>CM067338.1:120853819-121238819 GCA_034376525.1 Nicotiana benthamiana
GTAGTTTGGGCAAAGACAAACTAGCTATATTGAAATCAAGACTTTCTCCCTTTTTCTTTTTTTCTTAATGAGAAATAAACAAGTGATTTTTCCGTTGCCAAATAAACTATTATGAGAAGAAGAAAAAAACTAAAAATCAAAACTTTTTCTTTTTCATTTTTCATGGCAAAACAAACTATTTTTTCCTTTTCCATTTAAAAAAAATGAAAAACTCTATGTATTTTCTTTTGAATAAAACAACTATTTAAAAACAAAGCATTCTTTTTTATTTTCTCAAAATTTTGGTAGAGTTTCGGCAGTATTTAGTCATTGATTTTTGATAAAAATAGGTAATTACACTGCTATTTCTTTCTTTTTCTCAATTTTTTGATATTCCCGAGATTCAAAAGCCAGTCAATATGCGGGTCCGGAACAAATAAATGCACGGAAAACAAGTAGGATGCATCAAGATGGTCTTCTTCGTTTCAGGTTGCTTGTCCTAGACACACCCAACCCCTGTGTTGAGTCCCCTAAGTAAAAATGCACATGATGCAGATAAGCATTTCTACTAGGGATCTGGCATGAAGTTGAGTTATTCTAGGTTTAAAACTTGAGTGTTTGTTCTAGGCCTGGCTTACCCGAGCGGACAGCTTGAGCCGGGGGGAGGCAGTGTGCCAGGAATACAGAAGCTTTGCCTACTTTGGAACTTTTCCGAACCTCGTTCTAAATTGGGAATTAGACACTATACAGAAAAAAGGTCTCACGAAGTGCACCCTTCTTTACGATTTAGAAGACACAGAGAGGAGATGGATTTCGGCATAGTTTATATAGAATTCACGAAATATCAAAGCGGTAAAAGCGGTTAATTAGCACATTAAGCACATATCATGTAACATAATCAGATAAATCCAAGCACAACAATTCTTCTAAGCTCGAATTCTAGAACCCTGAACAAAACATTCTGGGTTCTAGTCCCCAGCAGAGTCGCCAGAGCTATCACACCTCCTTTTTCACTACATCCGCAAGGGTATAGAAGAGTTTTTACACTTAAAGGACAATTGAAATGGTATTTTTTATCAAAAATCAGAGTCGGCACTTGGGAGATTTATGGTGTCTCAAGTCACCGATTTAATCCCGGATCGAGGAAAAGAATGACTCTATTTAACAGTCTGCACACCAGAAATCCGAGTAAGGAATTCTGTTAACCCGGGAGAAGGTGTTAGGAATTCCCTGGTCCTGTGGTTCTAGCACGATCGCTCAACTATTATATCTGAGTTAGTTATCCGATTTTAGTATATTTTGATCCTATGTGCCAAATTTAAATTTTAACCGCTTTTATCCAATTTTAATGAAAGTTGAACGTCGTTTAAAATGTGTCTTTGGATCGCGTCACATGAAATGCACCCGCAATCCTGAACACATTTTATTCAAATTTTTGTGATTTGATTTGGGTCACATGAAATGCACACCCATGTTTAGGAAAGTAATTTTATTAAAATCGCACCTAAAGAGACTAACACGTTATTATCTTTGGGGAAGGCTGTGAAATTCGTTAAACGACCCATCCTGGATTCTAATAATTTTAATATAACAATTTATTGAGGGCCCCGCAATTCATGCATTTTATTTGGCGAGACGAGGCTCGTGTTAATATTTTAAAGGGCAAACTTTCGACGCCCCCCTTTTTCGACTACTAAAAAGAAGCAAAATCGGGTTTACGACATTATGGACAAAAACAACTCTTTCCCACTCGGGAATTTGGTATTGGAAGTTGAAGAGTTGCCACCTAATGATAATAGTGCATTAGGACACTTTAAAGAAGAAGAGAGTATTTTGAAAGAATATCATAGTTCGGGTAAGGGCTTGAAATTATCTCGAGGGGAAGGTGTTAGGCACCCCTCAAGATCCACTAGTGTTGTTCCCAGCCGTGCTAATTGTGACTTTAATTAGACAAAGCACATGAACAAGTAAAGGTTTGCATATATACATTCAAACAACTTGAAATTTGAAAAAAGGGAAAGGCACAATTTAAATAAAGCGGAAGGGAGAATTAATTTGAAAAAGCATTACTTTAGGAAAAATGTTTGAATAAAGCAAGCAAAAGAGAAAAAGGTCCTAGGTTTGACTATAATGTGGATCATTCGATACAATATCCCGCACATATCCCAAAGAGGGATCGCTTTATGATATTATCTCATCGTCATCATCTCCATATTCTACCCTTCCCACCCCGTTAAGGTCTTAAACGCGTTTGGTCTCGTTTACTTATTGCATGCTAGTACCCGTCCCAACCTATTAGTCCTAGGGTATTAGGACTTCTAAACTTAAGAGGGGGGAGAGAAAGATAGGGCATATATGGAATTTTCAAAAGCAGAATACTAACCGTCAATCAAAACAAATAACATATAAAGGGACACAAATCAGAAATTCAAAGGCTCATATAAATCTCGTAGGCCATAACATTAATTAGTCTAGCACGACTTAAAAATACTAGTTTGGTCTTAATATTAAAGCTAATTGAGAATGGATTAGTTAAACACATAAAACTGGATAGAAAATCTGCTTCGAGCTCCCCGCGCATGTCATCAGAAATTGTCGTATTTTAATAAGGGCAGGGAGTCTTTAAAAATAAGTAGAAGAGGAAATAAGAGGTTTGAAAAGTAGTGGATAGTTTAAGTAAAATGTGCAGAAAAGTTTCTGGAAGACAAGAAGATTTGAAAAAGGTGAGTTGCACAATTATTTCGAAAACTGAATAAACTTTGAGGTAGAATGCTTATTATGCAGAGGTAACGCAAAGCATTTGCAGGCAGATTATTTTCAGAGAAAAAACTTTGGGCAGAACTTTACTTTAAAGACTGTTTCAAAGAACGAAAATCGTTTGGGTGGAATTTGTTTTGGAAAGGCAGGAAAACACAAACTTGAGACATTAACAAGCATGCATCGCTAACAGTTTGCGAAAACGTTATTGTGAGAAAAACATTAAAGCTCAGATGACTGACTGTTATTAATTAAGCGAATAAGGTGAATTTGACAGTTAATCCTATAGGCATGATGTCTATCCTTCTGATGTTAAAAGTTGTTAATGAATAATTGAGCGTTTAAACCTATAGCTTTCCTATTGCGTATGCAAGTCCTATAGGCAAGATTTCTATGTGCATTAGATTACAATATATGCAAGTCCTATTGGCAGGATTTCTATATCCATTTTATTGTGAAAATATGCAAGTCTTATAGGCAGGATTTCTATATGCATTTGATTACAAAAATAAGCAAGTCATACTGGAAGAATTCTATATGCATTTGATTATGAAAATATGCAAGTCCTATTGGCAGGATTCCTATATGCATTTGATTACAAAAATATGCAAGTCCTATAGGCATGCTTTCTAAATGGTTTAAGCATAGAACCCTATGAACATGGTTTCTACCATTTGACTTGTGCAGAAATAGTAAAGCCCTTCCCACGCCTTTTCACTAATATCCCCAAGTATTTTACACAATTATTATCGAAAACGTGAAAGAAAGGACTAAAGAAAAACAAAATAAATCAGATCTACAACAGGCCTGGGGAGTCTCGAAGCAACCTCAATGTCCAACCCATGCATTATTACGAAATTCAGATTCCAGATTCCAAGGACTTCTCATACTCAAGGTGTTTTTAGAGTTCCAAGGAATCCAAGGGATTCCCGGCAGTGTTTAACTCCCTGAATAACTTAGAGTAACAAAATAGTGCAGTGTGGAAGTACTAGCCGTAAGGCATCCGAGATCAGATGGAGCTCAAGTGTCCCAAGGCATTGTTACCAAAGGGGGCAGGACTTATGAGACAAAAAATGAGTGTAAAGGTGAAGGATTAGAGGATAACCAAAGTTGGTCATACCTAGCCATGAAGGGGACACCCCTGGCCCTTTATATGGTTTAACAAGTAAGAGCAGACTTGAAATAAATCAGAATTAGGCATGTATGGTGATTAGGGCACCAACATACCTGAGTCAAAAGCTCAACACATAATTGGGGGGGGGGGGGGGGTTAAGGGGGTGGGAATTACATTGAGTATAGGTTGAGAACAACCTGGTTCTAAACTAGAAATTGCAATGGAGTGCCATCCTAGTCTAAGAACAACTCATACATGAACATGGGTTAGGGGAGAGGGGATCAAATATGAAGCATTTGCATAAAAACAGAACATAGTTAAACAATAGGGTTTTTGGGGAAAGGGATGTGCGGGAAGATAATTATAACAAACATAACAGAATTAAACACATGGGAATATGGGGTGGGGATGTGTAACATGTTGAAGCTCAATTGCATGATGTAAGGAAATAGAGCATAAACAAATATATGAAAAGCATAAGTAAACACGTATTTTGGAGGTGGTATTTAAATCATGAAACCTACCAATTGCAAGTTTCAAACAGCAATACCAAACAGAACAAGTAGGATCTTTTAGTTAGCTTGTCTTTCAGCTGACTAACACAAGCAGCACACTTAGTAACAGAGAAGAGCAAAGAAAAAAAGAGAGAGTGTATAGTATGAACTTGTGAAAATTGTTCGTGTCTCTGTGTGTGTCCTTTGAAGAGAAGGAGTAGGCAATTTATAGTTTGAAAACAAGTGGTACGTAAGGCAAAATATAATTTAATACCAATCAGAATAAATTAGAAGAGGGGGAGTTCCTTTAATTAAGGAATTTGAATTTGAATAGGAGAGGATGGAGTTATATTTAAGGAAAGAAAATCAATAACACATGGTGGAATAATGGGTAAATACATACGAGAGGCTTTAAAGATACACGGTTAGATAAATAAGGTAAAGGGAAAATCAAGTAATCACGTAGTAAATCAAGAATCAGGATTCAAACTCAGTAATGCATTAAGCCTTAATATAGGTCCAAATCAAACAAGGAGAGAATCAAGTAAGTTCATAGAAAATCAATCCCCAAAAACTAGGGTTGCTCAAAGAGAAAAAATATTTGACTATAAAAGGGAGCATAAACTTAAACATGCGAGGTTAAAAATAAGCAGAGTAGTCATGCAAAGTAGAAGAACATAGATATTCAAGAAATCAAGAGGTCTTGCAAAGCTTAGCAAGAATCAGAAACATGAGACGAGTTTTAGAGGATTAGGGTTTTGAAATTAAACAGGAAAAAAAATACTCGCACAAAAGTAGTCTGAAAACCCTAAAAAATATAGGGTTTCTTCCTCACAGACGAAAACATAGAGAATTAGGTACAGAATAAACTCACAAAGTCCAAAGAACATGAACATTCGTGGAAGCATAATGAAAGAAGAAACAGTAAGGACTTTATTCGAAAGACCTAGAAGAAAATATAGTAAAGAAAACACCTAAAAGTCATAGTGAAAACACTTAGGATTTACAGCAAAGCCAAATAATGTAAGAAATCACAGTAGAACCAGTAAAAAATAACGGAAACCCTATGTTTTTAGAAGATGGACAGTTTTTTGAAAGCGTAAATCAAAAAGGACGTGTGAAACACGTAAAAATCTTAGAAAATAGCACGGATCGACAACAGATCTTAGAGAGAACATGATAACCTCGAGGGATTAGGGTTTCAGAGAAAACCCTAGAAAATGAGAAGGCCTGGAACAGGCTGGTCCTGAGTTAGAGATAGACTCACAGGTCTAGGGCTCGCAGGTGATGATCCGGAAAGGGTCATAGAACTTGAATCGGAGAGCTTCTTAGCCGGGGTTTTCAAGGTCAGACCTCGAATCCTCATGCAAGAGGAAGATGAGGGTGAGTGGGGTAGATATCGGTTACACAGGGCCTGAGAGGCCATGATTTCCGGTGGGATAAGGCCAGAGTCCGGCGGAGAGGGCTAGGGTTTCAGAGATGAGTTGAGAGCGTTTGAGAGAGGAGGGGGATACAAGGGCGGCTGAAGGTGAAAAGTGATTAGGGTTGGGGGTGTGTTGGGTTTAATTATGGAAGGGATCATTGTGGATCGTTGATATTAATGATCACCGGCCACGATTTAAAGTGGGAAAGGGGCGGGTTAATTTGGACGTGTTTGGGTTGGGTAATTTCAAAATTGTGTAATGTAATTGGGGGTTAAATTGAGGGCAGAAATCGAGGAGGAAATCGGGTTACAATTGAAATTAAAAAGGGGCTACAATTTAAATAGTCATTTTACCCAATTTAAATTTTACAAAATAGTAAATGATACTGTAAAAATCAAGTTATAATAGTGAGTTAATAAATAGTGTATAAGTATCAATTTAAAGATGTTAGAAACAATTTTGTAGATAAAATACTTAGTAAATCGAGAAATAAGCTAAAATCTCAATTTCATGCAATTCTAGTTTAGAAATACCTAATGAACTTGTAAAATTATGTAAAAACTATGTAAATTATATTTTTATGTAAATGAGAAAATAAAATACATTACTCACAAAAATAACAAGCTTTGGGACTAAATAATGGATTTTATAATGCAAACATAAGTCTAAATTAATTTTAAAAATCTTGAAAAATGTAGAAAAATGCCAAAACCTTTGTGGATGCTTATATATGCTATTTTTGGAATATTTTGACAATAGAAATATATGGGAAAAAATTGGGTATCAACAACTGCCCGTCTTTACCCGAGGAGGATGAAAGAGTTATCGGGTAAAGACAAGATGACCAATTTTGACCGGAGATGGCGACTGTAAGAGAGTCATGACCGTGCTCCAGCTTCTGAGCTGCCTACAAATCCTTGGTTTTACAGGAATCCAGCCATATGTAGTTCAAGAACCATTGACAGAATATGCCAATGGAAGTTCGAAAAAGATGGATACAACGGGTTTTGAGATTTGACAATGGCTTGGAGGTCGGATGGTTGCGAAAAACTGGGGCGGGATCGCTCATGCTGAGACAGCCGTGAGCCAGCCGGTGTACCTATAAATGAATAATGTGCGTATATATGCGTAATTTAAACGTGATGCAAGTTCCCATTGGACCATGAATGCTGTCTTCAGACGATAGGATGGTGTCCTCAGACTATGACGTCCTGGCTATGAAGAGCATAAAAGTAAAGATTTGCAGGCCATGAAATGGTGTCCTCGGTCTATGAAGATGTTGCCTCCAAACTATGACGCCATTAAATAAGTTGGCGGTATTTCCGCCCATGAGAAGGTAAAAATATTTCAGCCGAATGAATGCAAGGGTGGTGATGTTTCAGCCGACCTTGAATTTAAAATGCAGGGTGGTGATATTTCAGCCAAATAAATAGGGTGGCAATTTTTCAACCAAATGGAAAATAAAGGAGGTATCTTAACCTCGGAAGGAGATAGAGCTTAGTCTCAAAAGGCATTGAATAGCCTTATGCAGGACAGAGGTAGAGCTTAACCTTGGAAGGCAAAGAATAGCCTTATGCAATGCAGGATGGAGACAAAGCTTAGTCTCAAAAGGTAGAAAATAGCCTTATGCAGGATAGAGGTAGAGCTAAACCTCGGAAGGAAGAGAATAGCCTTATGCAATGTAGGATGGAGGTATAGCTTAGTCTCGAAAGACAACGAATAGCTTTATGCAGGATGGAGTTAGAGCTTAACCTCGGAAGGTAGAGAGCAACCTAATGCAATGCAGGATGGATACAGAGCTTAGTCTCGAAAGGCATAGAATAGCCTTATGCAGGATAGAGGTAGATCTTTACCTCGAAAGGCAGAGAATAGCCTTATGCAATGCAAAAATGTAAAAGAGGAGACAGTATTAAATTTCTTAGCTGGTAGTCGATTGCGATATCATGACTGCAGGAGGAATGTTGGATGTAGGTAGTAAACTTTTTGCGAACTAGTAGTTGTTTCGGGGATTCGGTCTTGTAAGGCGTATGCGTCGCCTATTTGTGTCCTGAATTCTGGCATCCAAAGAAAATTTGTAAGTTTTGTTAAGTGGGAGGTTAGTTCGTATCTCTCAGCTCGTGTCGTCCTGTACCATTTGGAATAGCGTTGCTGAACGATATTGATCCAAATGATTTTATGCAATAGATTTGGCAGACATCATGCAAATGTACATATAAGTAAAGAAAAGAATAATTTTTTTGTTTTATGATGAACCAACAACTGCAACGTGGTTCAAGACACGACAACCTTGCTTGCTCCCGAATTTTGAGGGTCCTCCTCAAAATTTTGCCTCAGTTTACTGGGCTGGCGCTGTTGACGGTGTTGCTGAATGACTGAAAACGAAATCCTTTCGAATTTTGAGGGTCTTCCTCAAAATTCTGCCCCAGTTTACCGGGTTGATGCTGACGCAAAAGCTCGGTAAATTGACTTCAAAATTTTTAGGGCCCTCCTAAAAATTATGCTCCAGTTCCGAATGCGGGGGAAAAATAGAATTTTATTAAAAATATTACCGAACCCATAGGGCTGCCTACGTATCACCTCTTGTACGGGAATCGGGTCAGGCGTATTTCAAATTACATTAGGGAGAAACGTGATGATTAAATGTAGTAGCTTTTCACGGCATTTGAGTTGATTGGTTTTGGCCAAACTTCTTCATCCATTTTTGTAAGGATGAGGGCTCCTCCAGTCAAAACTCGGTGAACTATGTATGGACCCTGCCAGTTGGGAGAGAATTTCTCTTTGGCTTCATCTTGATGTTGGAATATCTTCTTCAACACCAGCTTCCCTGGTGTAAACTTCCTTGGTCGAACTCTCTTGATGAAGGCTCGAGATATTCTGTTATGATATAACTGAGCGTGACAGACAACGTTCATTCTTTTTCCGTCGATGAGGGCTAACTGCTCGTAGAGACTATTGATCCATTTTGCATCATCTAATTCATCTTCTTGTATGACCCTTATGGATGGGATATCTACCTCGGCGGGAATGTCCGCCTCTGTTCCATAAAACACCATTAAGGAGTTCCCCCGATTGATGTACGGACCGTGGTGTAGCAACCCAATAAAGCGAGCTACAATTTCTCATGCCACTATTTGTGCTTTTCAATCATTTTCCTTAATATCTTCTTGATGTTCTTATTGACTGCTTCTACATCTCCGCACATCTGAGGTCTGTAAGCTGTAGAGTTCTTATGTCTGATTTTGAATGTTTTACACACTGCTTTCATTAGGTCGCTATTGAGGTTAGAGCCATTATCGGTGACGATTGATTACGGAACCCCGAACAGACAAACCATACGATCTCTGACGAAATCTGTGACTACCTTCTTGGTGACTGCCTTGTATGATGCTGCTTCAATCCATTTGGTAAAGTAATCGATTGCCACTAGGATGAACATGTGCCCATTTGACGCGGCTGGCTCAATTAGTCCAGTGACGTCCATTCCCCGAGTGGCAAACGGCCATGGTGAGCTTGTTGCAGCAAGCTCATTTGGAGGCACCTTTATCATATCTGCATGTACTTGACATCGGTGGCAATTTCGGACGTATTGAATGCAGTCCGTCTCCATAGTCATCCAAAATAACCTGATCGAAGTATCTTCTTCGCCAAAATGAAACCATTCATATGTGGTCCACAAATTCGCGTGCACTTCCTTCAATAGTTTGGTTGCTTCCTTTGCCTCAACACACCTTAATAATCCCAAATCAGGAGTCCTCCTAAACATGATTCCTCTCATGTGAAAGCAGTTATTGGACAACCTCTGAAGTGTTCGTTTCTGAGTAGCATTGGCAAGCTCTGGGTACCCTCCCGTTGTTAAGTATTCTCTAATATCGTGGAACCAAGGTTTCCCGTCGGCTTCTTCCTTTACATTAGCACAATAAGCCGGTTGGTCGTGAATCTTGACTAGAATAGGATCAATAAAATTTGTATTGGATGTTGGATCATGGATGATAAAGTGGCTAACGCATCGATGAACTCTTTCTGTCTTATGGGAATATGCTGGAACTCCGTCTTTCTGAATCTTTTCCTCAACTTCTTCACTTGGTGTAGATATGGGAGTATCTTGGAATTTTTGGTTGCCCATTCTTCTCGGAGCTGATGTATGAGTAGGATTCTACAATGTCTTCTTCTATGAAAGCTACCTCCTCGTCGGGAAAATACATTTTTTGTGGTTCGTACTCCCCTTATATAGGATTTTCGACGAGATGTTCTGCCCAAGACTGTCCTTTAACTGCCTTTTGGGTGACATAGACAATGTCGAATTCAGTCAACAAGATTTGCTACTTGGCGAGCTTGCCAGTGGGCATGGGCTTTTGGAAAATATACTTCAGTGGATCCATCCTTAATATGAGGTAAGTCGTATAAGCACATAAATAATTCTTCAATTTCTGAGCTACCCAGGTCAAAGCACAACAGGTGCGTTCTAGTAAGGAATACTGAGCCTTGTAAGGGGTAAACTTCTTGCTGAGCTAGTAGATGGCCTGCTCCCACCCTGTTTCGTCATGTTCTCCCAAGACACAACCAAATGCCCCATTCAATACTACAAGATAAAGCAATAGAGGTCTCCCTGGCTTAGGAGGAACCAGGACTGGAGGCGTAGACAAGTATTCCTTGATCCTGTCAAAAGCCTTTTGACATTCATCGATCCATTTGGTGGAAACATCCTTCTTCAGTATCTTGAAAATAGGTTCACAGAGGGCGTTGGACTGAGCTATGAACCGGCTGATATAATTGTGTCTTCCTAGGGAACTCATCACATCCTTCTTGATCTCCGGTGGTGGCAACTCCCGAATAGATTTGACCTTTGAGGGATCTAGCTCTATTCCCCGACGACTCACAATGAAACCCAATAACTTTGCTGCAAGAACCCGGAATGCACACTTGGAGGGATTCGGTTTCAAATGATACCTCCTTAGTCTGTTGAAAAACTTTCGCAAGTCTTCCATGTGATCTGCAGCTTTCCTGGACTTAATGATGACGTCGTCCACATATACCTCAATTTTCTTATGTATCATGTCGTGAAAGAGGGTAGTCATGGCCCTCATATAAGTAGACCCTACGTTCTTTGACCCAAATGGCATCATTCTGTAGCAATACATCCCCCATGGCTTGATAAATGCCGTTTTTTCTGAATCTTCTTCATCCATCTATATCTGATGGTACCCATCAAAACAATCGACGAACGACAGCAGCTCATGTTTGGCACAATTTTCGATCAATATGTGTATATTTGGCAAAGGAAAGTCATCTTTTGGACTGGCCCGGTTGAGATCACGGTAGTCGACACAGACTTTAACCTTCCCATCCATCTTTGGCACCGGCACAATGATGGCTAGCCACGTTGGATACTCTACCACTCTGAGAACCCTAGCTTTGACTTGCTTTGTAACTTCTTCTTTGATTTTCAAACTCATATCTGGCTTGAATTTTCTGAGTTTCTGCTTGACCGGTGGGCATGTCAGATCTGTCGGCAACTTGTGAGCCACAATGGACATGCTGAGGCCGGTCATGTCATCATACGACCAGGCGAATATCTCCTCATACTCTTTAAAAAATTCTGTGCATTCTTCCTTTTCTGAAGGTGACAAGTGCGCACTGATTCGTGTTTCCTTGGTATTTTCTACATCTCCCAAATTAATGACCTCGGTTTCGTCTAGATTGGACTTAGGTGTGTTCTCAAAATTTTCGACCTCTTTTAACAACCTCTTCTGGTATTTCATCCTCTTCTGAATCTGTCTATTCTCGTTACAAGTTACAGTAGTGGGTTCATCATCAAGATACGTGATAGAAATGTTGTGTAAAATAAAGTAAATGGTAGAGAAAAATAAATGAGAGAAAAAAGATAAACTTGAAAAATTCTTTAATTAAATTCATAATTGTCTAAAACATCGGAGCTCTTCTCAAAAGTAAATACAATGCTGAAAAGTAAAAAAATCAACTAAAAGTAAAGTGCGATGCATATGTGTCATTTAGCCTTGCTACCCCGAGGCTTTACGGGCCCTGGTGGTGCTGATTGAACAATTGGTGAGGCGCTCCCCTCGATTCACAGCATGAATGAAAAGGCATTCCTGCCCTTCCTCCTCGAAGGTAACACAACAATCCATGTTATCCTGCAGAAATAGGTTCTTCATGGCAGCCAGCGTCTCATCTACCTCTGATATGGCATCAGCGGGCTGAAAGGTCTGCTCTAACTGAGGTATAAGTTGCTCCAATGGGTAGTAGGTGCTGCTCCATGGTGGTGACCAATGCTGGAACTCCTCCCAAGTGTATTCATAACCCAGACCAAAGATGGTCCCATGCTTCTTCAAATGGACCTTGTCACTTTTTTTCTGTTGCGATTTTCACTTTTAAAACCACTGTTTGAGTAACTGGCACCACTTTACTATTGTCAGAGCACATCGCATAGTGAAAAAGGTAATGGTCCCTTTAGTGGTGGTTCAAAGTGGGTATTGAGTGTATTGTATGCCAAAACACTTAGTGATGTATCTGTTAACTCACGCGCGCGCACACATACATATACACAAATACATATATACATACATGCATGCATGCATGCACACAAACATAAATAATAAATTGTATTTAATTGTCTCACTTAGAATATCCTCATATGGTTGCATAATTTTAATAGCCCAACTTTGTGTTCCTTTTACAGATTATAGTGATTTTTCAACCACTTCACTTAAGCAGGTATCCCGCTTTATTATGTATTAACTGTGTATTAGGAATTTAGGATCTAAGATGCTGATTGTAGTTGAGTAAAAATTTTGTCCTGGTTTCATGATCAAAAGAAAAACTGGTGCAGGAGTTAGATTGGAGAGAGAGGCTTGCTTTGCAACATTCTAAACCTTTGTTGATGAAAAACGCAAGTTTTCTAATATTTTGATTTTGTAATTGAGTTTTTAGCAGTTCTTTTGGTCTCCATCTATCAACAACAATAACAACAACCACCAAGTATAATCCTACTTAGTGGGGTCTGGGGAGGATAGTATGTACGCACACCTTACCCCTACCCTTGGGTAGAGAGGCTGTTTCCAAATAGACCCCCAGCATCCTTCCCTCCAAGAACTTCCCACCTTGCTCTTGGGAAGCCGAACTCACAACCTCTCGGTTGGAAATGGGGGTTGCTTACCATCAGAGCGACCCCTCTTGTCTCTTTAGTCTCCATCTAGAATAGAATAATTTGCAACTTTCAATAATTGAGCATATTTTTAGGTATTTGAGGTCATCAAAGCCGGTGCAGATAATTTAAGACCTTTTAGTCTCTACTCATTCAGAAAGAAGAATTTGACTGCATCATCGCAATCCATTGGTGAAGAAAGCTTGGCCAAGAGCAATACAAATAACGTAAAGGTCAGAATTAGAGTCAGACTGAAGTTTGGATATTTTTTATTCCCATTAGTTATTGCTGAAAAATAATCTAACTTGCCATATGTTGATCTGTTATCATGCCGGATGTATCACTAGGAAATGAGCCAAATCAGATAGCCGCATATGTCAAAACAGAGATCTCCAGAGGCAAACATGATGATCTTGTAGATGATAAATAGTTTGTTCAGATCTTGGCAACTTTTGAGTGCCTCGCAGATGTATGAATACTTAAATATACTTTTTTTCCAAGCAGATGATCATTCCCAGTTTTTGGATGCACCTGCTTTTTTTGCCAAAAGGGTACTATCATTATCAACCACTTTATACTTGCATTAACTTTTGTTGCACTTCCGTTATCAGCATAGAGAGTGAGGGAGGGAGGGAGGGAGGAAGGGAGAGAGAGAGAGAGAGAGAGAGAGAGGGAGAGAGGGTGGGAGATAGAGAGAGAGAGAGAAAGAGAGAGGGGGGAGGGAGGGTGGGAGAGAGAGAGAGTCTGAAGCATTCAGTTACAATTCACTTTTTCTGTCTCTCTCTCCTATCCTCCCAAGTAACGTTTGTATTGGTCCAAGAACCTTTACTGAAAAGGGTTCTTCAAACTCGAGTGGTATAGAAATAGTTATTTCATCGCCCTCGGATGGATGGTTTTGAACAAAAACTGAGTTAAGTACGATTGTTGGCTTCTTTGGCTCATCACCCTCAGCAATCAATCTTATCGACCTCTTGGGGTCCCAATCATCTTCGATCTTGATCATGTGAATTTCCCCACCTTTGTGGTCAGGCAGGGGGTTGTTGCAAACATTAGGAGCAGGCTCCTTTACTACGTGACCTTATTGTCGATTATGGTTTGAATTTTGTCCTTCAATGAGCGGCATTCGTCAATAGTATGTCCCTTTATGCCGGAATAGTACGCACAAGTCTTGTTTGAGTTGATCCATTGGGAAGGATTTTTTGGATTTATGGTAGGGATATGGGTGACGTAACTAGCAACCTTATGTCTCTCATAAAGCTTGTCAATTGGTTTGGCGATGGCTGTGTATTGTCTGGGAGGTATGCGGTCAAAATTTGGTCTAGGTTTAGAGACATTTTAGTGAGTGGGAGGTGATTGGTAGTGAGAGGGTTGAGCATTATAAGCTTGGTAGACAGGTGCATGCTGGGAGTATCTGGGTGAAGGTGATTGATATGTGAGACGTGGAGAAGATTGGTAAACGGGTGGTGGATTTTGGTATGAGGGTGTGGGAGTTTGGTAAGTCAGGATAGGCTGATATGTAAAATGGGGTGACAGGTAAGTGTGGTATTTAAGTGGTTATTTAGCTCCCTGTGCGACCATCACAACACTCACATCTTTCTTCTTGGACGTGCCGCCACGCTGTAAAGCCTTGTTTGTGGCCTACAATGCTTCAAGATTAGTAACCATACCATTCTTAAGGCCTTCCTCAATTCTTTGCCCAAACTTGTGATATCGGAGAATTTCTCGCCCTTGATCAACATCAACCTCTCGTAATAATGTGGATCCTGAGCTTGGACGAGGAATCTGTTCATATGCTCCTTTTGTAGGGCTGGCCTGACCTTAGCAGCCTGTGATCTCTAACAAGTAGCATACTCACGGAATGTCACGGTAGTTTTCTTCTTCAAATTCTGGATATAGAATACATCCGGTGCATTCCCTATAATTAATCAGAACCTGTCTATGAAATTTTACGCCATACCGGCCCAGCTTGTCCACTACATGGGGTCCTGGCTGATGTACCAAGTTAAAGCATCCACTTTCAGACTCCTCATAAAGAGCTTCATCCGGATCTTCTCATCCATCCCTAAACCGACCAGTTTGTCGCAATATGTCGTCAAATGGACTCTGGGATCTCCCGTGCCATCAAATATTTTGCACTTGGGAGGTTTGTACCCCTCCAAAAGTTCAACATCTGGCTGAATGTAGAGGTCCTCGTAATTAAGTCCTTCAATACCTTTGTTTCCTTCAATGCCCTGGACTCAACTGGTCAACTTCTTGAGTTCCGTGGACACGTTTCTGAAAAGAGAGTCTTTGTCATCAGACTCAGGTGCATTTGAGATTAGTTTTGTGTAGTGGGGTACGGTCTCCACATGCATGGGAGTGTTGTGGATAGAATCATTTATGGTGTTCAAAGTTCAGGGATGGGTAATGGAGTGTTGTTGGGAATGTGGCATCTTTTGCAATGTTGAGTATGAGCGGGTTGTTTTGGTGGTTGTGGGGTGTTCTATGGAGGTGCATGATTTTGGGTGTTGAAAAAGTCGATATCAGGAGTGGTAAGGGAGAATGACAATTTGCCAAGTTTCGAACTTGATCCAGTTCTTCTCGGGAATTCAATAACTTTTTCTCTACGTGGGCGGCATTTTCCTTTGAGATCCGGTCACACTGCATAACCTCTGCCTATTTACCCGAGTTCTCCTTTCTGATGTTGTTCAAGTTTTCCATTTTAGTCTTGTTCTTGTTTCTGATATGACTTGGAGGAGGAGGAGGTAGATGGCCCTTGGATCTCGTACTGTATGATGATGATGCCAGAATGCATGAACTAACCTTTACGGAGGGGAATAAAAATAAAAGGAAAAAAAAGTTAATAAGTTAGTGCGGGTTATGAAAAGAAAATATTGCATTATTTAAACATATTGGTGTGAGAATATAAATCGCGTCCTAATTTGGGTGGCACGTTGTGCTCGGGGCAGGCCTAGTGACAAATAGTTTTAAAGAATTTATAATGCTAAATGCCTCATTTATTCATAAAAATAAGATGAATAAAAAACAACACTAAATAACGTAAAGTAAAATGTCAATAGTGGCCATTGGCCTTATTATATCATTAAAGAAAAAGAAAAGACTCCTAACTACTTGGTCCTAGAAGGACCTTCCCCAGATTCGGCATCTTTATCTCCCTCAAATAGTTTTACCAGCTCGCACAGTCCTAGCAGTAGATAAGCTCAGGCCAAATGTTCGGCCGCATTTCCCTCACCATTTTGACAGTCTTCAATTCTTTTGATGAACTTTCCTTCAATCTCTACCAGGCCCCGCTCAAAATACACTAGTCGTTTGTTCGTGAAGACATTCATATCTTTCCATTCTTTGATCAACTTCTAATGTGCTTCTTGTATCTCCCGGTGCTTGCTTTCACATTCCTAAATTCTCTAGCCTCGGATGAACTAGGGCTAACCCATACCATTGTGATCATCTTCGAACCAACCTGAATAGTGTGGTGCATAGCCGGCATGATACTTTCTGGCTAAATAGAATTCTTTCCCAAAATCATTTTGCAGTGCCACATGTGCTGAGCTTGGCACTTGAGAGGGCTATCATCGTCCTGGAAGTCAACCCTGAAGTGAATCATCTTGCCCTTGGTATAATTTTCTTTCTTCTAGCCTACCTCAAAACTCAGAGGGGGACATTGAGATAAGTTCCCCTCAGACCAATGAGTATAAGAAATGGTGCGTTTTGGGACCGAAAAATAAATTCTTCCATAGGAAACCACTCGAACATCCACTACCCTTGGTGTTCTTTCAGATTTGCAAATAACTCTACCCATCCTCCAGTGTCCTTTGGCTGAGCGGACAAGTTAGGAATATAATTCATACTCCTTGGCTGATGGTAGGTGATGTGATCATCCCAGTCTCTGCGTAGGATATGTTGCCGGTATTCACCTTTCTGGAGGTGCTCCATGAGCCAGAGCTGAAGTAATAAGTTGCAATCCTCAAAATGATTGGTCTTTTACTAATAGGTGTCTAGGGCTCGGTATATTTCAGCAACGATCATAGGCACTATGTTGAAAGGCTTCCGGCTAATTCCTTCCATCAAAGTCTTGGTTACCATGGCCAGTCTGGTATTGATCCTAGGCTTCTTCATAGGGAACACTATCATTCCCAAACAACAGAACATAAAAATAAAGATCCTAATATGGATATGGCCCAACAAGGTAAGGGAGAATTCATCTAAATAGGTGCGGTATGACTTGTTATGTACATACCTCTCGTACATATAGTCGAATAGTATGTAAGAGTCTTTGAAACATGTTAAGTCTGGATTCTTCTTCAGTCCCATCATCTTAAGGAAATCTAACCCTTGCAAATTTCTGGCATAAGCATACCAGAGACTCCTATGGAATACCAACTAACCCTCCTATTTCTTCGAGTAAATGAGTCATTTCAAGGTCCCCGAAGCGGAACACGGACCTGTCACTATCCCAGAACAGTGTCGCAACATCTATGATTTTGTTGTCCGACTGGATTTCTGGAAAAGAAGGAAAATTCCCCAAGTATTTTCGTGCGAGTGTCTGATCACTGGAGTGGAGGTCTTTCCACAAATTTAGCAGCCTTGGGTGAATGTTGGTTACCATGCCAAATCTGGGGACTTCGTATCTCATTTTCTGCAAAACAAAGTGTTAGGCCCTTACCCCACCGGACTCGACTATTTAAAACAATAATTAGCATAGCAAGCATTTAGTTCTCCAAATAAATGCACAAAACATGGAGGTGTCCGTTTTGGTTCCAAGGAAACCTAGTAGACTTTGGACAAGGCCATCTTAATGAGTCATTATGTGGACAACATAACTGACTTGGTTATGTTTGACCATGATGCATGCACATTTAAACAGAGTAAGGTTGCTATTGGGGTATTAGACATGTACCCATAAGTGGAAAACATTAGAGGGAAAGGCACTGAATCGGCGACTGCACCACTGATCTACTGGTTTTACCGTAAATATGCCTTTGCCAAATTTAAAGGGTGATATTATTGGAAGAGCACAACCACTCATTACAAGCGTTGCTATAGTATTTGTTTGGCATGAGTAGAAGATGATGTTAAAGATGAAATTACAACAATGAAATATATCGTCATGTATTTCCATGTTCATAAGATAATGATTACAATAATTGCTCGTAATTACAACGGTATTGAATTAATGTACTAAATGACATCATATAAGGAAAAGAAAATACATGAAGAGCCAAGTAAATTTCATAGTAAAGGAAATAAAGATACTAAGTAAATGAAATTTAAAGATAATAAAGTTACAAGTAGCATGCAATGGTAAAAGCCTAAAGAAATCCACAATAGAGTCGCCATGTTGTCGACGCCCCCTTTTTCTCGCAAAAATATCGTTCGAAATCGGGTATACAACATTTGGGAGGACAACTCTATTCCCTTTCGATTTTGGAATTAAAGAGTCACCACCTAACGATTATAGTGCATTAGGACACCTTTTTAAGAAGAATTGAGAGGAAGAAACCAGAATTTGGGTAAGGGCTAGAAATTATCTCGAGGGAAAGGTGTTAGGCACCCCTCAAAATCCACTAGTGTGGTTGCCGGCCATACTACAATTGTAAATCTAAACAATCAAGGGGACAAATAGGAAGTCTCAAGTAGAAAAGGTTTCACATAATATTGCAAGTAGGTTTAAGAATTTGAAAATTCAAAAGAGTAGAAAATTTAGAAAGATAATTTTTAATATCTTAAAAGAATAACAAGTAAAAGGAAAAGGGGGTCCTAGGTTTGCATATAATATGGATCACATCGATGCAATACGTACAATCCTCCAAAGAGGGGTCGCACGTGATATTAGCGCACAGGTCATCATATCCATATTCTACCCTTCCCATCCCGTTAAGGTATTAAAGCGCGGATGGTATCATTACTTACTGCATGCCAATTGTAAGACCCCGTGAAAATGAGTGCTCAAGAACCGGCAACTCATAGAGTTAGGTCCACCCATGTGTTGGGACCATTTTCTACAGTTTAATACTTAAAAATCTAGAGTCAAATTTTCCGGAAAAATGTCAATTCTGCGGTGAAGAATGTGGTCGTAGATCAGGTATGCATACCGCATCTTGACGTAGAGTTAAACAGAGAGTAGCCAAATTGGATGTTGAAAATGTGGTGCATTATGCGATCGTATAACCAATTTGTGGACGCATAGTCGTCGCATAAATTTCTCGAGGATTTGTGGAGGTCAATTCTGCGGTGCAATATGCGACGGCAAGACAGGTATGCGAACCGCAGTCTCACCGCATACCCAAATAGATAGGCCAGCAATTTGGGACCATTCTACGGTCCAATATGTGGACCACATGTCAGTTATGCGATTGCATAGCTGACTGCAGATCCTGCACAAGCATCCGTTTTCTAAAATATATAATCCCGACCACTTTTCTAATAAAATACCCCAATCCCTCATTTTTACATATTTTGTGAACAAAACAAGAGAGAGGGAAGGGAGTGTTCTTGAGAGAGAAAGGATTCTTCATCAAATTGATCCTTCATAACTATCTGGGCCGGGAAAATTTTAAGTTATTATCTTCATCTCCACACTTACAGGTAAAATCCCTAACCGTTATCCCTAATTTTTCAGATTTAAGCTAAGGTAGAAAGAGTCTTATTCTATGATTTAAAATTAATAATTAAAAACCCTCATGCATTTCACTCAAAACCTAAAATCTAATAGAAGGGAAATTTGGTAGAAGTAGAGAACTATTCTTGATAGCCTAAAATAAACCGGGCAGTAATGGTGGACTTCAATTCTAAGGTGACTGAGAATAGGAACTTGAAAAGGGAATTCGACTCCAGGTATTAATGGCTAATCTTGATCCTTGTGAAATTGCCTTGCTTGGCATGTGAATTGTTTGGTAATTGATATCTATGTTGGTTATTTGTGAACTTCTTGTGACTGGTTTGATTTTGAATGCATCTCGCGGTAAAATTTTAATAACAAGTTATTGAAGAAATCCGCAAATGGTGAAACATGGCTATCTATGAGAATAATCTACTTGAAATGTCGTTGGCAATTGTGGCAACTTGAATTGAGTACAAACTGTTGGAAGTTATGAAATTGGTCCTAATAGTTATGGAAACACTTGTAACACTGTTTTGGTGATGTCTTGAGGTGTATTTGTTGTTTATCTTTGTGATTTGCTATTTGGTTGTGTTTGTTGTGAATTGAAACCTTACGGCGGGGTCGGGTTGCATGCTGCAACATGGTGTAATATGGTGTGGGTTGGTGTGATAAGGGTGGCCGAGGTAATAATGGTGGACGAGGTAATGAGGGTGGAAAAGTGATCGAAATCACAATTGAAATAAGCATTTGAATAAATTGTGAAATCATAGATGTAAAATTGTGAAAAGAGACAGGAGGAGAGTTTGTAACATGTGGGGCACTAATTGCCCCTTTGTTTGGCTACTTGTACCTTCTATGTGTATTTGGTTTCAACTTCCTTTGTTGTGTTCTACTTGCGTTTGGCTTGAGTTTACTTGGGACAAGTTTTGTTCATACATACCAGTACAATTAAAATTTGCTGACGTCCCTTTTGCCGAGGGCGCTACATTCTTGTTTTGATTGTAGGTGGATCCACAATAGGTACTCCAGTCCACCATCTGTAGATCTTCATTATTCCTCGTCAGCTGTATTGGTGAGCCTCTTTCCTTCCGGTGCCCTGCGTGGCTCATGGCACCATTGTTCTTGTAATTCGGGATCTTATTTTGGTATGTGTGTAAAAAGGTATAGCCGGAGCCTTTTTACCGGCAAGTATAGTACTGTCATCTTTTATCCTTAAAGGCTCCGTAGACATAAACTGTGGGTCATGAACCTTTTAGTAAGTACTTTGTATTTTGGGCATTATAAATTGTAAACCACGCTAATATTATCTATGTTATGTATGTTTTGTAGAAAGGGAATCTCAATTATAAATAGTTGTTTCCACCTGGTTACTAAGTAATGGAAAATGTGGGGTAATTCGTGGGTCAGGAAAGGCATCTAGGTCCACTCGACTTGGGATACCTGGTTGAGTGATGGTCGTGTCTCTCGGATTTAGGGCGTGAGAAACTCGGCATCAGAGCCTAAGGTTTTTAAAGGAGTCCTAGGGTGTCTCAGAGTGATGCCTAGTAGAGACCTTCTTATCGGTGTGTTGTTGACCACATCTATAAGTAGGGGGACTACACATGCATTTAGGAAACTACTCTCTTCTTTGTTATTTCATTTTGTGCGGTGAAGTGCAAAGTGGAAGTACTTGTGTGTTACTCGTGCCTTGTTCCAAAATTTTCAGGGATGGCACCTAAGAAGAAGGTTAGACTCGGCCTTGAGGCCAGCGCCACCCCATGTGTGATCGTGAGCCATGTACCTGATGCCGTGGGTGAGAGTGACTCCCCAGCTTTTAATCTTCCTAACGAGTCCCTTTCGGATCCATGCATTCCTGTCCCAGCAGCAGCCGAGGCCATCACCATCCCTTTTTCGGACATTCCTAATCATGGCATCGCTTCAGCTCCCGGTCCCGAGGCTTTTGATCGGGATTTTAGGGGAGCCATCCGTATGTTGACCCAGTTAGTGGCTGCTCAAGTTCAGAGATATCAAATGCCATATGCCCTCCAGCGGACAGGGAGATTCTGTTAGCTCCAGAGTCCACTAGTTTCTGCGATTGGCCCCTCCAGAGTTTTCAGGCACAGATCAAGAGGTCGATCCGTATGATTTTCTAGATGAGATGTACAAGACCCTTCGTGTGATGATGGCCACAGAATCAGAGGGGATTAGTTGGATTCCTACAGATTGAAGGGAGCGGCACACTCGTGGTTCGAATTGTGGGAGGATTTCCCCGAGGAGGGGAGCCCTCCGGTTAGATGGGAGGAATTTGTGGATGCTTTTATGGACAATTTCTTTCCTGCCGAGACAATGGCAGGCCATGAAACAGAGTTTGAGGTTCTCAAACAGGGCAGCATGAGTGTTTGGGAGAATCATATGGAGTTTGTGAGATTGTCCAAGTATGCTCCTTAGTTAGTGTCGACCATGAGTGCTCGTGCTCGATGATTTGTTCAGGGTCTTAGTCCATTGGTGGTGAATAAGGCTGCGACAGTGGCCTTGCACTCAGATATGAACTATGGGATAATTGTGGGTTTCGCTCAGGCCATAGAGGCTAGGAAGTTGAAAATACAGGCAAATAGGGAGAGTAGCAACAGGGCCCGGTCAATGGGTCACTCAGGGAGGTCAGCTCCAGGGAGAGGGCCATCAGGGCTATCCCAGTCATATGCTCAGTCCTCCGCAAGCGTGCCGCCATCTATGCATAGCCATCTGCAAGGTAGTTCCTCGAGACCAGGTTCTGAAAGTAGGAGGTTCCACTAGTCCAGACATTCGAGGGTGAGGCCCTAACTGCATAGGGGAGCTACATCTCCCAAGTGTGGGAGGTTCCACACGGAGACTTGTTATTTGGACATACCGATGTGTTATAATTGTGAGGTGAGAGGTCATGTCCAGCAGAAATTTCGTGCACCCAGATAAGGCATGGGTAGGGGATTCGCCCCTCCATCCGGTTCTTCAGTTGCTACGTCATCTTTGCATCCTCCAGCTCCAGCAGGGCATGGTAAAGATAGGGGTGGGGCTCGTGGTAGAGGTGGACCGAGCTGGTTCTATGCTTTGAGTGGTCGACAGAATGCTGAATCGTTTCCAGATGTGGTTACATGTATCTTGTTTGTTCAGGCCATTGGTTTCTATGGCCGACCTTAGTGAGCTTGGAATTGTGTTGTTGCGGTGTGTGGTCATGTTACCACGATCGACCTTATTGAGCTTGGAATGGTATATTTTGATGTGATTATGGGAATTGCTTGGTTTTATTCGTGCTTTGCTAAGCTTGACTACTAGACGAGAGTAATGAGACTCGAGTTTCCAAATGAGACGGTTATTGAGTGGAGAGGGAATGGTTTTGTGCCTAAAGTTAAAGCTTCGAAGATGATTAAGAAGGGGTGTATCTATCATTTGGTCCAGGTGGCGGACACCGTTTCAGATGTGCCTGCCATCGGATCCGTGCCAGTTTTAAATGAATTTCCGGAGGTACTTCCAGATGAACTTCCAGGTATCCTGCCAGATAGGGAGATTGACTTCGGGATTGATGTGATGCAAGATACTTAGCCAATATCTATTCCACAATGCAGGATGGTTCTAGCTGAATTACGAGAGTTAAAGGAGTAGGTGAAAGATTTATTAGAAAAGGGGTTCATTCGACCGAGTGTGTCACCACGGGGTGCTCCGGCTCTTTTTGTCAGGAAGAAGGATGGGTCACTTCGGATGTGTATCGACTATCAATAGCTTAACAAGGTCACCATCAAGAATAAATACCCTTTGCCCCGAATAGATGATTTGTTCGACCAATCTCAAGGTGCGAAGTTCTTCTCTAAAATATATTTGCGATCCGGGTATCACCAATTGAAGATCAAAAAGCGAGATATTCCTAAGACCGCCTTTAGAACCCGCTTTGCTACTTCAAATTCTTGGTCATGTCTTTTGGGCTCACCAATGCCCCGGCATATTTCATGTATCTTATGAATTGAGTCTTCAAGCCATTTCTAGACTCCTTTGTGGTTGTTTTTATTAACGACATCCTCGTTTATTCGCGAAGCAGGGAGGATCATGCCGATCACCTCAGGGTAGTATTGCAAACTCTTCATTAGCACCAGTTGTATGCTGAATTCTCAAAATGTGAATTTTGGTTGGAGTCTGTCGCTTTTCTAGGACATGTTGTTTTCAGAAAGGGTATCAAGTAGACCCCCAAAAGATTGCAGCAATGAAGGATTGGCCTAGATCTACGACCGCGACGGAGATCCGTAGCTTTTTTGGGTTAGCAGGTTATTATCGGAGGTTTTTGGAGGGGTTCTCAACCCTCACCTCCCCATTAACTAGGTTGACGCAGAAATCAGTCAAGTTCCAATGGTCCGATGCTTGTGAGAAAAGTATTTAGGAATTGAAGTCAAGGTTGCCTCGGCACCACTGTTGGCTTTGTTGGAAGACACGAAAGGATTTGTGGTGTATTGTGATGTCTCCAGGGTCATTTTGGGGTGTGTGCTCATACAGTAGGGGAAGGTTATAGCATATGGTTCAAGCAACTGAAGTATCACGAGAAGAATTACCCGACACATGATTTGGATCTTGTAGGGGTTGTGTTTGCCTTAAAAATATAGAGGCCTTACTTTATTGGGGCCATGTGGATGTGTTCTCGGACCGCAAGAGTCTCCAATATTTGTTGAAGTAGAAGGAGTTAAACTTAAGGCAGCGTCGGTGGTTAGAATTTCTCAAAGATTATGATATGAACATCTTGTACCATCCAGGGAAGGCGAACATGGTGGCCGACGCCCTCAGTCGGAAATTCATGGGCAACCTGGCTCACTTGGGAGCGGCTCAGAGGCTCCTAGCTTGAGAGGTTTATAAGTTGGGCAGTCTTGGGGTTTGTATCTCGACCCCAAATGATGAGTAGATTATGGTGCACAATGTAGCAGAGTCATCGCTCGTAGCAGAAGTCAAGGAAAAGTAGTTTACTGATCCAGTATTGGCACGAATAAAGGAGGCGGTTCAGAGTAGCAAGATTTTAGCATTCTCACTCGGCACCAATGATGGTGTGTTACGATGTAAAGGTAGGCTGTGTGTTCTAGATGTAGATAATCTTCGGGAGAGAGTAATGGCGGAGGCTCATCATTCTAGGTATTCGGTGCACCCAGGTTCTTCAAAAACTTATCACGATCTCAAGAAAATATATTGGTGGAATGGTATGAAGAGGGATGTGGCAGACTTCGTATCTAAATGCTTGAACTGTCAGCAAGTAAAGGCCGAGCATTAGCGGCCCGGTGGGCTAACCCAGCTTATTGAGATACCAATGTGGAAATGGAAGATGATCAACATGGATTTTGTGGCAGGACTACCTTGCACTCAGCGTAAGTTTGACTCAATTTGGGTGATAGGGGATCGAATCACCAAATAGATAACTTCTTGTCAGTCGATTTCTCCGACACTGCAGAACAATATGCTCGATTGTATATCAAGGAAATAGCGAGACTTAGTGGTACTCCACTTTCTATTATCTCGGATCGAGGGGATCGGCTCATAGCTAACATTTGGAAGAAATTTTAGCAAGGTTGCGTACTCAGGTGAACCTCAGCAGGACTTTTCATCCGTAGACTGATAGTCAAGCAGAGAGGACTTTTCAGACGCTCAAGAATATGTTTCGGGCTTGTGTCTTTGATTTCAAGAGTAATTGCGATGATCATTTTCCCCTTATAGAATTTTCATACAACAACAGATTCCATGCTAGCATCCAGATGGCCCCGTTTGGGGCATTGTACGGGAGGAGGTGTAGGTCCCCGAATGAGTGGTTCGAAGTAGGTGAGGCAGAATTGATAGTTCTAGATCTTATGCACCAGGCCATGGAAAAAGTTAAAGTCATTCAAGAAAGGATGAAGACTGCTCAAAGTTGCCAGAAATCCTATGCGGACGTGCGTCGAATGGAATTGAAGTTTCAAGAGGGTGATTGGGTATTCTTGAAGGTATATCCCATGAAGGGAGTCATGCGATTTGGAAAGAAAGGGAAGCTAAGTCCTAGATATGTCAGTCTTTATAATATTATTCAAAGATCAGACAATTTTCTTATAGGTGGAGTTGCCCCCTGAAATGTCCTTAGTGCCCCAGTGTTCCATGTGCCCGTGTTAAGGAAAGTGGTTGGGGATCTGTCGACCATCGTTCCAGTTGAAGACATCAAGGTTACCGAAGAGCTATCATATGAAGAGATTCCAGTTGCTATTCTTGATAGGCAAGTCCGTAGGTTGCGAAATAAGGAAATCGCTTCGGTTAAGGTGTTGTGGCGAAACCAAGAAGTCGAAGAGGCCACGTGGGAAGCAGAAGATGATATGAAAGCAAAATACCCCCATTTTATCGAACAAGTCTAGGAGTGGTCATGTAAGTCCTTGTCCCTAAGCAAACTAGCAATGTGTCCTATATGGTGTAAAAGTTCCTAAATACTTCACTGTAATAATTCTTCAAGTTGTGCCAAAATATTTGTGTGTTTTGTGGTAGATAATTGGCCCGTGGTAGAGTGAGTGTAAAGAAATAATGATTAGTTTATCATGGAGGGATTGTATTAAAATGGTTAACTATGTCGCACTCCCTAAAATAATCAACTATGTGCAAAAAGGTGTCAAGCAGTTGAATGTGTGCAAGTATGAAAGTATTGAATCGAACAATAGGCAACCCTTCTTGTTAAATGGAGGTATCATACTCTTCTGATGGTGATATGTAAATGGATTTGATAGTACAGACGATTAATGCTTAATTTAATTGGATGTGGTGTACCAAAAGTATTAAAAGTGTGTTGAGAGGTTGAATATGTATATGTGTGAAGGTCATGAATTGTATACCTACTATAGGGGTAGAAAGATTTATGTAATGGTGCTTGGAAATATGTTTTGGGACTCGCCGACAGGTGGATATATCCATATTACAAAACAAACTCCGGCGAATTTTTCTAAATTGTAAGAGTTAGTGAAAACTTAGGAGCTTGCATACCATGCTTTCAAACCATTTTATTTACGAAGTTCTTATTCGAGGTCGAATGATTTAAGGCAGGGGAGGATGTAAGACCTGTTGAAAATGAGTGCTCAAGTCCAGGAAACTCATAGAGTCAGGTCCACCTATGTGTTGAGACCCTTTTCTACTGATCTAGAGTCAAATTTTCTGGAAAAATGTCAACTCTACGGTCAAGAATGCGGTCGCAGATCAGGTATGAGGACCGCATCTCGATCGCAGAGTTTAACAGAGTAGCCAAATTGGATGTTGAAAATGCGATGCATTATGTGATTGCTTAACTAATATGCAAACCGCGTAGTCGTCGCCTAAATTTCTCGAGGATTTGTGGAGGTCAATTCTGCGGTGCAATATGCGAACGCGGAACATGTATGTTGACCGCATTCTCACGGCATACCCAAAGAGAGAATCAGCATTTTGGGACCATTATGCGATCCAATAAGTGGACCACATGTCAGCTATAGAATCTCATAGCTAACCACCGATCCTGCACGAGCATCAGTATTCTAATATTTTTAAACCCGACCCCTTTTCTTATAAAACACCCCAACCCCTCATTTTGACATATTTTCTGAACAAAACAAGAGAGAGGAAAGGGAGAGTTCTTGAGAGAGAAAGGATTCTTCATCAAATTGATCTTCCAAAACTATCCGGGCCGGCAAAATTTATAAGTTATTGTCTTCATCTCCACTCTTACAGGGAAAATCCCTAACCCTTTTCCCCAATTATTCAAATTTAAGCTAAGGGAGAGAGAGTCTTATGCTTTGATTTTGAATTAATAATTGAAAACCCTCATGCATGTCACTCAAAATCTAAAATCTAATAAAAGGGAAATTCGGTAGAAGTAGAGAACTCTGCTTGATAGCCTAAAATAAACCTGGCAGTAATTGTGGACTTCAATTCTAAGGTTCATGCGTTAATTTGTGAATTAGATTGACGTGGCTAGATAGCCTTGTTATTGAAAATAGGAACTTGAAAAGGGAAATCGACTCCAAGTATGTATGACTAATCTTGATCCTTGTGAAATCGCCTTGCTTGGGATGTGAATTGTTTAGTAGTTGATATCTATGTTGGTTATTTGTGAACTTCTTGTGACTGGTTTGATTGTGAATGCTCCTCGTGGTACAATCTTAATAACAAGTGATTGAAGGAATCGGTAAATGGTAAAACAAGGCTATCTGTGATAACAATGTAATTGAAATGTCGTGGGAAATAGTGGTAACTTGAATTGAGTACGAACTGTTGGAAGTTATGAAATTGGTACTAATATTTATGGAAACACTTGTAACACTGTTGTGGTGATGTCTTGAGTTGTATTTGTTGTTGATCTTTATGATTTGTCGTTTGGTTGTGTTTGTTGTGAATTGAAACTTTACGGCAGGGTCGGGTTGCTCGCCGTAACAAAGTGTAATAAGGTGTGGGTTGGTGTGATAAGGGTGGCCGAGGTAATAAGGGTGGAAAAGTGATCGAAATCACTATTAAAATAACCATTTGAACAAATTTTGAAATAATTGTGTGGAATTTTGAAGGGAGACAACATGAGAGTTTGTAATATGTGGGGCACTGATTGCCCCTTTGTTTGACTACTTGTACCCTCTATGTGTGTTTGGTTTCTACTTCCTTTGATGTGTTCTACTTGCGTTTGGCTTGAGTTTACTTGGGACAAGTCTTTTTCATACATACCAGTACAATTCAAATATGTTGACGTCCCTTTTGATGGGGGCGCTACATTCGTGTTATGATTGTAGGTGGATCCACAGCAAGTCATCCAGTCCACCGTCCGTAGCTCTTCCTCATTCTCTGTCAGCTGTATTGATTAGCCCCTTTCCTTCCGGGGCCCTGCGTGGCTCATGCCACCCTTGTTCTTGTAATTTGGGATCTTATTTTGGTATATGTGTAAAAAGGTATAGCCGGAGCCTTGTCACCGTCAAGTATAGTATTGTCATCTTTTATCCATAGAGGCTCCGTAGATGTGAAATGTGGGTCATGAACCATGTAGTAGGTACTTTGTATATTGGGCATTGTAAATTGTGAACCACGCTAATGTTATCTATTTTATGTATGTTTTATAAAAAGGGTATCTAAATTATAAAAATCTGGTTCCACTCGGTTAGTAAGCAATGGGAAATGTGGGGTAACTCGTGGGTCAGGAAAGGCATCCAGGTCCACTCGACTGGGGATTCCTCATGAGTGGTGATTTTACCACTCATTCTAGCCTCTTTTCCTTAGCTTTTATGACGTTTTAATTATACAATGAGGTTGTTTATAGTGGTTATTGTGAGATTTTCAGGTACATGATGCTATGAAGTGGTTTAAATTTAAGTGAATTGGAATTGAGCAAAAATGAGGTGAAACCATGCAAAATCCCTAGTCATTTCCGCTTCTGCAGATTATTGGTCGCAAGTGCGACCTCCGCTTATGTGGATTTCTGATCGCTTATTCGAATTGGGAGGAACATGATGGAACCGCTTCTATGGTTGAAACTTCGCTTCTATGGAACCGCAGAAGCGGTTGATTTTCCGCATAGGCGACCACCGCTACTATGGAGGACGTCTGCTTTTGTGATGGAATTTCCGCCTTTGCGGAACCGCTTCTGCTATCACATTGTCGCAGAAGTGAAGGCGTGTATCATGCCTGCGGAAGATTTGGAATTTCACATTTTCTCACCCTAAATCATTTTATTCTCGTCCAAGAAGACATTTGGAACATCTTTGGCTTATCTTTCTTTGGCTTTTTCAGTTGGTATTGAATAGAAATAACAAGTTTGAAGCTAGGGTTTTGCCTAAACACACTTGGGTCTTGAAGATTAAAGCTTGTGGTTAAGGTTTTCTTACCCATATATGTTTATTTCTTCATTTCCTTGCTTTGTATTGTTCATCTGAGTGTGTAGTATTTTATCCAACACTTAACTTGTTTATGGGAATATTCATAATTAAAGTGTGGATTTTATACCTTGTTGTGCTTATGTATTGAATGATTTTTCTATTTTTATGAAGTGAATTGTTTCTTTAATTATTATTGTTCTATTATGTTTCCAAAGGGATTAGCTAACCCCAGGACTCTCCCATTAACTCCGAATTAATTTTGGGAAAAAGAGTTTGGGGTTGGGAAAGATTATTAACCAGAACTTGAGGCGTTAACCCTCATTTGATAGATTCTACCTAGGGATAGGATTGAACTACTTGTAGTCTTTCGGGTGTGCTTAATCTTCTAATTGTGATTAGGGATAATTCAATTAGGAAGTCTTGTTAGTCTCCGGAAGAAGCTAATTAAGAATTGTTATCCCCGGCTAATTAACATAAACTCGCTCATATTCGTAAAATCGTGAAATACATTGGATCGTTACTTGAGCGTAAATCCCGATGCTTTCATACTTGTAGCCATTGATAATTTTACTTGCTTTCTAGGTTAGTTTATATTTACTTATTTTAGATATAAAAATAATTTTCGACCAAAAATTCTTAGTGTTTGGCACTGCGCGACTAGCGGTAATTTTCTTACATTCCTAATCGCCTACACACTGTTCTCTGTGGGATTCGACCCCGACTCATAGTTGGGTAATTATATTGTTGCAACCGTATCTATTGATTATTAGTAGTGGATTTGGACGTCACCAAAAATTTGCGCCGTTGCTGGGGAACAATTTGGCGTATTTTAGGTTGTTTGAGAAGTAAGGTAAAGTGCTTTGATCCAAACTTGTGAATATTTGTGTAATTATATTTCTTACCTTGGGTCTACTTTTATAGTTTGTTTCTTGTTTATACTTTCTTATTCATGATAAATGGCATCATATAATGATAATTGGTCGGATGGTAGTTGTTCATACTTTGCTGACCCGTGTTCTTATTATGGAGGACCACACTCATGGAAAAATTGTTTAAATTCTCCCTGGGGTGGATTGTGCGCACAATATAAATCCCATTGTTGGAGTATTTGTGATAAGTGTGGTTGCCAAAATGGTCATTAGGATTATTGTGCATATTTGACCTTCCCTTCCCCAAGCCCCCACTATGATGAGTTTGCTTTTTGTGATAAGAACTATAGGGCTATGGAAATGGAAGAAAGTGAGCATGGCCAAAATGGAGAGTTCAAGCTCATGTTAGAGAATCTACTTGAAGAAGGAAACAAGAGCAAAATTCCTTGGAACATCTTTTGGAGACTAGTCTCCAAAATGAATTAGCACTTCAACGATTGCACTTACAAATAGATGAAATGACTGAAGCCTCAAGGGTTAAAAGAGCCTTGGAATTGAATGCAAACCAAAATCCTTCCTTGGAGATTGAAAGTGAAAACCCTGTCTTGGCACTTGATCAAAACCAAGAGGAACTCCCAAATTCTCAAAATGAGAAAATAATGCTCATCATCGAGGCCATTCTTGAAAATGAGGAGAAGCACAACTTTGCACTCGAGGACTTGAAACAAGGCTTGAATTACAACGATAAACAAATCCGCATTTTGTAAAATCAAATGCAAAGTTTAGTTGAGGCTCACATGCCCAACAACTTGAGTGTGTGGATGAAAGCCAAGAAGAGTCCAAAACAGTGGAAGAAAGTGAACTTTACTTTGCAGAATGAAGAATTGAACATCTACCAACTGACTCAATGAGTGTTAGTGATGCCAAAAAAATGGAATTGGAGTCAATCGGTGTAAATGCAAATGAGGTCGATGTTGACTCTAGTCCGGGGGAAAAGGAGGATGTCAAGATAGAAAAATTGCAAAGTGAAGGCTTGAAGTCATAGCCACATAAGCGGTTCTCAAATCGCTTACGCGGAACTGCGGAAGCGATCAAAAAGTCACGGAAGAAAAAATCGACCAGGTTTTAAAATCTTAAAAGATTATTGAACGTTCAGTTGTTCAAAATCAAAAAACACTGCTCCCTACTGCCCTAACTCCCCAAGAACGAATCAATATCCAAGAATTCCACGAGCTCGTTCGTACATTCATTTCTCTTGACCGACTTCAGGTATTATCTCCCTTATCCTCTTCTCAATCTCCTACTCTCTCCTCACATGGTTTGTAATCCACATTTACCATAGAATTTCTTTTCATTTTTATTTGATGTTTTCTTCTTTTCTTCTTCTTCTTGTTTTGAATTTTGGGTGATTGCTTAAGGAAGTGAGGATTTGGTTGAGTGTACACTTGTGTGTGTTGTGTAAATTGAATAAAATTGGGGGAAGTCTTGAGTTCCCATTTTTGTGAAAAAAGATTTATCCTCACTTGCTCGCAACGTGCTCGACACAATGGGTGAGTGAGAACCTTGTGCGAAGTGGCACAACTTTTGTCTTAATTGAATCATGTGCTATTATATTGCAACAATTTTTTGCTTTGGGTCCCAAAATTTTGGTGAAATTGAAAAAAAGAACAAAAAAATAATTAGCAATGTGATTTTATGAAGAAGACTGAAAAATCCGCATAAGCAGAACTTCTGCCGCTAAAGCGACAACGCTTTTGTGGTAATAAGACCGTTGAAGCAAAAAAAAACTAGGACTGCAGAAGTGGCTGGTTGACCGCAAAAGCATAACCGTCGCTGCGGCCATAGGTCCGCGGAAGCGGAAACTGCAAGTTTTGCCCAAAACAGTGGGTTTGCAAAAATTGCTTCCCAGGCCCGTTCAACCTAATTTTTGGCTCAAATGCAGTGTTTTAAATTTCTTTACATGATTCGATTGTCCGACTAATTTTGTGATGATTCTTTGTAGGAGTTTTAACTAAAATATGGACCCAACCTCAAGCGGATCGCACCCAAAAATACATGAATAGGGTGATGATCTCTTTGATGATACGCGCTTCATGTCTGCTTCATGTGAGCGCTGATATTTAGACGACATGGTCCATAAAAAGATCCTGCTCGAAAGGGGGATAAATGAGGAGAAATTTTCCGAAATGCTCCCGCATTTCCATGCCACGATTTATACGTCTGAATGGTCTTGTTTGTTTGCCACACCTTGCAAGGCCAATAAGATGTGGGTTCGCAAGTTCTACGCCAATCTTCGGCGTACGAACTTTGATGATCCACATATCATAATCAGAGGACAAATAGTGAGGTTTGGGGTTGAATACATCAATGATACTCTTGGAATCCCCAACTATCCCTTGGAGCCGGCAATCGAGGAAGATAATTGTGACAATGGAGAGTGGCTTATGTCCAAGCTTATTCCCCCAAAGTTGAGAGAGAAATGGGGGAACAAATGGAAACGGCTGAAATCAACATTTTACTGCACAGGCAAAGAGATGGTTGCATATAGTGAGCAGCAGAGTATGCCCGTGTGGGAATGTCACTGATGTCTCCTACACCCAAGTATTGATCGTAGCATGCCTCCTGGATGGAATTCAGATTAATGTGGGCCACTACATTATTCAGGATACGAGACAGTACGTGAGAGACTACTCTAGAGAGAAGGATGTCGTGTTGTTGTTTCCCTCATTGATTACGAGGCTATGTACCAGAGCTGAAGTTGCCGTCCGTCCTACTGATCATTGGCTTCCAGCTGACAAACCTCTCCATCCTTTGAAAATGACAGGAGAGGGCACTATTTTCAAGAGAAAGAAGAGGAAAATTGTCTCATCAGTCTCCAGTTCTAAGCCGTTCTCTCAGGGGCCATTGGGGATACTTAACTCCGAGCTTCAAACAATTAAGGAGTTAGTATCGCAGCTTCCGATTGCGCCCTCCTCCTCACAGCATGGCCCTTCTTACTTCTCCAGGGAAGACATGCAAGGTTACATGGATGCTCAAAGGCGACAGGAAGAGAACATGAAGAAAATGACAACATCGGTGACCAGACTGGAGGGAGCCTATGGTACTTTGTCCAAGGCCCATGCTGACCTTTAGGCGGATTTTCAAAAGGAGAAATAAAGAATAAGAGGAAGAACAAATTTGTGGTCAAGATGTGGAGAGGCATCAAAGATATCTTCAAATGGGGAAGACCAGATGCAAAGATTCCTGTGGCAGCCGAAGATAATAGTGAGGAGTATTCCTTCATTTCTGAGTCTGCTGGAGATGGTGGAAATGATGATGATGATGATGACGACAGTGATGCCTATGGTGGTGGAGCCACGAGTGTAGTTCAACAGTGATCACCCGTCCTCCCACAGTCTGCTAGTCTGACGCAGACCTCAGGAAGACCCTCTAACTCTTTTTGTGCTTTATATGAGATATTGTGCAGTGAGGACACTGCAAAGCTTTTTGTTGGGGGTGTTAAATTTAGCACTGTACTCATATTTTGGTATATTATGTGCCCTTGCAGGGCTTATGTTTACATATGAATATTCTGTGCCCTTGCCGGGCTTGTGACTGTGCTTGTTGGTATATGACGTGCCCTTGCAGGGCTTGGTGTTGATTAGTCATGTTTTTTTGTGTTTTTAGTCTTTCTTTCGTTATTTATTTTCTTAGTATAGCTTCTTTTATTTTAGTTACCTTTGATTTAGTTTTCTTTTCTTTTATTTCATTTCATTAAATAAAATTTCCTTGGGTTTTCTTCATGCTACATTTCATTCCCAAGGAACACTTTTGAAGTGAACCGGGTGACTTTTCCCGATGATGGATAGATTGACAACTTTCTTAAGGGAATTAGTATTGTTTTGCTAGGATGAGGCTTTTGGATTATTTGGTACTAATAACATTAGTCTCTTGTGTGTAAGGTTTGAATTGAGAATACCCTCCGAAAATTTGGTTTGAATTTAAGCTAGTAAGTTGCATGGTGCAAATTCGATCTTGTGATTAAATTTTAGCTGTTTTAGTGATTCTTCTCTCACTGGTTTGATATTGCTCTTGATGCTTTTAGTAGAAAATAAAATCGATCCATCTTGATTAGTTCATGTGCCATGTGTGTTAGTGTTTGCTCAAATAAATCTTGTGTCTGCTTCTGTCATCTAGAACTTTTCCGGTTGGTTTTTCAATGCTAATGATACTATCTTTTGTTGGAGGAATGATATTAGGCATCCTTCGATTTAATTTGTAAAACGTCTTCAGCCTTTCAAGCCTACCTTTGTATAAATAATATCACTAGAATCCAATTTGAGCCTTTAAACCTTTTCATTGGCCAACTCATTACAAACCTTTACCCATTTGAATAATAATTCCCTCTTTTGAACCCGCCCCTCTTTGGAAATTGAGAATGAGGCTAAAAGCCTAAGTTGGGGGTGAGATTGAAGTGAAAAAGTGGCAAGGTTGTATGTTGAGTTTAGGACCTCAAGCATAAAAAGCTTTTGATTAAGCTATTGAAGGTCCAAAAAAAAGAGAAAGAAAATATGTGTATAAAATATGGATTCTTGAATAAAATTAGAAGAGGTGTGAGGTGATCCTACATTGGGAACTAGATGAAAATGAGGCTATGGGGGTTTGAAAAAGAAGCAAAGTGCAACATGAAAAAAATGTGAGTAGTGTTCAAGGAGGGTGAAGTCACTCGTACCCAAATGTCTATCCAACCCGTCCCTAAACCAACATTACAAGCTCAAAAAGTCCTTATGAGACCTTAGACCGATCATTTTTGAATAAGCAATGAATTAAAATAAGGGCAAGCACATGATATGAAATGTTGTAACACTTGAATTTCTTTGTGAGAGTGAGTGTTCTTGAAAAATCTGTCCCTTGTGTCGTATTATAAATATTGTGAATTTTGGGACTTCCTTTTTTTGTGAGGGCACATGAATTAAGAAAGATTGGTGAAATTGAGTAAATTGAGCATTTCGGGCGAACTAGTGCCTTTGAGTCACTTCTTGAGGCTTATGTTTATCACTTGATTATTTTCGAAAGCTTTTGCACACTCTTTAAGTTATTTTTCTTTATGAGGGAGTTATTCGGAAAATATGTGCATACTTGAGCCTAATTGTTAGTACCAACCAAATTCATTAGTATGGTGTTTAAATTGGAGAATGGTTTATGCAAGTGATGGCAATACCACTTGTGTTTGAAATGGTGAATCCTCATTGAAGTTTTGTTTTGAATTGCTTGAGGACAAGCAAAAGCTTTAAGTTTGGGGTGTTGATGAGTGGTGATTTACCACTCAATCTAGCCTCTTATCATTAGCTTTTATGACGTTTTAATTATATAATGAGGTTGTTTATAGTGGTTATTGTGAGATTTTCAGGTACATGATGCTATAAAGTGGTTTGAATTGACGTGAAGTGAAATTGAGCAAAAATGAGGTGAAACCATGAAAAAACCCCAGTAATTTCCGCATCTGCGGATTATTGGTAGCAGGTGCGACCTCTGCTTATGCGAATTTCTGATCGCATATGCGAATTGGGAAGAACAGGATGGAACCGCTTCTGCGGTTGAAACTTTGCTTCTGCGGAACCGCAGAAGCGGTTGATTTTCTGCTTGGGCGACCAATGCTATTATGAAGGATGTCCGCTTTTGCGATGGAATTTCCGCCTCTGCAGAACCGCTTCTGCGGTCAAATTGCCGCAGAAGCGGAAGTTGTGCGTCATGCCTGGGGTAGATTTGGCATTTCATATTTTCTCAACCCAAAACCTTTTTTCACTCGTCCAAGAAGACTATTGGAACATCTTTGGCTTATTTTTAATTGGTATAGACTAGAAAGAACAAGTTTGAAGCTAGGGTTTTGCACAAACACAGTTGGGTCTTGAAGATTAAAGCTTGCGGTTAAGGTTTTCGTACCCATTTATGTTTATTTCTTCATTTCCTTGATTTGTATTGTTCATCTAAGTGTGTTGTATTTTATCCTACACTTAAATCTTGTTTATGGGAATATTCATAGTTAAGGTGTGGATTTTATACCTTGTTGTTCTTATGTATTGAATGATTTTTCTATATTTATGATGTGAGTTTTTGTTTCTTTAACTATTCTTGTTTTATAATGTTTGCAAAGGGATTAGCTAACCCTAGGACTCGCCCAGTATCCTCGAATTAATTTTGGGAAAAATAGTTTGGTGTTGGAAAAGATTAATTAACAAGAACTTGAGGCACTAACCCTCATTTGATAGATTCTACCTAGGGATAGAATTGAACTACTTGTAACCTTTCCGGTGTACTTAATATTCTAATTATGATTATGGATAATTCAATTAGGAAGTCTTGTTAGTCTTCGGAAGGAGCTAATTAAGAATTGTTATCCGTGGCTAATTAACATAAACTCGGTCACATTTGTAAAATTGAGAAATACATTGGATCGTTACTTGAGTGTAATTCCCGATGCTTTCACACTTGTAACCATTGATCTTTTACTTGCTTTCTAGGTTAGTTTATATTTCTGCATTTGAGATATAAAAATAATTTTTACCAAAAATATTTAGTATTTGGCACTGCGTGACTAGCGATAATTTTCTTACATTCCTATTCGCCTACACACTTTTCTTTGTGGGATTCAACCCTGACTCATATTTGGGTAATTATATTGCTGTGACAGTATCAAGTTCAATAGAGGGGTTAGGGAGAGCCAAGGCAGGCTGGTGGTCATGCCCACCATATGATAGGCTGGCACACTCCTGACCACCCTGTTAGCCAAATAATCAGTAGTAAGGCTCATTAAAGGTCAGACCATGGCCTGGGCAGTCATTAGGACACCGCAAGACCAAAGTCTTAAACTTAGCATACATAGAAAGGGAAATGGGGATGGGAATCAAAAGAACTTAGGACTCAGAGAGCCCAGTTCATATCCATGGACAATAATTTCACGTATTTTCATATTTTTGAAACATAACTCAGCCATACAAAGCGAACTAGGGGTAGGAATTCATATAAGACCAGAACAAAAGAAGAAGAAAAGCTTGCAGAAAGTTACAACATTTAAACAAAAGATGAATTATATTATAAACACATAGGGGTAGAGGTAGACCTTAAATAAAGAACATACCAGTTTCACAAAGCTAAGCAAAGAAGACAGGATTCTTGCAAACAAGCCACAATCAGAGAGAGAATACTTTATGTGTAAGTTAGTTCAGAGAGAACTGGAGTGCTTTGAGTGAGAAATTAAAAGTATTCAGTTGGAAGCAGTATAAAAGAGAGTATTCAAATTAATCGTATGTCGAAAGTGTTGAAGCGTTTCCCCTTTTATAGTGTAGAAAAACAAGTAAGAAAGGTAAGAAAACCTTTTAAAATCATTCTAAAATATTCTCCCTTAAGTTAGGGGATTCAATTCCAAAAAGGAGAATGTAAATAAGGAAAGGAAATTTGAGTAAAATCTTTCGTAGTAGCATAACAGGGGAAAATACATAAAGTTTATTTAAGGAAAGAACTCAACAGTACTTGGTTTGTAAAGAAAATGAAAGGGAATCAATCAGAAACCTAATAAAAATCAAGGTAAGAGGTTTAATTCAAATGAACCCAGTTAGGAATAGTTAGATGAGGTTCAACTAAAGGAAAATCCCTGAAATCAGTCAAAACCCCGTCAAAGGATTCCAAAATCAATCAGGTAGTTGTCAAAACCTTTTGAAAGAGGAGTTCCTCTCCAATAAAGCACACAAATCAAATAGAAGAGTTCACCATTGAAAGGTTCAGTATCATAAACAAAAGAATACGAGTTCAATTATAGAATCATACTGAGCCTGAAAGTTTTGGGTCCCACTGTGGAACCCTAATTCAACTTGTCGAACAAAACCCCCAAATTCTAGGGTTTCAAATAGAATCAAACATAGAGATAAGAAAGAAAGTTAATAGACTCAAGATCCTCATGAGAAACAACAAATACGATAGCAGGTTTGAAACCATGAAATAAAAAAAATTGCTTTAGAACATGTTTTAGAAAAACTTGGAACTTAGACAAGTCCACGAGAGAAGGGGTGATACAAACTTAAACATAATAGATGAAACATGTTTAGCAAATGAAATCAAAGAACTCAATGGTAAACACATATAACAGAAGAGTAAGGAAAAACTTAACACATATTAACATGTAAGCACACATATAAAAGAAAAGTAGAAAAACCAGTACATGTGTAGTAGAGAAGTCATACTAACACGATATGAACAAACACGGATGAAGAAAAGCAAAAGAAGAACCAGAAGATATTTTTTCGAAAAACTTTGCAGAAACCCTAAATTGAACTCAAATGATTTGAAAAGAAATATTGGGGATCACTTAAAATGTCAAGTATAGCATAGAATCAACATAGATCTAGGCAAACAAATAGGGAAAGAACCTCGAATAGTTTAGGGTTTCTAAGAAACCTTTGAAGTGAGAATGCCTTGGAAGACATTTGATCCTAAGTCGAGAAGGTCAGGAATCAGGTCTCTTGTGCTTGAATATGCCATAGTGTGGCCGGAGAAACCATAGACAACAGATCTAAGACGGATCTCAAAGAGGACTATCGAGGTCAAGCCTTCAAACTTCGAACCGCTCAAGGCCTGGTGGTGAGAGAGTGTGAGTACAGGCCATCCATGGGCGTAGGTGCCGTGGATTCTGGTGGAAACAAGGTATGAACATGTGGGAGGCGATTAGGATTTCGGAGAGGCTAGAGAGAGTTTTGAGAGACGAAGGGTTTCGAGAGCGGCATTTCTATGCAAATGAAGTAGGGTCACATGGGTTAGGGATTAACAAAGGAAAAAAGGAATATCGACCGTTGATAAAAAATGATCAACGACCTAGATTTAAAGGGAACCCGGGCAGGTTTTCAAATCGGGTCATGGATTAGGTATTTTAGGAATTGGGTCATTAATTCGGGATGAAATTGAGCCAATTAAAAGCTAAAATTGAAAAAAAGACTGTAATTGAAATAAAAATGGGCTAAGTGTTAAATAGCCATTTTTTTACTTTTTGTTTTATAAAAATAGTATTAATGATTTAAAAAGTAAATTAAAAATACTGAGCAAAAAATTACAATGTAAATATCAATTCTAAAAATACTGGAACTAGTTTTATAATTATAAAATACTATTAATCAGAAAATAGCTATAATTGTAATTACATACAATTTAGCTTTAAAAATACCAAATAAATTTGTAAAAATAGAAAAAAAATCACCTTAATTATATTTTTATATAAATATGACAATGAAATAAGTTGTTTACCAAAAATCATAATTTTTGGAACAAATTATTGGATTTTGTGGTATTAAAATAGGCAATAAATTGGTTTAAAATTATTAAAAACTTGGAAAGGTACCCAAACTCTTGGGTGTGCTTATATATGTACGTATGTGTTATTTTAAAAGTATTTTGGGTACAAAAATACCTAGGAAAAAAATGAATATCAACAGTAAGATAGCAAAATATATAACAAGAAAGAGAACAAGTGTAATAACAATAAGTAATAACATGGGGAATAATGGAAGAAGCAAATAATGACTATAATTTCAAAATAACACCAAACACGCCTTTAAAAACAAATCAAATCCAAGAAATTAGTTGTACAACAATGAAATAACGTCTCCAAGTTCTCAATTCGCAAAGCAAACAGCAATGAATAAGAGATATCAAATAAATGGCACGATCCTTCCCATTTTTACTCTCATCCTCACAAACAGTGGAACACTCTTCGTGCATATCATTCTTCCTACAAGCACGAAAACACCTTATGTGTAATAGTAATAATATAAAGAAGTATGAAAATACCCTTCATGCAAAATTCATACTTCTTCACCAAACATAGGCATAAAAACAGTACCAAGCAAGGTGGAAAGAATAAGCATAATCAAGAAGAGTGATTGAACATAATTTCCCATATGAAAAACAATTCTAACTTTTTCCCCAATAAACAAATCAACAATTTATTTATTTTACTGAGCAATATTCTAACAAGCTCAACACAACTATTATCATGATAAGAATAATCAAAGAGTTTCACAATATAATTAAAGCATGGAAGACATTTTTTTTTTGGTCATTAAAGAACTTCTATTAATTTTAAGGAGGAACAGTACAAGGATCTAATAGCATACTTTTACAAAAGGGGGGGGGGGGGGGTCCAAATGTCGCAGCTGGTGTCGGACATATGGTAGGGCAGCTGTAGAATTACAATGCTTCACAAAACGTTTATAAACTATCCCTATTTGATCAGCCAGTCGTTGATCTAACAAAAAGTCTGGCGGTTGGGTGAATACTAGTACGTTGGCCTGAGTTGGATCCGACGAGCCTTGTTGAGCAAGATAATGAGCTACATAGTTTTGCTCCCTCTAAGTGTGAGTGATAGGTGGATCACCCAACTGTTATAGTAAGTACCTACATTCAAGTAACAAAGATGAGTAATGGAGATTACAAAAACCAAGCATCGATATTACCTCTGTGGAATCCACATTGATTTCTAGGTTGGTGAATTGATTGTGTTCAGCAATTTGCAATCCTGTGAGAAGTGCATGTAATTCCATGCTTATGGAAGTGACCGTTGAAGAGAAACCCATGAAACCCACTACACAATGGCCTATGGAGTTTCGAAAGATACCTCTATATACATTGGCAGTAGGGTTTGTTTTTGTGGCACCGTCTGTGTTAAGCTTTATTCTGCCATACACCGTGGGCTGCCATTTAATGTACATAGGAGTTCTCTTATTGTGTGTTTTATGCCTTTCCCCGTTCTAAGGGATAATGTATTGATATTCTGCTGCTTGGGATAGAATTTTCCATGTTGTTGGGGGTGGTTTATGTGAGTGATGATTAAAGATATAATGGTTCTAAGTTTCCAAATGTGCCATACAATGTGGGTAATAAAGATGACTGGTGATACATTATATGGAAGGTTGGTTGCTCGTTGGATTAAGTAATGGATGATTTGAATAGGAGTGAAGGACTGGTTGTGCATTGTTGAATATAAGGGGTTAAACTTAGATGGCCCTAGATGGTATTGGATCATGTGCAAAGGAAGAGAAGGTGTGTAAGAGTTTAAACATGTTGGTTACATAGGAGACAAATATCAGACAATGCAACCTTTTATGATGCAAATATGAGGTGGTTAGAAGCGCCGATGTGATATTAACCAGAGGAAATGAATAATTTTTTGTGGTAATTATTTTTTCCATATCCAATTGTGTTGGTAATCTGGAATTGTCTTTAGGAGGGTAGTATATACGAATTTAACTATGAAGTGGCCATTTGGAGTGAGCCCCGAGGTGAGGGAATCAGTGGTCTGGTGAGTTGTTAACGTTGGGATGAATACTTTGGATATGAGGGAGGTGATATTTAGAAGGTTAGAGAAGGTGAGAGAGGATATATCCACTGAATTATTAATGATATAATGATGAAGAGTGGCTTGGGATTCAAAAATTTGTGAAGGGACATAGATTAATTTACGGAGGATAATATTAGGGCCTGACCAAGGTGAATGCCACATATAAAAATATGTGTACCTTGTGCTGTATGCCAAAGGAGACCCATTTGGCATTAATTCCATCCTGCTATAATATTCTTCCAAATGGTCGATCCTGGGGTTCTTGATTTTTTGTTAAGATGAATATGAAGAAGTGTGGCTGCCCAGAGGGATCTACGATTGTGGAATAGTCTCCAAGCTAGAATCCCTAATAAAGCTTGACTCTTTGTGGTCAGGTTTTGAATGCCTAGTCCCCCATAAGTTTTGAGTTTTTGAACAACTGACCATTTGACTAAATTAAGTTCTCGTTTTTGTTCAGTGCCTCCCCATTGGAAATTACGTTGGTAATAGTTCATTCTAGAGATTATTTAAGAAGGGGTTTTAATAAACTGCATGACATGGTTAGGTAAGGTATTTAGTGTAGAGTTTATTAAAGTAGTGCGAGCCGCCATGGAAAGGAATGTAGATTTCCAACCTGCTAATCGAGTTTTAAAGTTATCAAGAATGTATTGGAAGTCATTGATCTAGGTTCGTTTAATAAATTAAAAGGAAGCACAGGTATTTTCCAAAGGTGGTACCCTCCTTCATATTAAAAGATAAACGAATGAAGTGTTTATCTAATAAGGAAGTGTTTTTAGAGAAGAAAATTTTTGATTTTTGAAAGTTAATACTTTGGCTGGACTTCTGGGTGAAAATGGTCATTGTATCAATGATGGAGTGGACTGAGGATGTTGTTAGCTCAGAGGTTAAAGTGATGTCGTCGGCAAAAAATAGATGGGAAATGGGAGGTCCATTTTAGGAATGTTTGATAGCTTTCCACTGTTGATAGTCTACCAACTGATGAATTTGACGTGAGAGACTTTCCAAACATAGTATGAATAAATAAGGGGATAGTGGGTCCCCTTCTCGAATACCTCTTGTAGGTTGGAAAAAGGGGGAGTGATGCCCATTTATCAGAATAGAGATGGAAGATGAAGTTATACAAGACATTATGAGGTCAATAATTTGCGGTGGTAAATTAAAGAAGTGTAAAGTTTCCTTGATAAATTCTCATTCTAATTGTTCAAAAGCCTTGGACAAATCTAGTTTAAGAAGAAACTGAGCCATTCTACCCTTTTTTCCCTAAAACTGTGTAGGATTTCCTGAACAATTATAGCGTTATCCGAAACGCGTCGACCTTTAAGAAAGGCCGACTATCCAGGACTTATTAAGTTGTTTAGTAAAGGCTTTATCCGTTGGGAAAGTAATTTGGTTATAACATTTTCGATAGTATTACAAATCCCTATTGGGCGATATTGGGTAATTGTTAAAGGATGTTTGGTTTTAGGATTAAGACAAAGGTAAGTCATGTTCACTTGCGGAGGTAATTTGTCCGATTGGAGGACATCAGTACAAAAAGATATGACTGAAGTTGATATTTATGGCTAGTAGGTTTGGTTAAAATATGGGTGCAAACCATCCGGCCCTGGGGCTTTGAGTGGCTTGAAAGAGTGAATAGTTTGGAAATTTTTTTTTATGGATAATGGGCGGGATAAGGATAGTTGTTGAGTGCTTGTGAGTGTGTGTGTCATGGTTTATAATGGTAATAGGGGAATATATATGCACATTAGTAAATAGGGAAGAATAGTAGTTAAGAATTATGGAATCAACTTGTGGTTGATCTGTAACCCAATTGCCTCCTTGGTCTCTAAGAGCAGTGATTCGATTACGTCTCCTACGTTGGAGTCCCCTTCTTGTAGCCATGTTATCCTTGATTTTAATTTCCAAAAGTCTTCCTGGAGTCTTAGTAAATGGTTAAATTTAGTATTAGGTCCTGTTCAAGTAATTAGAGGAAGTGACTAGTAGTATACTTAGAGGAGGACTGGAGACCATATAGTCGTGCTAGAATGATTCTTTTCTTTTTAAAGATGTTCCCAAAAGTATTTTTATTACATTTTTGAACATCTTCCGTAATATTTTCTATAGCGGTAAGTAAAGTTTGATTAGTAGACAAATTTTAGGTAATAATGTCTATAAAAGAGGGGTGGGAGGTCCAAATTATTTCAAAACGAAAATATTTTTACACCGGAAAGTAGTCTTTAAAATAAGGAGGAGTGGACAGTGGTCGGAATGAGTTCGAGGGAGGTGCTGGACAGTGGCTTTTGGAAAGATATTAAGCCACTCCTAGTTGTTAACAAACCTGTCTGTTCTTTCCATTATTCTATTTTCCAAATTAGGCTTATTTGTTCACGTATATCTATTTCCTTTAAAACCTAAGTCGATTAACTTACAATAATCAAGACAATGCATAAATTGATCGCATCTAGTATTACTAACATGATCTTCACCATATTTTTCATTGGCCCGTGCGACTTTGTTAAAGTCTCCCCTACTAACCAAGGTATATTTGTAATATTATCATGTATACACCTTAATTGATCCCAAAGACACTGTCTTTTAAGTCGATTATTTTTTGCATATATCACATAAATAACAAAAGTTGAGGGTTAGGTGTTACTTGGATAATGGAATGGCCGAGTTAACCTTTATCTGATCCAGATGGAGGAGGTCTCCATGCCATAATAAGGATATCCCTCCAGACTGACCTTGTGATGGTGCCTCTGCAAGGTGATTGAATCCAAATTCATCCTTTAAATGCGCGGTTTTCAACATGTCTCTCTAGCAAGGCTACTAGTGCTTGCTGATGATAATTTAGCAGTGACCTAAAATTCCTTTTGAAGTATGTATACTCAGCTCCACGGCAGTTCCAAATGATCAATTGCATCTGATTATTGTGGGGGGGGGTGGCTGTGGTGGAGTCTACTTGTACTCATGGGTAGTCATGGCAGTACTGGTCCGCGAGGGTATTAGAACTACCCCGTACTTTCCCACCTCGGAGTTGTCTGTGGGATAAATGTTGAAAGAGCAGCTTAGAAGGTCCTTGGGACACATTATGATCACTTTTCTTGGAAAGTGTTCTTTTAGGTCGTAGAGCTTGTTGTTGTTGAGGAAGCATAGAATAGGACGAGTTTCCCTGTTCTCTATCATATCTACACTAACTTCTAGTTGAACAATATCTTTTATCCCGTTGAGAGGGTCTTGATGTGGTGGGCTAGGGTTGGGTGATAGGGCGTTGCTCCTTCATGCAGTGGTGATGGAATTTACAGTGTTGCCCTGGGTAGTATCCATGGCACTATTGAGTGGACGGGTACTTGTGGTAGATAAAAGGAAGTTTTATCGATGGATATTGGTGATGGTACGCTGGAGGCATTAGTGTGTGCGTTTGTATGTGTTTCATGGATGAGGGTGGGTGCATGACCCATATGTATTGGTTATAAAGGTCTACCCCCATCCTCACGCCCTCCGTGATGATCTGAGTAATGTCTGCCGGTTCTGTATCACAAGAATGACCTCTTGTCTCTCCACCTCCATCATAAAGGTCAGAGCATAGTCTTGGAGGATCATCTCGAGCCATGACTATGGATACGTTTGCATTAGTGGGTATTGGGTGATGCAGGGTGGAGGTTTGTTGACATGTTGTATTGGTGAGGGATTCATCATGAGAGGGTAGAGGATTGGAGTGTTGGTGTAAGCTCTTGTGGATCGGTGTTGGAAATTTAATCCAAGTCTGTTCATTAGGAATAATAGGGATGGTAATATTTGTTAAGGCTTTACGTGTGTAAGTGGAAGAAGGACTTATATGGTATATTAGTTAGGGTATTGTGGGTAATTTTGAAATGGGCAGGGGTGGCGGTTGATGTGAAAAGGGAAATGATTATTGTGTTAGGTTGGGCTGAGGAAGGGGAATGTAATAATGGGGTTGGGCTTAGGGTGGCATAAGTGTTAGGTCTAGTATTGGAGTGATCTGTTGGAATGGAGGAAGTTGTGGCCAAGACTTTACCCTGTTGAGAAGGTGAGCTGTCATCCGTGTGTAAAGCGGATGCCACGTGGTAGTTTTTGTCAATTGTTGTTTAAGACGTGTTACTAAAGAATTGTGATTGGTGGCTAGGGGAGTCAGGCATGGTTTCAGAAATTATTTGGGCTGGGCCAGGTAAATTGGTAGTGGTAGACATGGTATCGGTATTGGGCCTTAATAGAGGGAGATCTGAGCCTTTTGTGTGGGGTGCATGAACCATTAAAGATTGTAGGGATTCCTTAGTAGCAGCATTAAGGATTTCTAGCATGCCTTTTGAGAAGAAATTTCCAATTGTCCTTGCGTTATGGTGGTTGTTTGAGGGAATAAGGGATGGGAGTGAGTCGTTAGAAGACATACCTGGGGTTGTCGTACTTTCTTGTTGTTGTAACTCTACTGTCCTGATTCTGCCTGCTTGAGTTGTGTTGTAGAAAGGAGTGTCTTGAGCATCGAGCTAGTATTACTTCTATCTGGGCTAGTATTATTTTTTGCGGTAGGACAGGACACGTTGTGACATTCATAGGGGTGATTGTTATTGGAGATAGAAGGTAGGGCAGTATGGGTGAGGTGATGAGGGTGTTTGAAGTATGCTGAGAAGGAGGTGTTGTGGGCTGAAGTGTATGTGAATACGTACATAAGATCTTAGTATAACCAAGCCGGCCACAGTAAGTGCATAACATTGAGAGGCCCTCATAAAGTATTTGTTGTCGATGGTTGCCTATGAACACACGAGTTTTTATTGGTTGTTCAAGTGGAACCTCTATGCAAATATGTGCATGTCTTCTTCCTGTAGTGGCATAGGTGCATGTATCTATTTTAAGAAGGGTAGAAATCTTAGAACCAACTCGTTGTAGTATATCAAAATTGTAGAATTCCGTAGGAAACTCAGGTAGCCTGATCGATACAACATAGTATGTATGTTGGGCATTTGAGGGTATGAACTTAGTTTCCCATTTTCGAACTGATAAAAAGTGGTTAAATATAAATCAGGTACCCCATGTAATGCTGTATGAATGTTTTCTTTGTTGAAATTTCATTAGCAAAAAGTCACATCCAAGGTCGATTGGTGATAGGGCTTCTGTTGGTTGCCATAAGGCTTGGAGTTTGTTTTTCAGTACTTGGTGACCTATTTTGCGACCAAATAACTTAATTATGACTGGATAATACTAGGGGAGTAGAGCCGGGATTTGTCAAGGGAGGTGAGAGGTATGAAGCACACATGTTGGAGATCATTGTCTGTTTCATCTGATAGGTCCAAAGGAGTGTTTGTGTTTATATTTGTATTTCCGTGGGACTAGGGAAGTGGTGTTTGATTGAGAAGTGTCTCTTTAAAGGAAGAGGAAGGAGTTGTGTTTATAGTTGGTGTGTGATATGGCGGGGAATCAATGTTCATAGTACTAAGGTTGAGTGGTTCCGGTGGATATGTGATAAAGGAGGTGGAGGGATGTTCCATGGTGGAAAAAAGAGTAAGAGGAAAGCAAAGGTTGTGGAGAGGAGTAATAAGTTTCTAGAGAGAAGGAAGAGTTTTTGTGACTAAGTCATCCTGTATAAGCATGGAAGACATAATGCATAAAGCAACAAGATATAAGTAAGATAGTTCTACCCGCATGCTTATCCCTTAACAACTGACTATACACTCGCCATTTTTCTTATACGTCACCCCAACACGTATAGCACATAGAAACTAGACACAATTTTATTCTAATTCCCTCAAAATCAAGGTTAATCGTGACGCTTACCTTTTTCGAAACCGAATCAATAATCCAACACAGGTTTCCCTTTAGAACAAGCCTCCAAATCACTCGAATCTAGTAAAATAATGCCCAATAAGTCAAAACAAGCTTTTGAAACTACCTAATATAAAACAAAATTCGATTTTGACATATTTAAAAAAATAACAAAAGTCAAGCGAGCCAAAATCAAGATCAAATCCCGATTACACATTCACCTCTAAGTCCAAATATGTATTTTGTATTAGATTAGACCTCAAATCAAGGTCCAAATTCCAAAAGTTAGCCCTCATATGGTTTTCCCCCAAAAACGCAAATTCTACACTAGATTTAGGAATGAAAAACTATGGGAATTCATGAAAAACAAGTCAAAACTAAGTAAAATCACTAACTTTAGAAATTGTGATGAAAATCCTCTAAAAATATCTCCTTAATCCGTGGTGTAGGTTTGAAAAATAGTAAAACAAAATGGCTAAAGTCCTGATTTTAAGCCCTTTATATACCTTGATGTCAAGTGTTCTTCGTGTTCACAAATGTCAATGGTCGACTGAGCATCACATTTGCCAAGGCCCACTCGTGTTCTTGAAAGCTGTCACGCCCCCCCCCCCCCCCCAAAACTCCAATCCTCCATATTCGTGACCCTGTTGTCGAATTCGCTAAGAAGAAAGGTCCACGCTACCAAGCGCCCAAGCCTACGCATTCGCGGATCAGCAGTCGCATTTGAGAAGGCCAAATCCACCCAGGCCATTGCGTTCCCATGGAGAAAAACCTCCCCGACCCAAATAACCCTACATGAATGTGAGACATGCTCCTCGTTCGCGATGCGAACCACAGTAGCAGCGCATTAGCTTCTACAACTTGTGCTAGATTGCTAGAAACCATCTCGAAACTCATCCGGGCCCCTCAGGCCCAACAACAAACATTCACGCAAGTATATAAATCTCATAAAAACTTGCTCGTAAGATCAAAACGTCAAAATAACATACAAAATAAAGAATCAAGCATCAAAACTCAATGATTTAAAAGTTTATAAACTCAATTTTCTTCTGTTTTTTCACAATAAGTGCTAAAACGGCCTCAGGCCACTCGAGACCCCAACCAAACATGCGTACAAATTCAAAATATCAACATATTGATCCGAGATTTATTACAAAGATTTTTTACTATGGTCAACTCTAACACCTATAAGTTTTAAAAAATTTCTTTGAAAAATTACGTCTTAACTTTCTGGAAATCAAAATAGGCGCACACAAGTCTTATATCATCATATTAAGCTATTCAAAGTCTTGAAGCATGAAACGGAAAGTTAGAACTCAAAATGACTTATTGAATCATTATACTTAAGCCCTATTTGAGCCAAACATATGTTGTACTTTCTGCACATCTCCTTGATGACTTTGTCAATGAAGAGCTTGAATTCGACGGTGAATGCGTAGATCTACACATATGAGAAGCAATTACAATGTTCAGAATTTCGATTGCCCTTCTAGACACAATAAATAAGTACACTATCTTCCCATTTGCAACTCGCTTGGATAGAAGGAAGGCCATCTAGCCGTATCTAGGAAGCAAACTCACCCATCCGCATATTAAAATCCCCGGACTGCTTCTCATTAATTCGAAGAGTACAATTTTCGAAGAGTACAATTTATTGGGGACTATATCTTTAATAACAATATAAGTTCTCGTAGAAAGATGAAGAAAATGAAGAATGTTTAAAACAAAAGTTGAGTATCAATAGGACTAGGGTACTCATTACCCCGTTAATCAATGTTGAGTCATCATCATTCCGAGTTTGTCACGTGTCTCAAGCATTAAGTGAAAAGACATCTATTGCTTCAAATTAAAGGACAATGGTACCTATTGCATCTAGTGTTCCGCCTAAGTTTTCGCTTCTTAGACAACTCCCAAATATTATCTGAAAAGTAGGAAAACTATATGTATTAGTAAAGAATACGTGGAGGGCACAGAAATAAACATGTCGCAAATATCGAATTTTCTAGTCGATTTGGGTCAGCTGAAGTCACCCCAGAAAAAGAGTGAAAAGTCTCAACCATTAGAAGAAGCTAGTTCGAGGACCGTTTCATCTGTACTAGACAACACCATTTTAGAGTGATCCTATCTGAACTAAAACATCCAAACATCTACCATCTAGCACTAGGTAGAATCCAGATATCTGTGATTCTACATTAAACATATCTGATGGTTATGATTCTACCAGCGGAGTATATGGGGTCCTCCCTGTAACGTTTAAAATGAGTGAGTGTGAAATTAGGAAACAGTTACAACAAGATTATGATATAAATACCTCCCTTCCCCCATCATTGTAACACATATTTTGATATACAAACACTCTAGTGGGTTCTCACTTATTTAGCATCCATTTCTACTGTTGGCTATTAATTTGGATGGATTGATCAAGTAGAATTACTCCTTGATATTCTCATTTCATTACTTGAATCTTATTATTCATTTCATTATTATTATTATTATTACACTATTTTTATAAACGTTATCCTACTCACATAATTTCGACATTATCAAAGTATTTAACCTCTTTGGTTTAATAACGTAGCTTGAGGCCTACATTTTGTTAAATTAATTATTAGACCTACCAACTAAATTTTAGGTTAAACAGGTTCCTCTTTACAACCCTTTACTCCAACTTTAGTTTTTCATCTTATTGTGCATTTTTAAGTGCTCAAAGACGAAGGACATTCAAAACTTGAAAAATTCAAAGCAAACAAGTTTAGGAAAAAGTATGGCTACCAATCGAGAGGTTATACAGGCTCAACGAGCCTATATAGGGTCAATCACATCAAAGTGGGATAAAACAGTTCAAATGAGACAAAAAGAGCATAACGCAGTATTTTATTTTAACTTACATGTCGGACGACAATTATAGACTCAATGTAACTCATAGAACAAGCAAATGGGCTATCACACATGATACATGATTCACTCAAGACAGATCCATTCCAACTCTCAATCAAAATAAGTATATAACAAAGCTGCAAAATTATTCATGAAGCACAACAGTGAACATAGAAGTCAAGAACACGAGATTAAGTATCACAAATCAGGCTATTCATTTTTTTCCAAAATACACAAGATGTTTAAAAATCATAGGGAAGGTTGTGTAATCTTCTTGTCCAGGTCTAACTCTGTTGGTATCAAACAAGCCACAAAATATATCCAGGATCCATACTAAGCATTTCCTTATGTTAACTCTATCTCAATTACTCTAGAAAGAAAAAAGTACTCGGTTCAAATTTTCTTCCCGTGGAAAAGAAGCGATGTCCAAAGAAAAACTTAGAGGAATTATTATCTATCAAAAATTAAATAAAACTAACATAAGTTCTAGATGGTGGCACTGCTAAAACTCTTATACAAATCATATAAAGCTGGGGCAATCTGAGAATCAAATAGCTCAACAACGCGGTACCCTATTTCAAGAAATTCCCGCACCACGTGCACTCCACGTGATTCCAACATCACCGTTTCAGTTTATGTGAACCTATTTCTTTTTGGTCTGTATTAAAAAGAATAATTTATTTTTTAATTTGGAAGTAATTTATCTTAAAATTTTAATGAGAAGCTTTTATAACCAAATAAATGCTCTGGATCCCTTTTCGACTTTGTTAAGACAACAAATTCTAAAAATCTTCAGTTTTTCGTAAACTCTATGTCCAGTTAAATAGGTTCACATACATTGGAACGGAGGGAGTGGTTGTCTTCCATGTTTACTAGTGGATCCCCTTCATACCCTCTCATTAAACGAGTCTGAAACTAAAATGATGAGGATTGAGACACAAAATACGTTTTTAACGTTTAAAAAAAAGTTACAAAACTGGGTGTTTTGCAGTAATATATTGCGAATTTGGTTAACGAAAATTTTTCCGTTAAATCAATTCGCAGTTGTCACGACCCAAGCCCCGCTCTAGTTTTGATGGCGCCTCTCATGAAGACAAGGCCAGCCAACACATTTAAATAGCCTTTTTCAACAATAAATTAACATGAATAAACAGTTTCAAGAAAATTAAATAACATGAGTTCGCGGAATACAACCCAACACATCCCGACATCGGGGTGTCACAAGTCATGAGCTACTACAGAATTCACTAAAGTACTGCAAGTTCGGGAATAGGAACAAAGTCTGAAAATATTATGAACAACATAGAATAAGAGAGAAGATCCGGTGCGGCGGACGCTAGTGGTAACCTAGCTCAGCTACGATAAAAAATCTTCAATATGCTAATAACCCACTACTGGAATAAAAATACTTGCAACTGCACGCCAGGTACAGAGAGTAAAGTGAGTACTCCAACTCAGTGAGTAACAAAAGTAAATAATAGCTGAAGGCAAGAAATCATGTAAGGCACTCCATCTGCCGATATAGAACAGTACAACACTTTTTAAAAATCAGTAAAACCGTGAAATCCTTTACTAAACATCTGAGCTCAGTTAAAAACTTCTTCTGAAATTGACCTTTTTAATAGTTGCCAAAAAAATACTTTCAAAATAATTTGTGACACTATGCACCGAAATCCGCCCCTCGAGCAATACCTTCGTTCCTGGTCACCCACTCGGGCCAAACACTCAAGGATCAGATAGCACCAGAAAAAACAGATAAATATTTCTAGAAATATAACAAACAAGAAATAATGAATTAATGCATGAATGCAATGCAGTGCATATGATGGTACATTCCAGTACCCACTGCGGCGCGTAGTCCGATTTTAACGTCGACGACGCTCACTGGGGTGTGTACAGATTCCGGAGGGGCTCCTATAGCCCAAGTGCAATGTTACTGCGGCGAGAAGTCCGATCCAATATATATAAATAGTGCTGTAGTGCGCAGCCTGATCAGTGCTCATATACACTACTACGGTACGCAGCCCCATCCATGCTCTTACACACGGTTGAGGCACGCAGCCTGATCCATCCACAGTCCAAAAATCATCATAAGCCCCATGAGCATTTATAAAACATTAGTTCTCAGCCCGGAATATTATATAAAATATCATTTGAGTTTCAAAACATTGAAAATATGGTCGAGTTTGCAAAATAGTGTTTAAAGTCTTGGACTAAAATCGAATGATATGCAACATATGCTAACATAGAAATATCAATCCCCAAAGGGTTCACATAGTTGGCCTGAAGCCCAAACATGACGATCATCCCAATTATGATGACAACAAGTAATTTCAGTCAAAGACGCAGTAAAATCAACAACCGGGCGGACCATACACCTTACAAAGTCGACTAGTCTTTCTGAGTCTGATCTCAAGCTGCAACATGCTATTTACTTTACTCCCAACTAGGAGACTTGAAAAGATTCTTCACGAACCCATAACTCGGGGCAACACATCCAATCTCAATGAAAATCAAGCACTTAATTGTTCATACATCATCCAACAGACCTTCTTCGATACTTCCAAGTCATATAGGAACATCACCCAGTACAAACATGCTCACCACATAGCTACCCAGCTGTTATTCCCATAATTAGGGACAATACTGAACATATAAGTACATAATACTAGCTCGCACAATCAGCACCTCGGTGCTCAAACCATAAGCAAAGATTCGGCCTCAAGCCCCCCACGCTGGCCCTACATCAACTCAAATAAATTAAATATCGCCCCTCGATCGGGGAACCACAAGCCATCAAGGCATATCTGATACTGAGCGCTCACGTGCGCATACCATCGGGTGAAAGGAATTTCAAGAGTTTTTTTTTCAAGCAAAATCAAGGACGCACAATAGGAATTCAAGAATCTAATTTTTTTCCTAACGGTTCTGCAGCCTCTCGAGGATAAATACATACATCTCTGTACCGATCCGCGAAACTCTAATAAACCTGCTCATGACTCGTGTGACCTACTAACCTAGGCTCTGGTACAAACATGTCACGACCCAAACCGTGCTCCAGTCGGGATCGCGCCTCTCGTAAAGACAAGGCCAGCCAATCCATTTAAATAGCCTTTTTCAACATTGAATTAACATGAATAAAACATTTCAAGAAAGTTAAATAACATGATTTCTCGGAATACAACCCAGCACAAACCGATATCGGGGTGTCACCAGTCATGAGCTACTACAGAATTCACTAAGGTACTACAAGTCCAGGGATAGGAACAAAGTCTGAAAATATTATGAATAACATCGAATAATGGAGAAGATTCGGTGCCGCGGATGCTAGCGGTCACCTAGCTCAGCTATGATAACAAATCTTCAATTCACTAATAACCCATTACTGGACAAACAATACCTGCAACGGCACGCGAGGTGTAGAGACTAAAGTAAGTACTCCAACTCATTGAGTAACAAAAGTAAATAATAGCTTAAGGCAAGAAATCACATGAGACACTCCATCATGCTATATAGAACAGTACAACCCTTTTTAGAAATTAGTAAAAACGGTGAAATCATTTAGAAAACATCTAGGCTCAGTTAAAGACCTCTTGTGAAATTGATATTTTCAACAGTTGCAAAAAAATACTTTCAAAAGATTTTGTGACACTATGCACCGAAATCCGCCCCTCGGGCAATATCTTCATTCCTGGTCAGCCACTGAGGCCCCAACACTCAAGGATCAGATAACACGAGCAAAAATTGATAAATATGTCCAGAAATATCACAAACAAGAAATAATGAAAAAATGCATGAATGTAATGCACTGCATATGGTGGTACATTTCAGTAACCAATGTGGCACGCAGTCTGATCCATTTAACGTCGAAAGCGCTCATCGGGGTGTGTATAGACTCTGGAGAGGCTCCTACTGCCAAAGCGCAATGTTACTGCAGCGTGCAGTCCGATACAATATATATACACTGTTGCGGTGCGCAGCCCGATCAATGCTCATATACACTACTGCAGCGTAGCCAGATCCATGCTCATATACACTGTTGCGACGTGCAGCCCGATCCATGCACTGTCCAAATATCAACATAAGCCCCATGCATTTATAAAATAGTAGTTCTCATCCCGAAATATAATTTAAAATATCATTTGAGTTTCAAACTTTAGAAAATATGGCTGAATTTACAAAACAGTGTTTAAATTCTTGGACTGAAATCGAATGATATGAAACATATGCAAAAACAGAAATCTCAATCCTCGAAGGATCCACGTAGTTGGCATAATGCCCAAACATGGAAATCAGCCCAATTATGGTGATAACAAGTAATTTCAGCCAAATACTCAATAAAATCAACAACCAGGATGGACCAAGTCTCAACCCCAACGGTGCTCTACCCCACGCTCATATCTAGCGTGCAAGTCACCTCAATACAGCACTATGATGTGCGAATCCAGGGTTTCAAACCATCAGGGTACCATTTATATGTATTAATCACCTCGAACCGATGAAATCCCTAGCTCGTGATGCCTTTGCCATTTAAATCGGCCTCCACGCTAAAGGTGTTAATCGGGTCGGGCTGACCCGCTAATATCCCGATTCGACCTGGTCAACCCCGTCCACCCCATTAATTTGCTATATTGTGTGGGTTGTGACGGGTTGGATGTGGGCGGGCTAGTAACGTTAAGGTTTGGCTAAACGGGTACCTGAACCCACCAAAACCCGTTAAGCCCTTAACCGGTTCTTAACGGGTTTGAGCCCGCACTAGCCCGATATTGCGACTAATTTTTTTAATTAATCTATCTGTTGCCAATGTTAAAAATTCAAAAATGACCGTTCTAACGTCTAAATCTGCAAAAAAAACAGCCATATATCCTATTTTATTTATATTTTAGCGCCCCCCCCCCCCCCCCAATAATTTGTAAATTGCAATTGTATCCTTTTAAAAAACTATAAACACCCCTTTTCTTCTTCATTATTCCTCACAATTATCTCTCAATTCTCTCTAATTATCCCTCAATTCTCTCTTGATAATATTCTCAATTGCTATTATTTTAAGATTTCAAATTTCAAGTTTCAACTTACAAGTTCCATACTTTCAAGTTTCAAGTTTAAATGGAAGTTTGAGTTTCTACTTTGTCGTTTCTATATCAAATTTAGGGTGGCATTCGGAATCCTGGTACACTCGTTCCATCCCTTTCTCTTTATTATTTAGAATTATCATCTGAATTTTTTATTTTAATTGATTTACTTAGAGCGGCCAAAAAAGATTGGACTAGTAAAGCCACTAGTAAGAAAACTTCAAAAAGAGGAAGAGTCGGTTCTTCTATTAGTGCAATACATATTCATGAAAGTTCACCCGAAAACGTAAATGTAGATTATGAGCTACTTCGAGAAAATTTTTGTATTGATGATGATTTAGATGATATTTTAGATGATATTCAATCACCCGATAATCTTGAAACACCACCACCTACTCCCGGTAATGTTAGTCAAAATATTAGGGGAGGAAGTGTAAGTAAGCCTCCTTTGCCTATTAAGAAGAATAGAAGAATAAGAAGTAAGTGTTGGAATTTTTTTGTTAGACTAGAAAATGAGAAAAAATATGTAAAATGTAAAATATGTAATGAAGTTTATGAACATGAGCCCGGTAAGAAGGGGGGAACAGGTCAACTTCGTAGGCACATGGAAGAAAGTCATCATATTGAATGGGGAGTAGGCGAGGAAGCTGGGCAACAAACACTTAACCCGGTCACTTGGGGGTTAATGGGTAAATACAATATTAAAAAAGATCGAGAAGAATTAGCTAAAATGATTGTTTTAGGTTGTTTACCTTTTAGTTTTGCTTCTCCACCATATCTTGTTACTTAAATTCAAAGAATTTATAATCATATGTTTAAAGGTATTCCTAGAAGTACCTGTAGATATGATATCTTTAGGCTTTATAGACAATATCAGACATTATGCTAACAGTGTTGATGCTTCTTCGGTTGTAGATGAAAATATTTCTTCAAGTAATACTTCAACATCTGGAACAAATTTGGAAGATAATGATAATGTTCAAGATTATTTGATTTGATCTACACTAGGAGAGCTTCAACAAACTAGTAGCCAGAATATTGATGAACACCAATTCTACTCGCAAAAGTGTCTGGAGCCCCTAACAAAGGATTTTTTTACCTCTAAGTTGGTGGAGGAGCAACGCAAATCAGTTTCATGTTCTTTCGTCCATGGCTCAAGACATTCTAATGTGCCTATTTCAATAGTCGTATCAGAAAGTGCATTTAGCAAAGCAAGACAGCAGCTAGGAGATACCCGCCATTCATTGGGCATCAATGCTTTGGAAGTTCTAGTGTGCTTCAGAGATTGGATTAGATCAGAACGTCAAAATCAAGGGCGCGACGAGGTAGATGAAGAAGAAGACCAAGAAATTGGAGATATAATGGTTTATGGTACCGATTATAATATCATAATCAAAGAACCTCACATTGACATGGAAGAGCCTAGAAAGATGATGCAAAATATTTGATTTACTATTACTTCTACCTTTTTTTTAACAATTGCTGTATACTTTTAATTTTCAAGTTCAAATATTTAAAAAATCAAAAAAGAACTTGCAAATTAATTAGAAGTACTATATATTATTCAATAAAAATATCAAAGTTACTTAAATATTGTGAATTTTTATATTGCATAATTTCTTATATTCATTTAGTCTTTTAGTTTGTTGTTTTAATTCTATCTAACCCTTAAAAGTTCAATTCTAATCTTAAAAATTTGAAAACACTTAAGTATTTAACTATCAATAACATTGAAAAAGAAAAATATAAGATAATTAAAAAAAATTAACGGAAGCCCGAACCGCCTGAATCTTCCTAGCCCGAACCCGTACGGGCCCAATAGGACCTGAAATTTCCCATCCCGCCACCAGCTCGATAAAACCAGCCCGCTAACAGCCCGCCTGTTACCCTAACGGGCTGGCCTATTTTTTTCGAGCCCGTCTCAGCCCACCGAATAAACATCTTTACTCCACGAGCGTCGAATCTAACAAAAATAAGAGAGAATGCATCACAATATGCTAAGGGAACGATACCCAATCAAAAGCATTTGAGAAATAACAAAAATCTCGAAACTAGCAAAACCCGAGCACTCGACCTGCTTCTCGAAAAATTACAAACTTACATTACCGGATTCTTCATCTCGCCACGAGTCCATACATACCAAGAACTCCCAAATCCAAACTTAAATGACCTATCAAATCCCAATTGGAATATCAAAATCTCAAGCCCTACCTCATCAATTTTTGGCTTAATTTCCATGAATTTCTAGACAAATTTCACAATAAAACCATGTTTTCATTTCATAAAACTAGCCTCCCGTCAATCCTCCTTGAATCCCTCTTCAATTTGTACCAAAAATCTCTTATGGTGGTCAACAATGGAAGAAATAATGAATGGGATCGCGTATGAAATATATAAAAAGCCTTCTGGAACCCCAGGTTTTACACTTCGCGAACGCGGCCAACACACGACCAATAATTTTCTCTAAGTGAACGCGTCAACCCAAACATGAACGCAATGCTCTGAGTCCTCTAACTATGCGAACACGATCAACACTACGCGAATGTGATGCACAGGGTCCTCAACCTACGTGAACACGAACTGCTCATCGCGAACGCGATGAACAAACCAGACAGGGCCCCAAGCCCTTCTATGGGAACGCGAGGCCACTCATGCGAACGCGATGGCCCAGGAAACACAACTATGTAAGCGCGAAGGCCAATAGTGGCCTGCAACAGCTGTGCATTTTTTCTGCAATGTTCTAAGTCCAAACACTTTCGATAAGCCCTCCGAAATCACCCCGAGGCCCCCGGGACCTCAACCAAAAGTACCAACATATCCCAAAACATCATACGAACTTGTTCCAATCATCAAAACATATTAAACAACACTAAAATCATCAATTCACATCGAATTCAAGCCTAAGTTCTTTAAAAACTTCTGAAACACGCATCCGATCAAAAATCCAACCAAATAATGTACGAATGACCTGAGAATTTGCACGCATATCAAAAATCACCAGCGAAGCTACAACAACTCTCAAAATTCCATTACGACCCTCGGATCAAAATCTCACCTATCAACCGGAATTCACCAAAATACTAACTTTGTCAATTCAAGCCTAATTCTACAATGGACCTCCAAAATAATTTCTGATCACACTCCTAAGTCACAAATTGCTTCTCGAAGCTAACCGAATTACCAAAAATCACATCCGAACCTTCTAACTCATAAGTCAAAGTCCAGTTGACTTTTCCAAGATAGGCCTTCCTTAAATATACTAAGTGTCTCATTTCTTATAAAAAACCATTCCAAATCAACTTTCGCACGCCACATACCGATAATGAAATATGAAGAAGCAATAAATGGGGAAAATGGACCAGCAACACATGGGACGACGGGTTAGGTCGTCACGGTATTACAATACTGCAAAATATTAAATATTCTTTTTCAATATAATTCGCAGTATAGTACTGTGAATTACCTAAACGATGTGTTTAATTAATGATCTGGACCAGACCAAAAATAAACAGACAATTCGCAGTACAGTACTAGGAATTACCAATTTACAGTACTATACTGCGAATTGTCTGTTTATTTTTGGCCTGACCTAAATAATTTAACTGACACAACAATAATTTAAAAATATAAAACGCATTATTGTACTGTGAATTAATTGGTAAAACTCTACACCCCGAGCTGGGACTTTCCTTGTTTATAGGCGTTTTATTTTAATGAACATTCATTCAATACTTACCTTAAAACTTACGTTTATACTTCTCTGTTCTTCTTATTAGTCATATTTTTACAAAATCAGAAGTGCCAAAAATAAGTGTTTCACTATATTGGGGGGTTGAGGTTCTGGTGGAGAATAACTCTATGAGGTATAGCTCACCTCCACAATGTAATGTTGAATTGCCTCTTACTATGGAGTATGATACATTGGTATCGTTCTTTAAAAAATGAGTGAAAGGAGATTCGGTTAACCTCAGAGTAACCGGGAGATTTACGTATCTAGTGACTCCGCACGGGTTTACTTATTATTCTGAATTTAACATCGAGGATGATGAAACTCTTAGAGACATTTTGCGGATACCTGATGAATACAGGGAATTTATTGTAATAAAATTAAGTGAAATGTACGTTGAGGTGGAAGACGTTCCCAGTAATGAGGGCGTGCATAACAGTGATAACCCCTAGTCACCGGGTAGATATTCAATAACAATCTTTTTGCCGGACAGATTACTGATGAAGGAGCTTGCCTTGATTTAAACTTGTCACCACCGGCGAATGAGCAGCCACAAAATAATTTTTCAACTTTATATAATCAACAAGACGACTGGTAAACTTTAATTTTACTGCATTTTAGCGATGTTTATTTTATGTTCGAAATGGATTTGTATTAGTACTCATATTTTTCATAGGATGTACCATCCGGATATGAATTTTACAAGTTATGACCCCACCCCTAGTTGGAATATGCGTAGTTCTGGAGTATTGGACCACAGTGGTACATCCGGGAGTCGTGACCAACAAGAAAATATCCAATATTAAACATCAAGACAGTACGACATGTAAGTAAAATGATACAGCGTTATATAATGTATTTTTCTGGAGTTTTGGGTAACTTATCTATTTGTTTGTTTTATGCAGTGAAAACGAGCTTCTTAAAGCTCCTGATCTCACACAGTTGCCCATAGATGACGTATTTACTCGTTGGTAGATGCGTAGAGATAGAAAGATGATAGTGATTATGACAATAATGCAAAAGAGTTTGGTGATGACACACCTTTCCATGATGAGGGTGATGAGGAGGAGGAGGAAGTGAATGTTGAACCGGAGTTGACGAGGGAGAATGTGAATGTAGAACCTGAGCTGACGAGGGAGCATGTGTGAAGACCCGACCTGTCGTCTCATGAGCTACTACCTCGTTCTTCCCATTTTAAACTTTCTTATGTTTCATTACCGGTATTGGGTGCGTTAAAATTGATTTGGAGTGATTTTGATAAGAAATGAGACAACTAGTCTCTTTAAGGAAGAACTGATTAAGAATAGTCAACCGGATATTGACTTATGAGTTAGAGGGCTCAGAATTGAATTCCAATGCTTCGGGGGATAATCTAAGGCTTAGGAGCGCAATCAGTATTAATTTTGGAGGTCCGGTGAAGAAATTAGCTTATTTTGGCGAAGTTAGCATTTTGTCAGTTTCTGGTTGATGAGAGCCGGAATGGAATTCAAGTTCCAGTAACTTTGTTATGTCATTTTGGACTTGTTTGCAAAATTTTAACTCATTCGGATATATTTTGGTCGAATTTTTGATTGAATGTGTGTTTTGAAGTTTCTAAAAGAACTTAGGCTTGCAGTTGATGTAATTAGATGATTTTAGTGTTAGTAGAAGTGTTTTGATGATTGAAACAAGTTTGTATAATGTTTTATGATGCGTTGGTACTTTTGGTTGAGGTTCAGGTGGAATCGGGTGAGTTTTGAGTGAGCACAGACAACCCGGAACTTAGAAAATGGTAGGGGCAGTCATTGGGGCGCGGAGTGTGGTCCTTTTAGTGCGGGGCGCGCTGGCCTAGCGCTGGGCACGGTCATACCACGTGGTCCACGCAGGTTTGAAGTCTATAGGTTCCAGGTCCTACTTCGGAAAAGCTCGTATCTTTTGATCCACAAGGAATTTGGGGTTGAATCAAAAATGAAAGTTGTAGATTTTAGAATCTTGTTTTTAGAAACATATTATAATCGGCTTTGGACATCTGTAGCAAAAGTTATGGCCAAAATACTAAAGCATGTCACTGCAATCAAAAGTTGCGCGGCCGCGTCCGTTTTTGTGCGGCCGCGGAGCTTGGGCACAGATCGCGATCATTTTTGTGCGGCCGCACAGGTGAAAACCTGGGGGTACATGTATAAATACGAGAATTTGGGTTTTATTTGATATTTTACCCATGGTGGCTTCGACTTCGGCGATTTTTCGAAGGTTTTTTCAAGAAATTCATCTGTGTAAGTGATTATAACTCAGATTTGGTTAGAGTACATGAAAATACCATTGAATTCATCATTTAATTAGTTATTTGAGAAGAACTAGGGCTTGTGTTTTGGGATTCTAAATTGAGGATTTGAGGGGTTAATTGAACTTTGATTTTTACACTTTTGGTATTATAGACTCGTGGCGAGATAAGAAGTATATTGATGTAAAAACTTTTGGATTTTGAGGCATTGGCCCGGGGCTCGGGTTTTATAAATTTTGTGATTTTTAATATTTTTAGAGTCTTTTCGATTGGTAATAGTTTCCTTAGCATATTTTGATATATTCGATCTAAATTTGGATAGATTCGACGCCCGTGGAAGCCAATTTTAGAGGCAAGGGCATAGCAAGCTAGACTTTTCACCGGTTCAAGGTGAGTAATAATTTTAAATGATACAGTAAGGGTTTGAAACCCCGGATTGCACAACATAATATAATGTTGAGATGAACACGCATTGTATGACGAGCGCGAGGTCATTTACTTGTGAGGATTGTAACTTGGTCCATCCCAGTTGATGTTTTACCGTGTAATTAATAAAAAATTATTGTTTTTAACCATGATTTAGGCTTATTGCCATATTTGGGCTTCGTGCCAACTATTTGAAATATTTGTGAATTGCTTCACTATTTTCCTCACCAATTGATATATTATTTGAACTCAGTCCAATTGAATTATATTATCATGAACCTAGCTACATTTATACTGGACTCGAGATTTAATGATATTTATAATGTTGTTGAGATGAGCACTATTGTTTTACTGAAGCCCAAGAGGCATATGATTATTTTCTGGACTGATTGAGGCCGAGCGCCATACGTGAGGATATGTCGAGTATTATGTGAGGAGGCTTTCAGGCCTCAAAATTTATTGAGGAGGCTTTCAGGCCTCAAGTATTATGTGAGGAGGCTTTCAGGCTTTGAGTGTTATGTGAGGAGGATTTGAGGCCTCGTGTGTGATGTGAGAAGGCTTTCAGGACTAATGATATTGCAATTGGGTTGTAGGAGCCCCTCTGGAGTCTGTACACACCCCCACTGAGCCGCGGGGTACCCAGGTTAGTTGGCAGTGGGCCTGAGAGGCTGTTGTTTGTGTGCTGGTGAGTTGGGAGTGAGCCCGAGGGGCTGATGTTGTGTGCTGGTGAGTTGGGAGTGAACATGAGGTGCTGATACTGTACTGTATGATATTTAGTCCGAGGGGAATGCTTTTGATCATTCCATACTGATGAAATAAATGATCTTCACTGTTTTAAAAAGAGAATTATCTGATATCCACTTTTATAATATATATAACTGGTTTTACTGCTTGAGATAGTATTATATTGTGCCTTTATGGGATTTCATGCTTTTAGTCGTTATTTATTTTTATTTCCATTGTGTTGAAAGTACTCACTTTACTCTCTGCACCACGCGTGCAGTTGTAGGTTTTGTTCTCCCGGTAGCGGGTTATTAGCAGATTGAAGATTTGTTATCGTAGCTGAGCCAGGTGACCACTAGCATCCGCGATACCGGATCTTCTCCCGTATTTTAATTTGTTCATATTAATTTAAGAGTTTGTTTCCATTTCCAGACTTGTAGTTCTTTAGCTAGTAGCTCATGACTTGTGACACACCGATTTCGGTCTGAGTTGGTTTAGTTCCCTGTTTCATCATTTTTCTTCCGCACTTATGATTTTATATTCTATGATTTGGACATATTCTTGCTAAAAAACTATAAAGAGATGTATTGTTGTACTGTTGGCTGGCCCTGTCCTCGCTAGATGCACCATCACGACTAGATTTGGGATTTTGGGTTGTGACAAGTTGGTATCAGAGCCTAGGTTACTAGGTCTCACGAGTCATGAGCAGGATTAGTAGAGTCTCGCGGATCGGTACAGAGACGTCTGTATTTATCCTCCGGAGACTGTACAACGTTTAGGAAAACTTCACATTCTTGAATTCCTATTGTGCGCCCTTGATTCAGCTTGAAAAGAAACTCTTGAAATTCCTTCCACGTGATTGTATGCACGAACGCGCTCTCGGTATTAAATGTGCCTCGATAACTTTTGATTCCCGATCGAGGTACAAGATGTGATTGCTATGAGTTGATGTTGGGCCAGTCTGGAGGACTTGGGGTCGAATATTAGTCTATGGCTTGAGCACCGAGGTGCTCCTTTTGCAAACTGGTATTATGAACTTATATGTTCGGTATTGTCCCTAATTGTGGGAATGGCGGCTAGATAGCTACGTGATGAGTATGTTGGCTGTTTTGTGTGTCTATATGTCTTGGAAGTGTCGAGGAAGGTCTACCAGATGATAGACGAACTACTGGGTTTATGATTTCTATTGTGATAGAATGTGTAGCCCCAAGTTATGGGCACGTGAAGATATTTTCATGTCTCCTGTTTGGAGTGAAGTAAATTTAATGTTACGGTATGAGTTTAGACTCAGAAAGAGTAAGTGATTGTGTAATGTGTATTGCAGCAGGAGGTATACAATAAATGTAAAGCTAGTGGGTAATTGGCTTATGAGGGGGATCTATTTGCATAGTAGTTAGATAATTTTGGGAGTTGACATCGCTTCTGTAAATGTATTATGACGAAATCATTGGGTCAAGGAGACAACCTTGAAGGTTGAAAACATTAAAGAAAGAACATGTTCTTACTCGGTTGAATAACCCAATAATGGAGGATAAAAAGGTAATTTCTATGTCTTATGATTCGAATAGGTGCAACACATGTCCATGTATCAATTTTGATAATATAATACATGTAGTATCGAGATTAATGTTGTTAATATACATTGTGATAGTTTGTCTAGTTGTGGACATGTTGCTAGGATGATTTTGGTGATTCTCAGGCAGGTGGATAGGCCCAATTACAAAGGAAATTTTGCCGAAAGTATTGAAAAATTTGGGACTTAGTTAACAAAAAAAAAGAAAAATTTATCGTCTAAAGAGTGGGCTTAACTGATGTACGAGTAGATGCAAGAATTGTAGGAGAGTTAAACTCCAGGTGATTTGTATTCCCATGAACTTATGAAGGAGTGAGTTTAGTCTCACTATGGTGTAACGGCAACAATAGAATACATGTGTTGTGATTAATTGAGTGTGTTTTTATCTATGGCTTTGAGACAAATTGGGGTGTTTGCTATTAAATAGGTCGATTGCACGATTATATGCTATATTGGTTCGAGTTTGATGCATGCTAGTGAATCAGTTCTGGTTATGGAAATTGGGTCGAGAATGGTACGAGTGAAGGAAAATATCTGACAAGATGTCATGAGCTTGGGTTAAGCAGGAGATGAGTGTCAATGCTTACGGTAAGTTGGTATTATCTTCAGTATCACTTCAGATCGGTGTTTTGTAAAAAGGGTTTTGCGTCCTGGTTTATGATTCTTGATCGCTCTTCAGGATTGGTGCGACCGATGATTTGGAGATACACTCCAGATATTGTTGTGGTAGGCTGTGAGAGTGTGTACTACGTGAAACTTATATAAATGTGGCATGTGATCACTTGATTGATTGATGATGTAAACCAAGTATGAAGTTTGTGATGGTGTCGTTAAATTGATGATTCATGACTAGAGGGCGCTTAGCATATTGTGTTGTGTACTGGGGAGGATTAGTTCAATTATGATGGCTGTTCTTGTGAATTATGAGGAAAATGAGAGTTATTATGGACCTTTGAAAGGTTATCAGACTAGTTCAGTGTGATCAGAATCGGCTTGAAGTCGATAGATAGATTTAATGTGAATAATGGCTATATATCAGGCAAGATGTGTGCATTTTAGTAATGTGGTCCTCATGGAAGAGTAGTTAGGTTGATGTTTCATTGTCAGATATTTCGCGTAGTGATACATTGCGTCATGTAAGTTGTGAGACGACTTGAGAAATTGCTATGTGTTGAGAATCCAAGTAGGAATGTCGTTATTTGTACATCGCACCTTAGTTTTTCTTGAGTTTTGTAGCTTATTACGCTATATGTCCCTCAGAGATATTATTATGCACTTAACATGCTTATGACTGATACTCCATATTTTATTGAAATGAGTAAATTTGGCTCGATGTGCATCTCCTTATGTGAGATCTATGTGTGTATCGGGTGGCACGCCGCCACGGGTATGTTATCTGGATCGGATTGCACGATGCAACAATGTGATGTTGAAAATAGTTTTCTATATACTAGTTTGTATGACTTGCTTCCTGTTTTCTAAGGAAATCTGTAGTAGTGCGTGCGATTGGTAATTCCTTCCAGAGTTTGTTTTCCTTTTGTACCACGTTCGACTTGGTAGCCTATTGGCACATTGAGGCATCATGTGTCACTTTCGATTGTAGTTATTGCTTGAGCAGTTCGTAATAGGTGAGGCGAGATTATGAATTCTAGATCAGTGCAATCTGAGTGTATGAAGAAAATTAAGGGGCTAGGACCATTATTTGGTTTAGAATGAGGTGATAGTTCTTGCCAAAAGTATAAACCCAATGAATATTTAATTCGAAGTGTTATGAATATATACAGATCCTATCTGCCATGTCGTTATTGTAATTGAACATAGCCTATGTACGTCATGCTGATTATGGGATGTGTAATAATATTTTCTTCTAAATGGGGTCAGTGGAAGTTCTTGACTAGTTGAGTACGTAGATGTCTGTGGCTTGGAAGGGAGATGAAACTCTCATGTTATACTAGAATGGTATGGTATATGTGATATGTTGTGAAGGATTGAGAATGGCGTGTGTAAGGTTATGGTTCAGTTCCGAATTGAAATTCATAACATTCTTAGGCAATACAGGCAGCTTTGGGTGATCAGAGAAATGAGCTTCAGGTCATTAGGCTGAATGATCTTCAGATTATTAAGGAAACTTTTAGTTCTAATCATAGTGATTTTTATAGGTTACATGTTTCAGAAAAGGTCAAAGTGATTAAGTTGAAGGAACTTCAATTGTATTGGGGTCAGATATGATAACGTGCGTGCTATATGGAGTTGGAGACTAGGAGTTCTCATGTATAGGTAATATTGTGGTTGTGGATCGTGTGTCAGTATTATTTCACGGCTATCAGGATCTGGAGTCTCGAGTGGATATTTACTTGCCGGTATGTTAGATTTTGTATGTGATATCAGAACTTAGACCGGTTGTCTTAGAGTCAAGTAATTTTGAACTATACAGGTATGCCAAAACACTATCACTCCAGTTGTACTAGGGTAACTCACCCAGCTCTAATAGATCATGAACAAAACGCACACTCACTTTACTCCCCGAATTACCCGTAACAAGACACACCCGAAGAGCAGGAGCAATGCCAACCGCGTGTACCTCGATATCCAAAGATCCTTCGTCTCATGGGTAATATTTGTGTGCAAATCTGCCATCTGATCTCTAATGAATGACAATGTAATGTGGCTGCCCGTTGCTGACCCTGAGGTCTAAAACCAATCCACTGCACCATTAGATCCGCCAACTATGAACGGGTCTCTCCTCTAATGTAGTGGGGGTAGTGTCAATGAGCATCCCTCTACACGCAGTCCGTATAAAACCTGGTCATCCTACAGTGTGATGGTGGCCTCTCTAGTGGGCAGATGAAAAGTATGCATCTCTGGTCGCTGCCGCTCTACCAAGGGGGTGATTAGTGACCAATCAAGCTGCATACGTCCAAGCTGAAAAATGGTATATAATCCCGTAGTCAGGAGGAGGTGTACTACGCGATTATGGAAAGGATGCTCCATAATAAATGCGCACAAATCGTCAGGTCTCCTGTACCGGAGAGGCTGCTCCGACAGCTGTCCCTCCCAAACATAGGAGGACTTATGGTCGCCCTGCAGCACTAATAGCTGATCCTCGGCAGGTCCAGTATGCGCAGGCGGAGGAAAGGCCATGGTGTCTACTATAATTTAAAGAAAATTAATTTTTTGGGTTTGTTTAATAAATTAAATAATTAATTATGATTAATATTGGAGAAAATAGTTTTGTATGGGTTCCAAGCTTGATTTTCGGGGCCCGGTAGCACCGAATTATCCTTAATTATTAGGCTTCTCAATTTCAACATTTTTTCAATTTTCTTACCTTAAAGATTTAAATTATAAATTTTTGAATTGGAGAGAATAATTATGTATGGGTTCCAGGCTTAATTTTTTAGGCCCGGTAGCACTTCGTTATCTTTAATTATTATGCTTCTCAATTTTAATATTTTTAGATTTTTGTAACTTGAAAGATTTAAATTATAAATTTTTGAATTGGAGAAAATATTGTATGGGTTCCAGGCTTGCCTTTTTAGGCACGGTAGCACCGAGTTATCCTTAGTTGTTATGCTTCTTAATTTCAACATTTTTAGAATTTTGTTACCTGAAAGAATTAAATTAAATTTTTTAATTGGAGTGAATAATTATGTATGGGGTCCGGGCTTGAGTTTTGAGGCCTGATAGCGCCGAGTTATGCTTAATTATTTTGCGACTCAATTTTAGCATTTTTTAAATTTTCTTAGCTACTCAGACTCTACGCTAAAAGGCTCTACATTTTTACTACGCTAAAAGGCTCTATATTTTACAACGCTAAAAGGCACTACATTTGATTACGCTACAAAGATCTACAATATGAACATATCATTAACAATACAAATAAACAAAATAAATAATATTATTTTACAATATAAATTATTTATCAAGTAGTACATGTACTTTCAAAACATCATTGTTGCATCATTATTTAGCTTACAAATCTATAAGTTCATTTTTTATGATTTTCCATAATGTGCAGAGCTTTTAAATTGATTTTCCAGCACTTAAATTACTTGAATAATTTTTAATTACTCTTTTTAATTATTTTGTGATGACTTAGTTACCAAAAATTAGTATTTTCACCTACAATACACGTTTGGAATATTTGTTTGCTTTATTTTATATAAGTACATTAGTTTTTTTAAAGCTATTTGCACAATTTTTCAGTAATAGCCTATACTCGTACATAATTGGTTTTTATTTATGTTATTTGCGTCAAAATAGCACTTAACGTTTTTATAATGTGAAACTATTATTTTAAATTATATGAGTGCATAAATAATATTTTTATTTATTTATTTATTATTTTTATAAATTAGTTTTGATAAATTTGATGTATTTAAATAGTAGCCTCAGACCAAAAATGGCCCAACAACTTAGCCTAATAGGCTCCAGCACAAATCCAAATGATCCTTTAGTTAGACCCAGTTGGTACCCATTTTTTATGATCTGCCCTTTTCATTTTAAATCATAACCGCTGATCTCTCAAGATCAATAACCCTCATTTACATTTCCTTTTTAATTAACCAAACCCGCCCAAACCCCATCATCTCCTCTTAAACACCACCCGTAAACCCTCTCTTCTCCTATCCTCAGGAACACTGATCGCTGCCTCTCCGATTCTTCCCCTAATCTCGTCAACATTGGAACTCGCTTTATTTACTTACAATATTAGTGTTCCTCCAAAACTTGGTGTTTCTCCATGGTGTTACATAAGTACTTGCCTTATTTTGGCAAGTGTAAACCTCCTAATCAAGGGTGATTAGCTTTATCCTTCAAACCTGGACAGTATCTCGTCCATATATACCAATGCAAGGCTATATGGGTCCGATCGGCCAAGATCTCCGGCCAGTTTCCGATTTCTTTCTGCTAGGTTTACCTAATATATCTCTAATCTAACTTTTTACAGATTTTGCATGATATTTTTCCTTATTTATATTGATTTTACAATATTTCCTTATTTGTTTGCCGGATTTCTACTACTATATGAAGTGTTCCCCATTCCCATCTAAGACATACCTTTTTATCGCCAGATGTCACTAAAAATTGGAGCTATTACTTTATTGTTCTCTCTTTTTCTTGTACTATTCCTTGATTCTTGCCCGGTTAGAAGCCATGGCCATCAGGATTCGATTTTTCAACCTTTTCTTGGTGCGAGCACTGTACGAGGTTCCTATGAAGCCCTTGAGAACTTTGACACATTACAATTCGGGAGTTTTGCCTTTGTTGATATTCAGAACACTGTGGAATTTGTTCTTTCTTGTTGTCCGTTTAACTTGTAAGTAACTTGGCTTTTACAATTTCGTACTTATGTGTTCCCGAATTGCATAATCTTACCTCCGAAATTCATTAGCTAATATGTTTCTGGGCTACTTCTGTGGGCAACCATGTTAACTTTGAACTTGTCTTGAACCTTTTTAGAATGTAATTTTACCTAATACTGCTAGTTTTGAGACATGTTTGTGCCTAATTTGAACTTTTGCAAGTTAGTTTAGCTAATGTGTTGGTGCCTGAATGTTCACATTTGTTACTCGGCATGCGTATGCTTTGCTACTTTGTTCTGAATCCCTGTAACGAATGCCTCACATCCATAGTGTGTTATTACCTGTGTTAAGACCTTAATTATTAACTGTGACTTTCTTCCCTCATGATGTATTATTCAATATGCCTTTGTTTGCTTATTTATATATCTCTAGTAATTGTTTGAGACCTTTAGGGTGGCTACTTTTTTCTGTGTTTTCTTACAATGTTTAAAACTGTTTGTCATAGTGATAGATTGGCAAGTCTATTTTTCTGGTCTTGTGATGAATATTTAGCATGATTTGGAACTCTAAGCTTTATACTTTCTATGTTAATGCCCTACTCATACTTGCTTGGTATCATGCACATTTGTATGTTAATCTTGTAAACTCAAGGAAACTGATTCTCCTCTAACTCTCAATGTGCTTTCTACCAATGTGTTTTCTCCTTGCTAAGTGTTGAACCTGTAATAGTCATTTACATATTTGTCTTGTTGGCCTTCTTAAGTAACTTGTTCAATTCTGTCATGTCTGCTTCTAAAAATAAATGCGTATATCTTCAAATTCTGTCCCTCAATGATTGTTCTATCACTCTCATTTGTTACCTAAACTATTTTGAATATGTCATACTTGTTGGTCGAAAGACAAGGCTACCAAGACTCTTACTATTGACCTTCCTAGTGTGAGCACTGCATGGGGTCCATTAGAGACTCTTGTGAACTCTGATACGCTAGGATTTGGGGTCCTTTGGCCACAATCTTTACTACTGAGACATGAGCTATCACTAACACTCAATTCTTTCCTCCTTATGTCTATTGAATCTTCAAATTAGTTTGTTTAAGTGATTTCTTCGTAATTTAATTTTTGAGTCATATGGTAAATTTGTGGCTGTTTAGTTTGGCTTAAGTTCATCTCTGGCTTCTGGGGTATGGTGATGGATGTAGTTGGTTGTTGGATTCTAGGTATGCTAACTAGTGAAGAAAGAATTTCATTCAAGGCCTAAGCAATATTGCGTATCTATTTTGGGCATGATATGGGTCTATTGTCACAGCTTGTATAATATTTCGTCACCATATTTATTATTAGGGCTATAATAACGTTTTATTAAATAATTAGGGTGTTAGTGAAATTGGAAAAACGTGTATACTTTAACATTTGCATAAAATGGTGGAAAACATGATTATAGGATTCAGTGATTTACTTGTTGTTGAACCTGCTATATATTCCATCCAATTTCAATGTGCACAGGTAGAAATTATACCATTAGGAGAATCACGCACTCACGCAACTTGTATGTTGTCAAAGTGCTTTATTTAGTCCTATGCCTACTGCTAGATAGCATGCCTATAGGAAACCCAAAAAATATGCCAATGACAATTCTTTCAATTCGCATAATTGTAGCATATCTACTAGAAGTCATGCTTATATAATTTTAATTATTTCCTTTGCTACTGTATCATACTATTGACCTATAAAATTTGCCTATAGGAGCTAAATACAAAAAACCAATTCCAATCACAAACTTTTAGGAATCCTTCCTACATGGTATCACTACTCGCTCTAAAGTGTTAACACTGAACTTTTCAAACGTTGTTTATTGCTTAGTTATGCCACTGAGAAAGCATGAGTAATTCTAGGCATCCCCAATAGTTTTCATTGTCCATTAGTACGTAAATTACTTAGAAATCATGTCTATAGGTTTAATTTATATCTTGTAATCTCATTAATCTGCATGCAACACCAAATACTTCTAAACCATATAATTGTTTGGAGATCGAATATGTAGCGTCTTACATCTGAATCTGCCTGCACGTTTGAATCCAAGATATATAGAAACGATGTCTATAAGGCTTAAGGATTTTAATTCTAAAACTGCCTACTGTCTAATATGACAACCTGTTTTGCATGCATTTGTTGTCTAAGTGTGGAGGCTAATTTGAGCCCTTAACTACCCTCACTTGAAGTCCAACTTATTTTGCATATTCCTTAGTTTAATCATTTTAAGAAGTTAAGTCTAGAACCACCCTAAATAGAGGTCCAATGTCTCATGGACCATTGATATAGGACGGGTAGTGCACGCTTAGAGTACGACTTAGAATTAAATTACAGAGCATTTAGGTAAAGAAATTTAACATAGAAATCGGGTAGTGGGAGATAATAGTATGTTCCTGCTGAATAATATAAGTAACTATTACCTCAAGGCAGTTGCGTATAATTTATGTTTCACATGATGATCCTTTAGGCTAAAAAACATAGGACCCTCTCTTCTAATAAAGACAGTTATAATTTTATCCTTGCAATCCATATTATGGTATTATAAATTTCTTTGACCCATACTATCTTTGTTCATTTTGCCTAATTGTAATCGGTATAGTATTAGTTCGGTCGAGACCCACAGTTGTGGACCTCGAAGAGTACCTAACACCTTCTCTTTGAGTTAATTTTATCCCTTACCCGATCTTTGGTGGCGTTGACTAGTCAAATAGAGTTATCTGCAAACATGTACCCTTATGCACCTTAAATATCATTACGTGACGACTCTTCTCTTAACACTCTATCTCCTACCCAAAAGAGTTGTCACTATATCGAAACCTCCTTTCGCGAGAAAATTTGTGCGGCAGCATGACGACTATGTTGGGGATATATTTAAGCTCTTACCACAATGAACTTAGCTTGTGTGGATTATTTTCTTTGTTATAAAATGCACATCCCCACTCTTCTCCACCTTTATTTGTTTAAGTTTGTTATAATATGTACATCCCTTCCCCGCCCACTATTATTTGCTATGATCGCTCTTCATTTTGTTAAAAGACTATTATATCATGCATCTCCCATCCCTAATCCCTTATTTTCTTTATTACATTTTCGTATATATTCCACAAACTAACTCCTTCCTTTGTCTTTCTTTTTTATGTTTTCTATGTTGTTACCTTAATCTTGTATTTACTGCTTTCACATATATATCATGCAAATACTTTCAATGTGTTATTATCTCTACATAAAGTATTCTTCACATCATACTCTACTTGTGCCAATTATCAACATAGTGGCGCTTGATGAGTGTCTGTGCTTTTCTAAAATTAAACTTTCTAAAATTAGAAAGGCTTATCAACAATTGACTAGTCGTTCAATAGTGCAGTCAACTGTCCCACGCCTTTCCCTTTCAAGTTGTCCGCTTGAGAGTACTAGTCTAAATAATACTATAAATCTTACTCCAACATCAAATGTACATGCATCATGTTAAACCTAGTATGGGTTATGACGTTGTTAATGTAATAGCCTGCTATGATAAGACTTGCCCAATGTCCAATGTGATTTCCACAATCCTAATGGACACCATCATGTTATGTGCATTACATGGAGAAAATACACCAATATGTTGATCATTAGTATGTGAATAGTCAAATCAGGAGGGGGAAAAGGCAAACATTATTTGTTTGCAGAAAGTGAAGCACGAAGTCCCCACGTTCGGCATGGCCCAAAATATCCCACCTCTAGTACTTGATTTGTGGAAAAATCTTGCGTCTAATGACACGATCACATGAGAAGGGTCTTGGTATTTTGCCGTCTTTGCTTGACATATGACAAAATAATGCATTGATCGACGCTGCTACTATGTTTTGGAATGAGAAAAGGATTGTCTTCCACTTTGATGACATAGAAATGACTCCTCTCTTAGGGGAAATAGGAGGCTTCACTAAGCTTCTATGGGATAGTTCAGGGCTATTAGCACGAGGAATCGCACCCCTCGCAGTTTTTTTGAAAAGCTAGGTTTTAAGAAAAATGATGATTTACTTTGTTTCAAGAAGTCATACATCCCATTTGAATTCCTTTATGAGAATTATAGGCACAGTAAGTCATATTGTCTTCATCATGAGGAACTCGCCATTACTTTCATGGGTGGTACGCACCATCAAGTTTATGTGTTTATCGTCTTCTTTAGGGGGAATGATCCATACTCGTCTAGCCATGGTCGTTAGAAATTTTAGTGGAAGGTATTGTGGGACAAATGTATACTATCATCCCCATGATCTTAGCTAAAATATACCCCGCTCTAGATCGTTGCAAACAGAGATTCGAGCACTTCGAAGGTTGTAATTTGTTACTACAAGTTTGGTGTTAGAACATTTTTATTGGGGAGAATATGGCCAAGAGCTTCTGCTTCGATCACTAAATGTGTATATAGTTTACTATCACCCAAAAAAGATGGAATTTATCCTAGATAGGTTTGCACTACCTGGAAATGTTGTCAGTTGAATGCGTTTCTTCAGCAATCTGATATATGAGCAAGTATTTTGGATGTTTGAATGGTTTCCTACCACTTAGTTCATCACCACGTCAAAAGAGACTACTCATCTGCTACTGATAGGGCTTAGGGGTATCTATCCCTGTGCTCCTATAAGGGTAATGAGACAAGCAGGAAGAAAACCAGTCATACCTCGGGTTTCCAACATGGTCCAGTACAAAGTAGATTTTAAAAAGGATGTCTTTCCATTAAAGTTCACGACACAACATATGTAGAACCAGAAGGTCAATGTGGAAAAGAATACTATTGAGCGAGACAGGTATATTGCTGGTCATGTGTACTTCTACCCATCATGGCTAGTAGACAATATAGTGGGTGACATCAAGCCAGCAATTAATATGAGAAACTAGATCATAGATGACATTGCTGAAGCACAGGTCAAGTATAGAAGATTACGCAAGAGGGTCTTCGAGTTTAAAGCTAGGAGTCTAGAAGCACACAAAGTGGATATGGAAGAAATCAACGAATGAATGGAAATTACCACTAAATCAACAGAGAGGTTGGAATTTTTGGAGCAATGGTAGATGGAGCTTAAGGGAAAAGCGAGGAAGAGGCTTTCAGATTGTCAGAACGCGGATGGAATTGAAGGAGCGCTATTGGAAAATGCTTACCTATTGTTGGATATGCGTGACTTGAGAAACCTCATTGATCGACTCAAGAGAGCCATTAACGTGAAGATCCTTCTAGGACCAAGTAGATTAGGAAATGATGTTCCTTACTTCTTTCTAGCTTATTTTTAGATTTCAATTGTAATAAGGCAAATGCCATTATTAAATTTCTTATTATTGTCGATTTAGTAATTATTTGATTCATTTTGCATAAATGAAGTAACATAATTATTGGCATCAATTTTCTCCAAATCTATGTGTTGCTTAGGCCTACCTTGTGCACAACAACGCTCCCGAAATTATGACGAAAATTTATTAACTTATTTTGCAAAACATGTTTAATATAGCAAGCATTCTCTTAATACCCCTTACTAACTTAATTACCTTATGATTATTTTTCTTTCTTTTGATCATTCCCACTCCTCAAGGTTGGTTCGTGCATACTGCCATCGTTCGCATATTACACTAGATCCAAAGGTCCTTCACTTCCTCCTTGACCAAGTGATCCTAAAAGCAGAAATAAATGGAAAGAAAAAATGGAATATTTAAGCGGTATCATAAAACATAACACTACTATGGCATAAAATGCTAAAACTTCGGATGGTTGAACTACTCCAGCTTAGAACAAATTGGCCATACGTGTGAAACAAAAAATTACTGGAGCTACAAGGAGAACTTGAGCAGGTTCGAAACTTTGCAAACCATTCCCTCACCTTAAATGTCCATGATATCAACCAACAAAATCCAAATGCCCAAAACCTAACACCACCCCAAAACACACATCCAACGCTGAATCCTCCCACACCACATCAATACACCATACCTCTTCAGAACCATAACCCTTCACCAGTACCTACTCCTTAGAAACCATATCCTCACCCAACTCAATATCCACAGACCACCACATATCACACTTTTCATAATGCACCACAACCTACTCCTTATCCCGAAAACTCAACCAATGACAACCCTTATGCCTAGATTCCTAGGGTTCATCAAAGAAATCCCATATAAGTAGAAACTTTACCCATACCCCAAAAAAAACCCTATATATACCATAATCAACCTAGAAGGACCTGCTAATTAAGAACATGGCAGAAGAACTCAGGAAGCTCATTGGCAGAGTTCGGAGTGTCGAAGGTGGCAAGGTAATTGAAGGTTTGAATTATGAGGACTTGTGCATTCAGTGAGATGTAGAAATGCCGGACGGTTACAACCCTCCAAATTTTGAAATGTTCAAAGGAACTAGTGATTCGAAAGTGCATCTAAGAACATATTGTGACAAACTTGTAGGAGTTGGCAAAGATGAACGAATCCGTATGAAGTTGTTCACAAGGAGCCTCACAGGAGATGCTTTTTCTTGGTACATCTGTCAGAAATCCAAGAGGTGCGTCAATTGGGTGAGTATGGCATCAGACTTCATGGACCGAGTTAGGTTCAACACAGAAAACGCACTAGATATTTTCTATATTGAAAATCTCAAGAAGAAACCAATGGTAACCTTCAGCAAGTATGCTACTCGATGGAGATCTGAAGCTGCGAAAGCAAGGCCGGCACTTGAAGAAAAACAGATAAATAAATTATTCATCAGATTTCAAAACCTGCAATACTACAAAAGGCTGATGTTAATCAAAACCATAAACTCTCTGATATCATCAAACTGGGAGAAAAAATAGAAAAAGGGATCAAGAGTGGAATGGTTACAAATATCGAAGCACTCTAAGTCACAAATAAAGCTTTGCAATCAAGAGGTATCTCTAAGAAGAAAGAAGTAGGTGTTGTAATGGTAGCCCAAGGTCTGAAGTCTCCCCGCATATACCAAGCACCTCCACCCACAAACCAACATTCACCCCTCGATACCATTAACCAGTTTCCACCTACTACACTTATAACACCGAATCCGCATATTACCACTCACCACCACCCACCCATGAAAATTACAAAATACTAAGACTTAATTTCATTAGTAGACCACCCAGAAAAAACAATGCAATGGCTGAACCCATAGACAACTATATGTAAGACTGAAGGCTGCTGGTTATGTCACTCCCATTCCTGCTGTTGTTTTGGAAAACTCTTCTCAGTGGATTAACCCAAACAATACATGTGCCTATCACTGAAACATGAATGACCATAATATTGATGAGTTTTTCACTCTAAAAGCCAATATCCAAACATTAATTGACACTTCATACAGGCAAAAAGGGTTACATCTAAAGTTCGTAACAATCCTCTCCCACATCACAGAGGTGAAGGAGTAAATCTGACGGAGACCGATGAAAAATAGGATCCGGAAGGTTCAATTGGACTCATTAGTGAGGGGGATTATCCTAAAACATCTCTGGACACCGTCACTAGTATTGTGTTATAAACCCAGGCACCGCTTGTAGTCTAGGTAACCGCACCAGCACTGTTTGAAGTTGAGGTGACAACACCTTTCACTATGGTGGTAGCAGCCATACAATCTTATAAGTGTAATGATATACCATGGGATTATGGTTTGGAAACAAGAAGCAAAGAAAAAGCAAAAATTAAAGAAAAGAGTGCAGCACAAGGTATGACTAGAAGTGGTAGGGTTTATACACCTGCGCACTTGGGAGGAACAAGAAAAGAAGTTGTGTCTAAGCCTCCACTCATTGAAGACTAACCCTGGCTAACTTTGGAGAAAAGTGCAAGCAAGATAATACTTTGTGGTTGACCATTAGAACAAAACTCCCGCTAAGAAATCCAACTTATCACTGTTGCAAAATTCAAAGACACACATGAATTCCCTGATGAAGGTGCTGAGTGAAGCCTATGTACCAACCAAAATCACTAGTGGGGAAATGCCAAACATTGTCGGGCAGTTATTGAAAGCCACAAAATCAACTTTCATGTAGACGAGTTTCTATCAGAAGGACTAAGTCACAACAGGGCACTGCATGTCACAGTGCAGTGTGAGGATAAGTTCAGTGTCAGGGTCCTGATAGATGGGGGTTCAAGTCTCAATATATGTCCACTGGCTACTTTGAACAGGTTGGGTAAAGTCCTGGAGGAGATACTATAGGGAAGCATGAATGTGAAAGTGTTGGATGTGTCCCAAGAGCCACAATCAGAGAAATCAAACTCAGCCTACAGACGGACCCAACCTATTTTGATGTTGAGTTTTAAGTGATGGATATATCTACTACCTATAACCTATTATTGGGGTGACCCTGGATACATACCACTGGGGAAATAGCTTCTACTCTGCATCAGGATGTGACGTTTAAATGGAACCATCATTAAGAAATCCTCTATGGAGACGGGAGTAATCCCATATATACTCATCAGACTATTCCAATACTCGAGAAGATGAAGAAGCTGGATGGAGAAATATATCTTTGTATAGTGCGCGTCAACGCAATTGAAAAGGACAAATGGTGGAGCAATAATATAGAAAGTATTCTGTTGTGGACGGGGTATTAACCTGGCAAGGGTCTCGGCTAAAATCTTCAGGGTATCACCAAGCCAATGCAACCGAAGCATAATCGTACAACCTTTAGGCTTGGGTATGAATATACATGGAGTGGATTTTAGAATTGGTCGCCGCCATGGAATGGTCTTTACTATTGGCTGAACAACCAGTACCACATCTGCACAAGATATTCCATCAAGTTGACATGATGTGGGGATCTGAGGAAGACGAAGCCTTAGCTAGTATGAGGAACTTTTTTCTAGATGATGAAAGCATGGATGTAGTACGATAGTTGAGGAGGAGGACGAGGAGGAGGATAAAGACTTTACTAATTAGACCACGAAAAGAGGAGATGTTCTCAAGAATTAGACTACTGCACCATCTCATGCTCTTCGACTTCTTGGGTATCCTGACAATTAGAATCAATTATTTTTAAAGCAATTTTCTAAGAATCTTAAGACATTTTCAGTATTTGTTTTGAAATAATTGCTCGAGTCATCGAGTTGTACTTGTTCATGTTTTCAAGATTTTATTAATTTGTTGCTATTTTTTAGTATTTATTATTATTCTTTATATTTTCTCTCTATAACATTATCATTACATATCCCGATGAACCAAGGATTGTGACATGTAATCACACAATACAATATAAGTATAGTGATTCAGAGGATCTGGAAGATGATATAATACCCGAAGAAATTGTCATAAAAGTGGAAAACTGTGAAAATAAGCCTAAGTCAAATTTGGATGAGAGTGAGAAAGTTAACTTAGGGGATTCCGAAATAGTCAAGGAAACAAGTATAAGCATTCACCTATCGCCATTAGAGAAAGAAGAGTATGTCCGATTCCTAAAAGACTATGAAGATATCTTTTCATGGTCCTATGATGATATAACTGGTTTGAGCACATCCATAGTGGCTTGCAAGTTACCTACCGATCCCATGTGTCCACTAGTAAAACAAAAGCTCAGAAAATTCAAGCCGATTATAAGTTTGATGATAAAAGAGGAGTCACCAAGTAAATCAAATCCAAGGTTTTCAGAGTGGTTGAATATCTGACTTGGTTGGCCAACATTGCGCCAGTTCCGAAGAAAGATGGGGATGTCAGAATGTGTGTTGATTACTGAGATGTAAACAGTGTGAGTGCCAAAGATGATTTCTCAATGCCCAATATATACATACTGATTGATAACTGCTCCAATCATGAACTACTATCCTTTGTGGATTGCTATGTGGGGTATCATCATATGTGGATGAATGAAGAGGATGCCGAAAAGACATGTTTTATCACACCATGTGGGATGTACTACTATAATGGTGTTGTTTGATTTGAATAATGTTGTAGCCACTTAGATGAGAGCCATAACAACCATTTTTCACGACATGATACATGAGGAAATCGAGGTGTTTGTGGATGAGGTCATCCTCAAATCCGGAAGCAGCACATATCATATATCAGACTTGAGAAAATTCTTTGATCGGCTTCGGAGGTACAATCTAAAACTGAATTCTGCAAAGTGTGCCTTTGGCATCCCTGCCAAGAAATTACTAGGGATCATTATCAATTTCCTATGGATTGAATTAGACCCGTCAAAAGTCAAAGTTATCCAGGACTTGCCATCTCTAAAGAACAAGAAAGATGTGATGAGCTTTTTAGGGTGTCTCAACTACATTAGCCGTTTCATAGCACAATCAACCGTGATCTATGAGCTGATTTTCAAAATGCTAAAGAAAGGTCAAGGAGTACTTATCTAAGCCACTTGTTCTGGGACAACATGATGAGACAGGAAGAAAGGAACATGCAATATATTATCTGAGAAGAAATTTCACACCTTACGAAGCTCGGTCTTTGTTGTAGAGCACACGTTGTGCTTTGACATGGATAGATCAAAGGTTGAGGTACTATTTCTTTGCATACACCACATATCTCATGGGATGGACCCATGAAATACATCTTCCAAAACTCCATACCTACGGGAAAGTTAGCTAAATGGCATATATTGCTGAGTAAGTTTGATATCATCTATGCAGCTTATAATTTGGTCAAAGGGCAAGCGTTTGCAGATTATTTGGTAGAAAATCATGTACACAGAGAATATGAAACATTGAAAATGTACTTTCTCGACGGTGAGGTATCGTTCATAGGCGAAGATATCACAAAACATATGATGGTTTGAGAATGTTCTTCGATGGGGATGCAAACTTTAATGGAGTGGGTATCGGAGCTATCTTAGTATTAGAAACTGGCCAATACTTTCCGGTATCTGCAAAACACAGATTCCTATGTACCAACAACATGGTAGAATATGAAGCTTGCATCTTGGGACTCAGGTTGACCATTGGCATGAATGTTAAAGAGTTGTTGGTGATTGGAGATTTTGATATGTTGGTGCATCAGGTTTTAGGAGAATGGGCTACCAAGAACACCAAGATATTACCATATATGCACTATGAACAAGAGCAGATCAAGAGGTTCACAAAGATAGAGTTAAACATGTTCCGGGGATTTAGAACGAGTTCTCAGCTGCATTGGCCCCTTTATCATTCATGATATAGCACCCAGATAAGAGCATTATCGATCCTATCACAATAGGAATTCATATGTAGCCATCGTATTGCTCTCATGTTAAATAAGAAAGTGATGAAAATCCATAGTTCCATGACATCAAGGAATACTTAGCACATGGAGAATATCTGAAACACGTAACATATACTCAAAATCGTAGACTCCAAAGGTGAGACAACCACTTCTTTCAAAATGGAGGAATTCTGTATTGAAGGTCTCCCGACCTATGGTTATAACGGTGTGTCGATGCCAAGGAGGCATCAAGATTTCTCGAGGAAATACATGCCGAAACTTGCGAAGTGCACATGAATGCCTTTGTCTTAGCCAAGAAAATACTAAGAGTGGGATATTTCTTGATGACTATGGAAAACAATTGTATCAAGTATGTACAGAAGTGTCACCAATACCAGATACATGCTGATGTGATACAAGTTCCACCCAATGAACTCAATGCAACTAGTGCACCCTCGCCTTTCTCCGCTTGGGGTATGGATGTCATCGGTCCAATCTAACCCGCTGCTTCAAATGGACCCTTTCTCCGCTTGGGGTATGAATGTCATCGGTCCAATCTAACCCGCTGCTTCAAATAGACATAGGGTCATTCTGGCGGCCATGGAATATTTCACAAAATGGGTCGAAGCAGCATCTTATAAGGCTCTAACTAAGAAGGTTTCGTAAATTTTGTTTGGGATCGCATTGTTTGACGGTTTGGAGTGCTAGAGTTAATCATCACCGACAATGCCGCCAATCTACACAATGATCTAATAAAGGCCACGTATTGTTCAAGATCAAGAACAAGAATTCAACATCATACATTCCGCAAATGAACGGAGGTGTAGAAGCTGCAAAGAATATCAAGAAAATACAAAGAAGAATGGTAGATAATTATGAATAATGGCATAAGAAGATGCCATTTTCTCTGTTCGGGTATCGTACCATGGTTCTCACATCAACTAGGAAAGCTCCCTACCTACTGGTTTATGTAACTGAAGCCGTAGTTCTTGTCGTTGTAGAAATACCTTCTCTAAGAATATTACAAGAAGATGAGCTCAGCGACACAGAATGGGTACAGAGGCGATATGAATAATTTTCTCTCATCAATGGAAAGAGAATGAATATGGTATGTCACAATCACCTCTAGCATAACAGAATGGCAAGAGCTTTCAACAAAAAGACCGGCCAAGGAAATACACACTAGGGCTGTTGGTGCTAAAGCCGATCTTCCCACATAAAGATGAGCCAAGGGGAATTTTTCACCAAACTAGTAAGGTCCCTAAATGTTTCACCTAGTACTAACAAGAGGAGAACTTATACTTTTATAAAGAGACTGTGGGATTTGTCCAAAACCTATCAACTCAAATGCAATCAAGAGATACTACCTTTAGGATTAGTTATATTTCTTCATTTGATTTCACTAACTACGCTTGACCTGATTCTTGTTTAAAAGGGGATGTAACGATTGGTTCAGTCATTTTAAGAATTAATAACTCGATCCCCTATTAGCCGCATTCCCCATGTTTGTTTCTGTATTGTGAGTTTTCGGGAGGATTTATTTGCAGTTTCGAAGATTTTGTGGATACTTAGTCCCTAAATGCGAGTTTAAGCTTTAGAATTTTAACCATAGTAAAGGTAGTGCGAAGAAGACCTTGGAATGGAATTTGTTTTGGTTCCGTTAGCTCCGTTGGGTAATTTTGGGCTTAGAGGTATGTTCGAGTTGTGTTTTTGAGGTCCGTAGCTCATTTAGGCTTGAAATGCAGAAAGTTGGATTTTTAGAGATTCCGGTTCGATAGTGAGATTTTGATCTAAGGGTCAGAATGGAATTTTGAAAACTGGAATGGGTTCGTTCTGTCATTTGGGACGCGTGTGCGAAAATCTAGGTAATTGGGATATGGTTTGATAGAATTTTTTATCAAAAGCATAAATTTAAAGTTCTGGAATCCTTAGGCTTGAATTTGAGGGTGTTTTGATGATTCAATGCTATTTTGAGTGTTCTAAAGGTTGGTACAAATTTTAATAGATGTATAGGACTTTTTTGTATTTTTGGCTAACGTCTCGGGGACCTCGGGATAATTTTTGAAGGTTGTCGGAATAATTAAGAGTGGCTTAAAGCAGCTGATGCTACTAATTTTGCTGTTATATCCGCACATGTGGTTGGGGACCACATATATGGAGGCAGGGATTAGCCTCATGCAGATATGGAGGCAGATATTATCCTCATGTGGATATAGAGGCAGCGACTATCCTCGTGCAAATATGGAGGCAGGGATTAGCCTCGTGCTGATTTGGAGGCATTAGCATCATGCAGATATAGAGGTAGGGATTTTCCTCGTATAGATGTGGAGGCAGGGATTAACCTCACACAGATATGGAGTTAGGATTTAGCCAAATGTAGATATGGAGGCGGGATTATCCTCATGCAGATATGGAAGCAGGGATTAGCCCTATGCAGATATAGAGGCAGGTATTAAACTCATGCAGATATGGAGAAAAAGATTAGACTCATGCAGATATAGAGGAAAGGATTAGCCTCATGCATATATTGAGGCAGGGATTAGCCTCACACAGATATGGAGGCTGGGATTAGCCTTATGCAGAGAACAATAGCAAATAAAGGTAGAACTTTTCTTAGCTAGGGATACGTTCAGTTTCTGGTGGCCTGTTTGATAGTGATTTTGCTTCTTTTATACATGTTTATGAATGCTATCGCGTCATATATGCCTGCGTTCAAAGGAAATTTGTACGTTCCTTAATGGGAGGTTGGTTCGTGCTTCTATTTGCTGACCTTGCTTTGTTACATTCTGGAGACCTTATTTGAGTTACTCTGGGTAACACCTGACTATTACATGAATAGAGTTTTTTGAAAATATGAAATTATTGATAAAAAAATATAGTCATATTAGAAACATATTGAAATATCAAGTACTTTTTAGATGAACTAGTGACTATAACATATTTTAGAGACATTGCAGCTTTCTCATGTTAGAATTTTTAGGGTTCTCCTCAAAATTCTGTCCCACTTTGGTAAATGATCATTCGGCCGTTTGTTGAACCTTCTTCAGAATTTTGAGAATCCTTCTCAAAAGTCCTCCCCAATTTCTCAACCAATTTTTTACCCTCTGGCATATGTTCGCATTGGTTGGACTTGCTCCGGAATTTTGAGGGTCCTACTCAAAATTCTGCCCCAGTTTCGGATCATTAGGGAAATGGAAATTTTATTATGATATGACCGAACCCACAGGGCTACCTACGTATCCCCTCTTAAATGGGAATCGTGTTAAGGATAGTTCAATTACATCAGATGAGGAAATGTAAAAGTCTGAGCATGGTATCTCTTGACCACGTTTGAATTGTTTGGTTTTGACCAGATTTATCTATCGTTTATGCAAGTATGAGTGCTCTTCCTATTAGCATCCTGTGAACCACGTAAGGACATTTCCATTTGGGAGATAATTTTCCCTTCGGCTTCATCTTGATGTGGGAAAATCTTCTTCATCACTAGTTGTCCTGGTGCAAATTATCTTTGTTCGACCCTTTTGTTGAACGCTCTAGACATTCTGTTCTAGTATAGCTGACTCTGACATACTGCGTTCATCCTTTTTACATCTATAAGGGGCAATTTCTCATAGCAGTTCCTTATCCATTTCTGCATCTTTGAGTTCGGCTTCCTGTATGATCCTTAAATAATGGATCTGTAACTCGGCTGGGATAACAACTTCGGTACCATAAACCATCCTATTGGGAGTTTCCCCGGTTGATGTGTGAACTGTAGTGCAGTATCCCAACAAAGTAAAAGCTAGATTCTCATGTCGTTGCTTGTGGTTTTATACCATCTTCCTTAGTATCTTATTGATGTTTTTGTTGGAGGCTTCTACGTCTCCATTCATTTGAGGTCTATAGGATCTCGAATTTTTGTGCTTGTTTTGAATGTCTCACACATGGATTTCATCAAATCATTGTTAAGATTGGTGGCATTATTAGTAACAATGGACTCGGGTACTCCAAATCGGCAAACAATGCGATCTGTGACAAAGTCTGCGACGACTTTCACTGTTTTGGCTTTAACGTACAACCTCTAGCTATTTTTTTTGTAATTAATGGCTACTAGAACAAAACTTGTCCATGCCTTAAGCACGATAGGACCGAAGACATCCATCCCTTAGGCGACGAATGGTCAAGGTGATCTTTTGGCATTGAGTTCATTTGGCAAAACTTTTATCGTATCGGAATGGACTTGACATTGGTTGCATTTGCGGACATCCTGGATGCAATCTGTCTCTATATTCATCTAAAAGTAATCGGCCCTAAGTATCTTTTTAGCCAAGACAAAACCATTCATATATGGGACGCGGGTCCTAGCATGTATCTTCTCAAGTAGGTTAGAAGCTTCTTTTGCATCGACACATCTTAGCATTCCTAAATCAGGAGTTCTTCTGTACAAGTTTCCTCCAATGTGGAAAAATTGATTGGAAAATCTCCTAAGTGTGCATTTCCGAGTGTGGTTCGCATGCTCTAGATATTCCCCTTTCACAAAATGCTCTTTGATGTCGTGGAACAAACTTTTTCCATCAATATCTTCCTCAACATAGGCATTGTAAGTCGGTTTATTATGGATTCTCACTGGGATGGGATCAATGAAATTCTTGTCCTGATGTTGTATCATGGATGATAAAGTGGCCAATCCAACAACAACTCATTCTGAATTCTGGGCACATGCCGAAACTCTATCTTCAGGAACATTTTCCTTAATTCTTGTACATGGTGGAGATATGGCAATATCTTGGAATTCTTGGTGGCCCACTCTGTTTGTACCCGGTACATATGCAAATATGAATTATCGATTTCCAGCCGCCCCTGAATATCCATGTCGATTGCCATGTTGAGTCCTAGTATGCAGACTTCATACTCTGCCATGTTTTTGGTGCAGGGAATATTGAAATTAGTCAATACCGAATAATGTTGCATGTTCCTGATATCAACAGTACTCCAATGCCCACTCCTTTGAAATTTGCAGCTCCGCTGAAGAACATCCTCCAACTGTCATACGCTTCGGTAATGTTCTTTCCTGCGAATGATACCTCTTCATCAGGAAAACATATTTTTAGGAGTTCGTATTCTCCTCCCGCTGGATTTTCAACAAGATGGTCTGCCAATTCTTGTCCTCTGACCACCTTTTAAGTTACATAAACAATATCAAACTCACTCAAAAGTATCTGCCACTTGGCTAGCTTCCAAATTGGCACGGGTTTCTCAAATATGTACTTCAAAGGGTCCGTCATAGATATGAGGTATGTGATATAGGCACAGAAGTAATGCCTCAACTTCTATGCCGTCCAAGTCAAAACAAAACAAGTACGTTCCGGATTAGAGTATCGTCCTTTGTAAGGTGTGAATTTCTCACTTAGGCAGTATATGGCTTGCTCCTTTATCCATGTCTCATCATGTTGTCCCAGAACACATCTGAAGGCTCTATCCAACACAGATAAATAGAGTATCAAAGGTCGTCCTAGCTCCGGCAGGACCAAAATCGGTGGTGTAGACAGGTACTTCTTGATTTTGTCAATACCTTTCTGACAATCCTCGGTCCAGCTTGTCTCAGCATTTTTCCCCGGCATCTTAAAGATGGGTTCACATATGATTGTCGATTGTGCTATGAAGCGCCTGATACAGTTGAGACATCCCAGGAAGCTCATCGCGTCCTTTTTGCTCCTGGGAGGCGATAACTCCTGAATAGCCTTAACTTTGGACGGGTCCAGCTCGATCCCTCGACGACTGACAATGAATCCCACTAACTTTCCTATGGGAATCCCGAATGCACACTTTGCGATTTTCAAGTCTGTTATGTGATATGTGGCCCTCTTGGATTTGATAACAACGTCTTCCACATACACCTCTATTTTTTTGTATATCATATCATGGATGATTGTCGTCATGGATCTCATGTAAGTGGCCCAACATTCTTTAGACAAAAGGGCATTATTTTGTAGCAGTATACCGACCATGGTGTAATAAAATTTATTTTCTCTGCGTCTTCTTCATCCATCCAAATCTGGTGATAAACTACAAAGAAATCTACAAAGGATTAGAGTTCATGCTTGGTGAAATTTTCGATCAAGATCTATATATTTGGAAGTGGAAAATCGTCCTTGGGACTTTCACATCTTTCTTCGGAAATGGCACAATGTTATCTAAACATGTTGGGTACTCGGCTACCCTGAGGACTTTGGCTTTGATTTGCTTAGTAACTTCCTCCTTGATTTTCAGGCTCATACCTTGTTTGAATTTTCTGAGTTTCTGCTTCACTGGTGGACAGATGGGATTAGTAGGCAACTTATGAGCCACTATGGATGTGCTCATACCGATCATGTCAAAATATGACAATGCAAAAATGTCCTCATATACCTTTAAGAAGAGAATGTACTCTTTTTCTCTATTGGTGATAAGTGAATGCTGATGCGAGTCTCCTTGACGGTCTCGGCATCCCAAAATTACTACTTCGGTTTCGTCCATGTTATACTTAGGCTTATTCTCAAAGTTTTCAACCTCCCTGACAACTTTCTCAAGTATCTCATCTTCTTTATCTGAATCACTATCCTAATTTTGTGTTGCCTCATTACATGTCACAATCACTAGTTCATCGGTAAAAGTAACAATAACGCTTTAGAAAGAAATAATATTGAAGACAATAATAAATAAAAAAGAGAAATACATTTGTTTAAGAATTAAAACATCCAAACGAGTATGTATCGATGAATTGAGAATTTATTTTGAAATAAGAGAGCCTTTAAAAAAATTACTAAAAATCTTAGAGGCCTTGAATCGCTATAGAAATAAAATATGCTAGGCTACCCAAGGACTCGGCGGGCCTGGGATGGTGTGGCGGTACAATTCCTGAGAGCAACTCCCTTTTTCATAGTCTAAATATTGAGGCTTTCTTCCTCCTCCTTCTCCTCCTCAATTATTGCACTGCAGTCCTTGTCTTTATCCTCCAAGAACGGATTCGTCAGCCCATCTAATGCTTCTTCTTCTGCAGTTCCCCATATTGTATCAGCTTGGTAAAAAGCCTGATCCAGATGTGGCACTGGTTGCTCGAGAGGGTAATAAGTCCCATTCCATGGAGGTCACCAATCATTATACTTTTGCCATGTATACTGATATCCGAGCCCGAAGATAGTACAATGACGCTTCAGCTGTATCGGTTTGGTAATACCCTGGAGATTCTTCCCAAGCCTTTTGCCAGGTTCATACCCAGACCATTCTGGTATGCTTTCTATTTTGCTACTCTATCATTTTCTTTCTCAACGACATTGACACGTTCGATATGATGATAGATTCTCCGTCCTAGCCTTCTTCTATTCCCAATAATCAAAATGTTTTGACTGGTGCGAATGGGGTTACTCCCATCTCCGTGAATGATCACCTCCTGATGGTTCAATTTGAATTTCATGGCTTGATGCAATGTTGAAGCCATATCCCTTGTGACATGCATCCATGTTCGTCCCAACAAAAGACTGTATGCGGTTGATATGTCGAGCACCTGGAATTCAATGTCGAACCAAGTTGGCCCCATCTACAAGCAAAGGTTAATATCCCAATCGTGGCCCTTTGAGACACATCGAAGGCCTTCACGTTCATACTTCATGTCCGTATTTCATGGAAACCTTTGCCCTATCTTTTCAGAGTATCCAACGAACAAATGTTGAGGCTTGAACCCCCACCAATCAAGACCCTAGCGATGAATTCGTCTTCAAATTGTTCTGTCATATGCAATGCTTGATTGTGATTCAACCTTTTAGGCGGTAGCTCATCCTCGTGGAAGATTATTTTTTGAATTTCCAGCACCTACCTATATTGGTCATCTCTTTGCATGTAATATTGTTGGTTACATAAACTTCACTCAACACCCTCATCGAAGCATTCTTGTGTGTCTCTGAATTTTGCAATAGTGACAATATGGATATCTGAGCTGGAGTTTGTTCAAATGATCGATAATGGACTATTCCTTTGCTTTTACTTTCCTCCAAAGGTCATCTGTGTTAGAATAAGCGCTTAACGCTAGAGGGGGGGTGAATAGCGTTTTATAAAAAATTCTGCAGAAATAAAAATTAACTTGAATCAAATTGCGGAATTAAAAGAGTATGGAAGAGATGCACCGATTTTATACTGGTTGGCCACAAGTGTGGTTACGTCCAGTCTCCCGAGAGACTCTCTCGAGGTTCTAGTAAACTCGTTAAGCTTACGGGTGCTTAACAAACCGTTACAACTGAGAACTTGAGTCACACAAGCCTCAACAACCGTTGCTCGAAGATACCCGCACTTCAAGACTTCAAACGAAGGAATAAAATGTTCCTTCTTACAACAAGGGATTATAGAATTTCCCTTCAAGTGTATAAACACTCAATACTCACTTATACAATTGCTCTCTCAAAGAGTAGATATGAGTACAAATTAATAAGCTCAAGAATACAACAACTTCTTCAAGAAATTGGCTCGCAAAAGTGATGAATTCAATATGAAATAATTGATGCAAGAGTATGTAAGCTTTTGTGAGTTTATGCTCAGTTGTTGTACTTAAAAAAGTGATTTAGAGGTGTATTTATAGGCCTCAAAATGCCCCAGACCGTTGCATAATTGTCAAACAAAATTCCTGATTCTGTGCTCATATAATCGATTAGATGGTCTATATAATCGATTATTTGACCAACGTTCAAAAAACAGTCTCGTGATTTTAGGGAGAATAATCGATTATGTAGACTGTATAATCGATTATATGCAAATCTTTCAAAAGATCATATCCTGATTTTAAGGAGAATAATCGATTGTTTATGAAACATAATCGATTTTACGTTAACGTTCAAAAATCAGTTTAAGATTCTCTGCTAACATAATCGATTATCAGCTGTGTATAATCGATTATTTTTTAAAGTTTAAAACAACACTTTGGCAACGGTCCGAACATAATCGATTAATTGAAAAGGATAATCGATTGGTTTGCTTGTTTGAAAATTTCATTTAAACACTGTCTCGATGTAATCGATTGTGGAAAACATATAATCTATTACGTTGCAGTTTGAAAATTTCAGTTTAAGCATTGTCTCAATATAATCGATTGTTAAACAAGTATATAATCGATTGTTCTGTTGTTTCTGAAAATTCCAGTTTTGGCGGTCTTAATATAATCGATTATGTAGCATATATAATCGATTATATATGTCAAGATTTAAAAAACATGTTTAAAAATAATTTGGCTAAAATGCAAATCATTTTGTTTTAATTCAAAGATGCATGTTTTGATGAAAATGATTTTACGAGAGAAGCCAATAGTTGAATCTGTTGTTGAATCAAGATCACACTATAAAATGACCCAAGTATAACTTCGTTGCTTCACTTGATGTTGTTCTTGTTTCTCTTGTGCTTGACTGTTAACGTTCCATGCTCGTTGGTTTGTCATTTATCGAAACCTACACAGATCAACACACGTTTAGTTTGAGAACGTGTTTCAACAATTTCCCCCTTTTTGATAATGGCAAACCAATATCGGGATATGCATATTAATGACAGTCATATTAATGACAGTTCAAGACAAGTATTCCCCCTCAATTTATGAGTTCCCCCTGCAACTGTTTATTAGTGTGCATAGCCCTTATTCTTCACCCTTTTGACATTACCAAAAAGAAATAAAAATTTTATTAGAAAATAGTGGAATACATAGTAAGACTTAAAAAAAACAGAAAATTAATCAACTACTAGCAAGAAAAAATTATTCATTGTCATCCTCATCATCCGGCACTGCTTCATGAAGGACAAGTCCAGCATAAGGATAGTGAACATGATCAAGGTATCCATGAAGCTCATAAGTCAATCGAGTGACATTTTGATCAATACGATTGACGGAGGTGGACAATGAAGCAAGTTGGTCTTAAATGGTTTGAAGAGTTGGAGCTTGAGGGCGACGCATTTGAGAAGTTGGAGGAGGAGGAGGAGCCACGTGTTTGCCGACATTGGGAAAGGAAGATTCGGAAATTTCCCAATGTTTGGTGCCCTTTTTGAGAGGACCAACAGTGGTGTTGAAACCGGAGGCTTCAAGAAGATTCATTACAAGAAAGGCATAAGGAAGTGGTTTATCGTCCCCAATGGCATCAAGCATGTGGATCATGACGAACTTGCACCAATTGATGCGAGCCCCGGTGATAATGGCATGCATAAGTTTTGCGTCCTCATGGGAGATTATGGTGTGATTGAATTTGCGAGGTTTGAGAACTCGAGTGATAAAATAGAAGATTAGTCGATATTCCGGGAGCATGCCCCTAATGGTTGGGCGACGGTTGTCTAGAGTAAAATCAAATGCTCCAAGCCCTATTTGGTTTATGAGAAGTTGTTCATCAAATAATGCTCCGGCTTCTCTAGTGGAAAGTGAAATGTCTTCCCTATTTCGAGGAAGTTGAGTGATCATTTGTAAGGTTTTTGCGGTTAAAAGAATTGGAACTCCATTAATGTTTGAAACAAGATCACCATCTGCGTCCTCCCGAAGATATGAATAGAAGGCGCGAATCAAGGGAGGATGAATGTGAGGATATTTAAGATATAGAAAATCAAGGAGTTGGCTTTGCCTAAGTATGTTTGCAGTTGCCGCGGGGGCGCTAGATTCAAGATATTGATTAGTGGAAAAGCGAGGAGGAAGGATTTCTCGGTTTTCAAATTTTTCCGTGAATCGAGTTAGTTCGGGTGCAGTGTCGAATCGCAAATAAGAGCCGTCTTTGTGAGGAAAAACGGGAGGAGGAGTGGCGGAAGAGGAAGCAACATTTTTGCCGGAACGAGAGCGTTTGGTGTGCCTGCTCGTCATTTTGATGAAAGATTGAGAGCTGTTGAAGAAGTTCTGGAGAGATTTTCAAGTATTTTTTTTTTGAAGCTTAGATTGATGTTGAGGTGAATATACTGAAGGTGGAAGACCCTATTTGTAGAATGGAGGAAAGAAAAGCATTGAATGGGAAAAGGCTACAATTTTGGAGATTTCAAACAGTCAGAAACGGAAAACATTTGAACACTGACCGTTTCATAATCGATTATGGAGTCGAAATAATCGATTATTAAGGACTTTTGAATTGAACTCAGAAGAAAAAAAAATCGATTATGTGAGTGTTGCAGGAGCCAAACAGTAACAAAATTCGAATACTGACAGTTTGAGAATCGATTATTAAACCTGAATAATCGATTATGGACAATATTAGAATGTCAGAAGACAGATAATCGATTATGCGATTGCGGTAATCGATTACAAGAAGGCAGTAAGTATTGTATGGTTAAGTGATTCTGAGATAATCGATTATGGGACATTGAATAATCGGTTATATTAAGGCAGTGAGTTATAATGTCCCGAGTGATTGTTGGATAATCGATTATGGAATTTTGGATAATCGATTATATGAAGGCAGTGTTATACGGACAACAGAGACGGTAAGAGATAATCCATTCTGCCAATGTAAATAATCGATTATTGTCAAAAACTTGTAAAACAATCTTAACAAAATCGATTAGCGATACAGATAATCGATTACTATATATGATTGCAAAAATCCTGCACAACTCAGAGGTTAGAAATAATCGATTATGCGTAGTAAATACGATTATATGACACCAGTGTTTTAAAATTCCCCCTGTCTTTGGGGCGATACCTGCAAAAGAAAATTAGGCGCCTCCGACGCTCAAGTCAGTAATTATTCAAAAAATAAATGCCACCTAAGTGTATGCATTAGATCAACGTAGAGTCAAGAATTCCGATTTCACTTCGAATACGGAAGAACGACTCTTTATCTAAAGGTTTGGTGAAGATGTCGGCTAATTGAAGTTTAGTTTCAACGAACTCAATTTCGACATCACCTTTGAGAACGTGATCGCTTGTAAAATGGTGCCTAATGTCTATGTGTTTCGTTCTTGAGTGAAGAATAGGATTCTTCGTCAAGCTTATGGCGCTAGTATTGTCACATCGAAGAGGTACGTGGTCATACTAAGACCATAATCCGAGAGTTGTTGCTTTATCCAAAGGATTTATGCACAACAACTCCCCGCGGCTATATATTCAGCCTCTGTTGTGGATAACACAACACTTGCTTGTTTCTTGCTAAACCAAGAAACTAATGAGCTACCGAGCAAATGGCAAGTGCCACTAGTGCTCTTGCGGTCCAATCTGCATCCAGCAAAATCGGAATCGGAATAGCCAACAAGTTGGCATGAAGAACCTTTGGGATACCAAAGTCCCACATTTATCGTTCCAACAAGGTACTTCATTATCCGTTTTACCGTAGTTAGGTGAGACTCCTTCGGACATGATTGATATCGAGCGCATAAACAAACGCTAAACATGATGTCCGGTCTACTAGCAGTTAAATAAAGAAGAGAGCCGATCATACCTCGGTACTTTTTGGTATCGACCTCCTTACCTTTTTCATCCTTGTCAAGATGGTCGGATGTGCTCATTGGAGTGTCCATTGCTTTAGCATTGCTCATTTCAAATCGATTTAGCAATTCATTGCAATACTTAGATTGACAAATGAAAGTGCCTTCTTTCATTTGTTTCACTTGCAACCCCAAATAGAAAGTAAGCTCACCCATCATTGACATCTCAAATTCACTAGTCATTAAATTTGAGAATTCCTTACATAGAGACTCGTTAGTGGAACCAAAAATAATGTCATCAACATAAATTTGTACTAAAAGAATGTCATTGTCTTTACTCTTGATAAAAAGTGTAGTATCGACTTTCCCCCTATTGAATTCATTTTCTAATAGGAATTTGCTCAAGCGTTCATACCAAGCTCGTGGAGCTTGTTTCAGACCATAGAGTGCTTTCTTGAGCTTAAAGACATAATCCGGAGATTTAGAGTCTTCGAACCCCGGGGGTTGTTCAACATACACTTCCTCTTGTATAAATACGTTGAGGAAGGCACTCTTGACATCCATTTGATACAATTTAAAATTCATTGAAGAAGAAAATGCAAGTAATAAACGTATAGCTTCTAAACGTGCTACGGGTGCATATGTTTCTTCATAATCAATGCCTTCTTCTTGATTATAACCCTTTGCAACTAACCTAGCTTTGTTTCTAGTGATAATTCTATTTCCGTCTAATTTATTCCGAAAAACCCATTTCGTACCAATTATGGTATGATTATCGGGTCTTGGCACCAATTCCCAAACGTCATTACGTTTAAATTGGTTAAGCTCCTCTTGCATTGCCAAGGTCCAATGCTCATCCCCAATTGCTTCGGAGATGGTTAGTAGGTTCAATTTGGGAAACAAATGCCATATGACTTATGGTGTCTTTGAGAAGGTTTCGAGTACTTACCCTTTTCTCGATGTCGCCAATTACCTTGTCGAGAGTATGGTCTTTAGACGTCCTCCAAGCCATACGCATCATCGATTCTTGTGATTGTGTCTCCTCTTGCGGTTGTTCCATGGGTTCATCTTGAATCTCCTTTGAATTTTCCGTTTGCTCCTTGTCTTGAATATTCATCTTTTTTAAAGATTCTGCAAGATCATCACAAAATTCCTTTCTCGCCAAGCGAGCATCACTTTCACAAAATACAATATGAGGGGTCTCCTCGACAGTTTCAGTACGATTATTAAATACTCTATACGCTTTACTACGAGATGAGTAACCAAGAAAAATACCTTCATCAGATTTTGCATCAAACTTTCCCAAATCTTTGTTTCCATTATTATGGATAAAACATTTACAACCAAAAACTCTAAGATGGGAGATATTAGGCTTTCTTCCCTTATAGAGTTCATATGGGGTTTTCATGAGTATCGGTCAAATGACTGCTCTGTTTAAAACATAGCAAGCGGTACTCACGGCATCCGCCCAAAATTTCTTGGAAACCTTTGACTCATCGAGAATGGTTCTAGCCATCTCTTCGAGGCAACGATTTTCCTATTCCACCACTCCATTTTGTTGTGGTGTACGTGGAGCCGAAAAGGTATGTTCAATACCGAGTTCGTCACAAAAATTCGCAAAGAGATTATGATCGAACTCTCCCCCATGATCACTTCTTATGGAGGTGACGGTTGTACTCTTTTCATTTTGCACACGTTTAAGAAAACTTTTGAAAGCATAAAATGCATCACTTTTATGAGCTAGAAACAATGTCCATGTGAATCGAGAGTAGTCATCAACAATTACAATTCCACCAAGACTTTTAACTCGAGATGGTCCAAAAAGATCCATGTGAAGAAGTTGTAAAGGTCTATTGGTTGAAACAATATTCTTTGATTTAAAAGAAGCTTTTGTTTGTTTTCCCTTTTGGCATGAGTCACAAATAGAATCTTTTTCAAAAGTAATATTTGGAAGACCAATTACTAGATCTTGTGAGACTAGTTTGTTTAAAAGATTCATGTTTATATGAGCTACTCTACGATGCCATAGCCACATGTCGTCTACTTTACTCAATAAGCAATTTACAAAACTTGATGAAGAATTTTCTAGATCAACCATATAGATATTATCTATTCTAATGCCACGAAGAATAATTTTGAAATCACGACGACGAATAACCAAGCATTCTTCAGAATTAAATAAAACAAGATTTCCCTTGTCACATAATTGACTTATGCTCAAGAGATTATGTTTTAAACCTTTAACTAAGAAGATACTTTTAATAGCAGAGGTTTCGTCCTTACCGACCGAGCCAATGCCGATAATTTTTCCTCTGTTATTGTCACCAAAAATAACGCTTCCTCCTTCCTTGGGTTCTAGTTGAAGGAATTTAGATGCATCCCCGGTCATGTGTTTGGAGCATCCACTATCAAGGTACCAAAGTACACTTGATCCTTTCAAACATACCTACAAAGCAAATCAATGAGATTTTGGTACCCAAGCCATTTTGGGTCCTTGTACGTTAGGTGCAACGTGGTAGTGTGATTGACTCGTGTTGATGTGCCGATGTCGAGTAAAACACACGGGAGCTATATGCCCTATTTTGTTGCAGTAGTGACAAATGACATTTGGATTATGCATTCTTCCAGGATGATAGTAATTAGAAGGTCTAAATCCGTTCATCCTATTTTTATAAAAATAATTTTGATGCACTTTTTGAGGATTTTGTCTAGGTGGTCTAAACATGCTAACATTTCTTCGAACATTTGTTCTAGGATGATTATTAACATTTCTAGGGTTACTATTTCTAGGTGGATTTATTTTAATTTCCCTAGGTTGAGTCTTAGGTGATTTAGGAATGGACTCAACCTTTTCTTTAGGCTCATTTTTAAATTCTATACCGTGCTTAGTGGATTTCAAATTATCAAGAACATTATTCAAATTTTTGTGCGAGGAATTAAACTTGTGTAATGTGCTTTTGAGACTATCTACTTCTTCTTTCAAAGATTTGCAAGAAGAACAACCTTTGTTTGAGCCTTCGGGTTTGTCCATGCTTCTTTTGCCATAAAACCGGTTTTCTTCTTTCAACTTTTCATTATCGAAATTTAATTTTTCAACTTCCTTTTTCTTTAAAGAAATTTGTTTTCTTAAATCAGTTATTGTTTTTGAGGCACAAATAAACTCATCATAAAGTTCATCAAAGGCGTCTTGCAATTCTTCAAAAGTGAATTTATTTTTGGAAGTGGTACATACCTCGTTTTGTTTTTCTTCATTTGCCATGAGACATAAGTTTGCGGTCTCCTCTTCTTCTCCGTTGCTAGATTCGTCGGCGGAGTCGCCTCCCCAAGAGATGTAGGCTCTTTGATTTTTACCTAACTTCTTCTCCACTTTGGCGTTTGGGCATTTTGGTTTAATATGCCCGAGTTCTCCGCATCCATAGCATTTAAACTCACCTCCTTGTTTCTTACCTTTTCGTTCATACTCCTTTCGCATGAACTTGTGGAATCTTTTGATGACGAGGCCGAGCTCGGTGTCATCGTTGCTTGAGTCCTCATCAATTTGAGGTTGAGCCATTTTTGCTTTTAAGGCAATTTTCCTTTGCCTTTGATCATCTACAGGAAGGTTAAGAATAGTAGACTCATATGTTTTAAGGTTACCTCTTAGCCCGTCGATTGTGACATTTGTTACCCCGATTGATTCCTGGATAGCATCGGCCTTTGAACGCCATTCCGGATTAAGGCTTCGGAGAATTTTACGGACAAGTTCCCGATCCGTAAATGTCTTCTTAAGGGCGTGAAGATCATTGACGATTTTTTAAAATCGTTCAAACATGTCGTCTATTTTCTCACCTTCCTTCATGTGAAACAATTCATACTCGTGAGTTAAGAAATCAATTTTTGCTTCACGTACCTGGTCTGTGCCTTCGTATGTGATTTCGAGTTTATCCCACATTTGTTTTGCGGTTGTGCAGCATTATATTTTCCGATAGTCATCGGGATTTACTGCGCAGTACAACATATTAATTGCCTTTGCGTTGTTCTCTACCTTTCATATATCATCCGCATCATACTCCTCTTCTAATTTTGGGATGAGTTTATCACCATCCTTTTTAGTTGGTAGTTGCTCTCCATTTTTAATAATTTTCCAGATATGAAAATTATTTGACTGGACGAATATCCTCATTCGCTCTTTCCAATAGGCGTAGTTGGTTCCATCAAATAGTGGTGGCCTTGTGGTGCATGAACCTTCACCTATTCCTTCATAAGCACTACGAGTAGAAGCCATGGAACGTTTCTCTCAAACGGTTAAGTCTTACAGAGAGTTAGGCTCTGATACCAATTGTTAGAATAAGTGCTTAACGCTAGAGGGGGGGGGGTGAATAGCGTTTTATAAAAAATTCTGCAGAAATAAAAATTAAATTGAATCAGATTACGGAATTAAAAGAGTATGGAAGAGATGCACCGATTTTATACTGGGGGCCACAAGTGTGGTTACGTCCAGTCTCCCGAGAGACTCTCTCGAGGTTCTACTAAACTCGTTAAGCTTCCGGGTGCTTAACAAACCGTTACAACTGAGAACTTGAGTCACACAAGCCTCAACAACCGTTGCTCGAAGATACCCGCACTTCAAGACTTCAAACGAAGGAATAAAATGTTCCTTCTTACAACAAGGGATTATAGAATTTCCCTTCAAGTGTATAAACACTCAATACTCACTTATACAATTGCTCTCTCAAAGAGTAGATATGAGTACAAATTAATAAGCTCAAGAATACAACAACTTCTTCAAGAAATTGGCTCTCAAAAGTGATGAATTCAATATGAAATAATTGATGCAAGAGTATGTAAGCTTTTGTAAGTTTATGCTCAGTTGTTGTACTTAAAAAAGTGATTTAGAGGTGTATTTATAGGCCTCAAAATGCCCCAGACCGTTGCATAATTGTCAAACAAAATTCCTGATTCTGTGCTCGTATAATCGATTAGATGGTCTATATAAACGATTATTTGACCAATGTTCAAAAAACAGTCTCGTGATTTTAGGGAGAATAATCGATTATGTAGACTGTATAATCGATTATATGCAAATCTTTCAAAAGATCATATCCTGATTTTAAGGAGAATAATCGATTGTTTATGAAACATAATCGATTTTACGTTAACGTTCAAAAATCAGTTTAAGATTCTCTGCTAACATAATCGATTATCAGCTGTGTATAATTGATTATTTTTTAAAGTTTAAAACAACACTTTGGCAACGGTCCGAACATAATCGATTGTTTTGCTTCTTTGAAAATTTCATTTAAACACTGTCTTGATGTAATCGATTGTGGAAAACATATAATCTATTACATTGCAGTTTGAAAATTTCAGTTTAAGCATTGTCTCAATATAATCGATTGTTAAACAAGTATATAATCGATTGTTCTGTTGTTTCTGAAAATTCCAGTTTTGGCGGTCTTAATATAATCGATTATGTAGCATATATAATCGATTATATATGTCCAGATTTAAAAGACATGTTTAAAAATAATTTGGCTAAAATGCAAATCATTTTGTTTTAATTCAAAGATGCATGTTTTGATGAAAATGATTTAACGAGAGAAGCCAATAGTTGAATCTGTTGTTGAATAAAGATCACACTATAAAACGACCCAAGTATAACTTCGTTGCTTCACTTGATCTTGTTCTTGTTTCTCTTGTGCTTGACTATTAACGTTCCATGCTCGTTGGTTTGTCATTTATCAAAACCTACACAGATCAACACACGTTTAGTTTGAGAACGTGTTTCAAAAATCTGGTCCTATTTCAATGACAAACTGCTTGGTAGTGATATACTTGCTTGGTCCTCCCAAGTGTTCAGGTGTATAGATTATCCTGGTCCTAGTCATTTCTTGCACAACATTGGATTCCTCTATCTTTGCCTTTCCTTTTCACCCAACCTCTGCAATGTAATCCTAGAGTATTGCATTTGAGTAAACAGGAGGTGTGATTGATACTATTATTGTGAAAGGTGTGGCCGCTTCTACTTCAAATGGAACTGGGGTAGCCGTAGGTGGAGCTACCTCTACCTCAAATGGAACTGATGTAGCTACCTCAACCTTAATTCGTGACTGAGTCTATACTACAATAGGAGTAAGTATGACTAAGGGTTTGAAGTTATCGTCTTCTCGAATAAGCCCAATTTGACCCCTCAAGATCCCATTCTTTGTCTATCTCTATCACATGTATCCTACCACCCCTATGATTCTGGAGAGGGTTGTAGCAGGCATTGGGTGTAGCTTTCTTCCCCAGTATGACCTTGTTATCAATCAACATCTAGATTTTATCTTTCAATGTTCGACACTCATCAATAGCGTGCCCTTTCATATCGGAGTGGTATGCACATGTTTTGTTTGGATTGACCCATTGGGATGGATTATCTAATGATACAGCGGGAATAAGGGTGACGTATCTAGTGGTTTTCAACCTTCCATACAGCTGATCAATGGGTTCGTCAATTACAATGTATTGTATGGGTGGCTTGCGATCAAAATTGGATCGTGATCTTGGATAATTTTGGCGAGTTGGATGTAACTGGAAATGAGATCATTGGGAATTATCGGTATGATAGGCAATGGTTGGTTAGGATTATCTGGGAGATGCAGGTTGGTATTGGATGGTGGTTCTTGGTATGTGGGTAGATGTGTTTAATATGTGGGTAGAGGTGTTTGATTTGTTAGTGGAGATTTCGGGCCTTGAGCCACGATTACTATCCCAATGTTCTTTGATATGTCGCCTGATTGTAATGCCTTGTTTGTGGCTTGTATTGCCTCAAAGAAGCTTAATACCATGCCGCTCTTGATGGCTTCATCAATTCCTTTCCCGAGTTTGATGATATTAGAGAATTTATGATATTCAATAACCATCAACCTTTCATAGCATTGCCGATCATTTTCTCTAACGAAAAACTTGTTCATTTGTTCCTCGCCCAAAGATGGCATAGCTTTGGCTGCTTCTGACCTCCAACGAGTAGCATACTCGTAGAATATTGGGCTTCTTCTTAAGGTTCTTAATGTAGAAACATCTAGGGCATTTTCTGTATTGAACCGGAATCGGTCCATGAAATCAGATGCAATATTCACCCAGCTGGACTATTTCTAAGGATCCTGGCTGATGCACAAGGACAAAGTATCTCCGTAAGACTTCTCATAAAGAGTTTCATTCGGATCATTTCATCCTTTCCGACCCCAACTATCTTGTCACAATGGGTCCTCAGACGAACCCTATAATAACATGTACCTTCAAACATCTCAAACTTGGGAGGTGTGTAACCCTTTGGAAGTTCTACATCTAGCTATATGTATAGGTCCTCATAGTTCAAACCTTCTATCCCTTTGCCTCCTTCGACACCCTAAACCCAACTTGCTAACTTTTTGAGTTCTTCTGTCAAGTTTTTGATGAGCAGGTCCTTCTCAGTGGATACTGGGGTATAGGAAGCTTGTTGGATAGTATAAGGTACGGTTTCCATATATATGTATAGGGTTATTTTGGTGAGTGCCAGGTGCTTGGGTGTAGTGGTGATTATTGGTTGTGTTTTGAAGATTGGGAATGGGCTGTGGTGTGTTCTAGGGAGTTTTTATAAGTGGCACTTTGTGGGTACTGGACTGGATGATGGTGGTGTTGTGGCAGATTTGGTACCGGTAAGGGATTAAGATTTTGAGTTGGGGTTGCATATTGATGCGACGCTGGAGGTTTTTGTGGATGTTGGTTTGGTGTGTTTTGGGGAGGTGTTGGGTTCTTTGTGTTGATGTCAGGGACATTCAGAGTGAGGGATAGGTTTGCCAAGTTGCAGACCTGCTAACGCTCTCCCTGTAGCTCCAGTATCTTTTGTTCCAACTTCAAAACTAATTCATTTAGTGCCGGAGTACTTCGACCGCCTAAAGTTTATGCATTTTCCACATTCTCTTTTTGATTACCACTTAAATCATCCATTTTAGCTTTCCCTTTGCTCTTTGTATTACTTGGAGGAAGAGGAAGTGAAGGGCATATAAATTTTTTGTGATATGTTGCTGATGCCAGTATGAGCGAACCAACCTTAGGGGATGGGATATCGATTAAGGAAAACAAAAAGGTAAACAAGTCAGTAAGGGTTCTGAAATGTTTGTAGTATTTAAAAACATATTGTGGGAGTGTTAATTCGTGTCCTAATTTGGAAAATTCATTGTGCCCAAGGTAGGCCTAACAAATAAATTTTGAGAGATTTTGTGCCATTAATTGCCTCATTTCATTAATGTAATAATAAACGACCCAAAACGAAACTAAATAAGATAACGTTTCTAATGAAACTTGGCCTTATTACATTTGAAAGGAAAGCATGTAAATCTAATCTACTTGGTCCCATAAGGACCCTCTGCAGAGTAAATACTGTTGTCGATCAACCCTCCCAGTTTGCATAGGTTCATAAGTAGGAATGCCCTTACCAGATGCCCTCATTCATTTCCTTCAGTATTCTAATACTCGATGACCCTCTTCCTTATCTTCCCTTCTAATTTCATTAAATTGTCCTCTAGATATTCTAGCCTCTCGCTGGATTTAACAACTCTTTCTTTCCACTCGTTAATCATTTACATGTCATCCTTATACTGCGCCATATGCTTAGTTTCAGACTCTTGGGCTCTTTTGCGTAGCTTGTTGTACTTCACCTCTGCTTCAGCAAACTTATATATGACCCTATTTCTTGGACCAACCTTTGGCTCAAAGACTCCTGATAGATTATCATCCAACCATGAGGGGTAAAAGAACGAGTGGCCCTCACGGTATTGGTCTGACTCGAGGTATCCTTCTCCACAATAATCTTCAAAGTCCACATATGTTGTGCTTTATTCTTTTATGGGATGGTGTCACCTAGAAGTTGACTCTGAAGTGACTCAGCTTAGCAACCCGCGGTCTGAATTGTCTCATGCCTGCCTGTCTCATATCTTTATGAGTAGCATAAGGGTATACCCCACTTCATCCGACCAGCACCAAATGTGGGATATCTCTAGATCATATGATGAACTCGTCGGTGAGGAACCACTCGAACATCCACTGAACATGGTCCTCAGTCAACTTGTTGAAAAGCTGCACCCATCCTCTATCATCCTTAGGTGATTGAACATATCTGGAATGTAGGTCATCTTTTTAGGGTGATGGAAGGATATGTGATCATTCCACAGCATTCATGGAAACTCATGACAATACTGGCCCTTTTGGAGATGTTTTAATAGCCAGACTTGTATCACCAAATTACAACCCTCGGAGAATCTGGACCCCTTTTGACAGCGTTCTAAGGCCTGGAACATATCTACAATGATCATAGGTACAATAGTATATGTCTGTCCCTCAAGCCCGTCCATCAGAGTTTTGCCACCGTGGCCAGCCTAGTATGGATACTATCCCCTTGGATTGGGAATACCATTATGCCCAAGAAGCACACAATGAACATGAAGACCCTGCGATGAACCCAACCTAAAGAAGTAATTTAGAGCTCATCATCAAAAATACGGTAAGAGGTTCTATGACTGTATCTTTCTTAAAGGAAATCGAAAGCTATGTAGAAGGTTTTCAATGCATTCCAAATCATCATTTTCTTCATCTTAAGGAACCCTCTAGTGGTGCGATTTTTAGGTGCTAGCAGACAAGGGCTATCCCAAGGCAACCTAGAAAATCCCCTATTTCTGCTAGAAGGGGGGGTCATTTCTATGTCTCCAAAATGGAACACAACCCTTTCATTATCCCAAAACTGAGTGGCAGTCTCGATTAGCATCTTGTTTGATTGGAGATCTAATAAATAAGGTAAAGACCCAAGACTCTTTTCACATGATTTTCATCACTTGAGCGAAGATCCCTCCACCAATCTATCAAATATGGAGGATTGCTACCGACTATACCGAATACAGGGATTTCGTGCCTCATTTTTTGCAAAACAAGAGATAGTTAGCCCTTTCCGCCTCCAGGTTCATCTATTTATACAGTAATGAGTACCATATTGAATTTATTTCTCCAAATTAATGCACACAATCATGGTTACGTCCGTTGGAATTGTAAAAAAATCTGATGGACCTTTGGGCGAGGCTTGTCTTAAGGGGTTATTATGCAAACAACATATTTACCGAGCTAGGTTTGACCATTATTCATGTACAATTAATCAGAGTAAGACTGTCATAGAGGTCTAGATTGGGAACCTCAAGCGGACAACTTAGGGGGAATGGCACAGAACCATCGAACGCATCGTTGATCGACTAGTTTTACCTCAAATACGCCTTTTCGAATTTAAAGGAAGATATATAGGAGTGTAAACACTCATCAAGTGTTGCTATAGGATTGATTACGCACGAGTTGAATACGATGTTGAGCATGATTTATCCAACAATAATTACCATATTGTCAAGTATTTACACGTTAAAAACTGATAAATGCAGTACTTAAATAATTCAAAGACATCACAAATGTTGCATTCTCTGCCTTCTCTCTAAGAAGAAGGGTGAATAGTAATTCCGTCACTATTCATCGGGCATATCTGCGAAATCTGGTGGTGGATTGTAGCAAACTTAGTGTCAAAAGAAGCATCTTCTCATCACACACAAACTCCAATTGATTCTTTCCTCAAATTTATAACCAATTTGTAAGGTCCTTATGCTTCTCTCTACGAAGTAGGGTGAATAATGTTTCTGTCACAAATTTGGTATCACACGATCCGCTTCTCTTTGCGAACAATCCCCAATTGATTTTTTCCTCAAATCTATAACCAACTTTCCTACATCTTCAACATATTTCCTCGTTTTACTGTAGCAATCACAATTTTTTGAAATTTCCAGTGCTATTCCTTTCGATAGTGTGGATGTGATGGACTGTGCTTGAAGGATAAGGCAACTATGGATGCTACGCTCTCTCCCAAGCCTCTTGCTGCGGAAGAGGCTTTTCAAAACAATCCTGCAAATCCAACGACTATATGTACCAAACAAACATATGCATCGCAACTTGCTGGGCAACAATATGCCGCAAAAAACTCAAAGTTGGAACTCTGTCCTATTACGTTTGAGCATGGAATACCTACTGTTGAATTCATAGTAGATGGAGTGAATGCATTCACAAGGAAGAAAGGTCTTCAACAAGCAGTTGTAATTAAATTTTCAAATGGAAAGCCTGAGATTCAGGAGCTGAGACAAATTTTGCCGAAACAATTCGACATCAAAGGTAATTGCAACATTGGACAGCTAGAATATCGGCATATTCTGGTAAGATTCGATCTATTTGAATATTTTGCTAATGTGTTATCAAGAACAACTGGCTATGTTAAGGCAAAAGGAGACGAGTTCTTCTTTAGGACATTCCCATGGACAATGGGATTCAACCCTTGTGTAGAAACGTCAAAAGCTGTCGCTTGGATTTCATTTCCTGAACTGCCAGCAAATTTCTTTGCAAAAACTCCTTAATGTCCATCACATCTGCCGTGGGAAAGACTCTAGCAGTAGATAAGGCTACTAAAGATCGAATGCGACCTAGTACGGCACGAGTTAAAGTCTTGATAAATTTACTGGACAAACACCCCAAGAAAATCAAGATCAAGATAGTGATATGAAATCTGAAAAAATAATTGAATATGACCAGCAGATCGTTTTTGATAATTTACCTAAATACTGCACGTATTGTAATCATCAAGGTCATGATGTAAAATCGTGTCGTTGGAGTTCAGAGGTTTTTAATGAAGAAACAGTTCATGTTGATGAATCTGAATTAAGGGGCAGTTTGCCTAAATTGGGCGGTGATGCTAGGGAGTACTTGAATGCTACTCCTGCAGGATGACAAATTGAAGGGGTTCGACCTAATGTGATTGATGGAGCAGGACAAAACATTGTTTCTGCTTCAAACGTTCCAGCTACAGACGATCTTTCAAGGCCAAATGCTGATGCTACTGTTCCATTGGATGGTCCTTCGAATGTTTTAACAGAAAAACAGTCAGCTATGGTCGTGCTAAATTTAGAACCTACTGCTGCAATTGCTGAGGCAGCACAAAACAATGCAAAAAAGACTGAACAGATTATCATCGAGCAGCAACAGTTGATGCAGACTACAATGTTTGGTCAGGGATATGGTACAAATTTCGAGGCTTCTAATATAGATCCTAATGTTTTATCAGTCCAAACAGGGGAGAAGTCAAATGCTTCAAAAATTTCTGGACAACAAGGATGTAATGACTTGAATAAACTATCAGCTCTGGTCACTTCTCAGCCTACCAATTCAACTGAAATATGAAAAGGACAGCACCATATCTACAATGTGCAGCAACTAATTCCAGGAGAGCTAAATGTACCAGCTAGTGTAGATCCAATTTTAACGGCAAATATAGCATTGGATGGCTTTAAATGGACTGGGCAAAATGAAGAGTGGAGGATCAGTGTGATGTTATGGAATTAGAGTTTGTGGCATCTGGTACAAATGGTAACAATAGTACCACCTACAGTACATTCGAAGCTAGATTCTACACTTGCTTTGCAATGTCATGTTGATCGACCTGCTGCTGGGATAGATAACAATGATGATGTGAGTGAACTTAATCAAATAACAGCGACTCCTACGAATGATGATGTTGCGCTGAAGTCAGTTCGACAAGATACCTCTAACCAGCATCATATGGATCAACAAAAAGGCACTGCGACTACTTCTATAGGTAAAGCTGCTACAGATGTCTCTAATATTGCCTTAGTTCAAGGTGGTTCTAATTTACAACATACCGATGCTAGTGAACAAACAAGGGAAGATGGACAACATACTGCAAACGAAATTGGTCATCCATGTCCAACAGAAAAAAGAACACCAAAAACCAAAAACAAAATGCAGAATACAGAAAAGAGTACAGGTTTACATCAAAAATTCTAACTCATTTGTTGCACTTGGCAATGTCACTAGAGAGAATCTGCATATGGCTAAGGAGCAAAATTCTCCGATGATTCATTTCTCCAGTCCACATATGGAGAAAATTATCAAAGAATATGGGGAACCATCAAACTGCACTGGAAATAACAAAGAAGTCATTCAAGTTAAGATGAGGAAGATGGTCATTAACTCAAAACTGTGGAAAGACCAACGAGAGTTTGATGATGACGATGGTTGGGGTGACAGATTTGCTGCTTTCTCATCTGAAGAAGACGACTAGGAGTTTGATCAGGATAGTGCAAGAGAGGACATTGATGTTTCACCAAAATTTCAAGGGAAACCTACAATAATTCAAAATAGCAATATGATCTGTCGAGCAATTCACCAACTTGTAGCCTGTCCCAACAACATCTTGAATCATAATGCACCAGTTTTTGTTCCAAAAAATAATGCAAAATTAGTTACTTCAAATGCAGCAACAACAAACCAATGCTCAAGCGAAACATCAACTGATCATCGAAATGCAATAGTGCTGCCAAAAACTGGGCAGAATAACATTGTAACAATAGAGCCAATCACTAATATGGAAGAGAGGAAATGTTTGGATGCAATGATCCAACCTTTGGATATGAGTCTGCAGCAGCAAAAGAATGAAACAAATTCTCCTTATGCTGATTGCAAAACAGTAGCATTGTCACAGGCGGAGCAGCACCAGATCGTGACAAATGATCCAGTAATATCTTTAGAGTAAAGACAACTCTTGGATTCGATGGAAACAACAAATCAACTAAACCATGTAAGTCATGCTAATCCTACTACTGGTCGTGTGAACATGAGCAGCAACAAGCTGCAAAAACAACAACAAAACAAGGCAGTTATGAGTAATGTACAAATGATAACACAAGGAGATTTTCAAGTGATGCCAAATCCAATTCTGACAGGTAGACATATATATGAAGAAGGGGAGGAAGAGGATATATTAAACCAATGCCGGGCAGACGCTTCAAGAAAAGGTGACTTGTCACCATTGCATAGTAAAAAAAATTAGAAGTGTCGGGAAACGGATAGAAGTTGGGACGGCAGGGTAATTGAAGACTCATTCACAAGGAAGCCCCTAATGAAGAATGCAAAACAAAATCAGGTCACTCAAACAATTTCTACAAAGTCCAATCGCTTGAAGAACAAAGCATGAATTATGAAGACATTTTGAAAAAATTTGTGGCCGAAGATAATAATCTACAAATTGAAGTTTTCAAAAAACTAGAGAAAAGAGAGCACCATGATGGATTCTTCATCTTTCTATTTTACCATAACATTAGTATTATTCTATGTAATATAATCACAGAGCATGTTATAAACTCTATGATGATCATAGATTTCTTAGTTCATGCTATTTCTTTCTTTTTACATGCTTGTTAGTTCATGAGGCTTTTTATTTGCCTAAATAGGATTAGTAAGGTAAGGTTTACGCTGGTTGTGTTATATGGGTAACAATACCGCGCTAGTCCCCCTTATTTTATTTTTATCTTATTTGTTGTAATTTTCATTTTCCTATTATCAATGAAATCTAGCCCTAGGTGCTTGCCTAGTGGATTGCCAAAAAAATAATTGAAAGACAGATACGGAAAAAGAAAACAAAGAGACAAGTCAGTTTCAAGAAATCACAAATTCTTAAAAATAGATAGTTAAATTCATATAAGGGAAAGGGTACGTGGGATAGAGTATGCTTGGATTATTTCACAAAAAATAAATTCGTTTTGGTACGAGCTTAAAATATCCCCAGCAGATTCGCCATACTGTCGCACCCCCTTTCCTCCTCGTGGAGGTCAGGGTTTCAATATTCATGGGGGAACAACTCGTTTCCTTTTGGGAATTGGGTATTTGAAGAGTTGTCATCTAACGGATTATGGTGCGTTAGAGCACCTAGAGTAATCAACTCATGTAACTTGTTTGCATTACTAGAGAATAGGGTAAGGGAACGAAATAAACTTGAGGAGAATGTGTTAGCCACCCCTCGCAGTCCACAACAATGGGTCCCGACCGAACTTAAACAATGTGAATTAGTCATTTTATCAAGTAATCCGTTTAATATATATTTGTAAATAAAGGTAATTTTACAATATAAATATATATGATCAAGGAAATTCAGATAATGAATGTAAGAGGGGTTTGGACAACTTACATATGCATATGTAAAGGAAAGGAAATTTAGAGAATCTAAACACATATGGGAATTGGGAAAGGGAAGTCCTAAGTTGATTAGCCTAAAGATCATACCCATGCAATGCCAGGTAATCACTCCTTGATGAGGGGATACACGCGATATGAGTGTAGTTCATCATTTCCTTTTACTACCCATTACTCTCCCCTTAGGTGTTATATAAGCGAGTTTAATAACAACCCATAAGCATGCTACTACTCGTCCCTTCCTTGTGTTCCTTAAGGAATTTAGGACATCTAAATCTGGACAGTTCTAGACAACCTAAGATTTTAAAGGTAAAAATCTAGGTGACAAGTAAATAACACGTAGGACAAGCAAATAGGGACAAACAGTTAGAAGGTCATATATACCTCTACACGTATATAGGTAAACAAACAGCGTGTCTAAAATACAAATTGTGAAGAAATTCAAAATTCCTAAGAACATGATATCTAGATGAATATTACATATTCGGTATATGCATAAAGAAAGTGGTAGAATCCTAACCAATTTTCCAACTGGATTTATAGAAGGATAAGCTTAAGCAGTTTAACACAATCAAATGCAGTTTCTAGTTTTTATAAAGACTGATAACCTAAGGCTTGCCTAGGCTGGGGATTGTTTTCAATCACAACTAAAAGGAGATGATTACCAGTTTCAGAAATTGTTCAAACTACAAACATGTTATTCTACATGAAACATATTATAATAGTCATTATTTTATTTTAAGACATGACATCTATGTGTGAGGTTGCTTAACCATTTTCATAGCCAACTATTTATTTAGTCGAAATGGACATGTTCAATGAAATGCAAACAATTCATCAAGACATGATATCTAATGCATATTGGAATGTCAGCCTTATTGCGACAGGATTATTAGCCTAAGAGCAGGATCTCTAAGTGACAATACTTGTGCAAGACTAAAGCATGGGATACATGATATATAGTATGCTGAAGCAATAAGTACAAATACCCTAAGAACATGTTATCTAATGCTTAAGTTAAACAGTGCTTAATTGCGAACAGACATAACAATCCTAGAACATGGATTCTAACACAGATTTGCAGAATATAAATCCTATAGCATTTTTACTACCCATTTTACCCACAGTACCATACAACTACCCTCCATTTTCACTAGTCGCCCCAGTGTCTGTTTACAATTAATTATTACAGGCCAATGATTGAATAAATTACATCACAAAAATATAAATTAAGCTATAGGGAGCCTAAGTAGGCCCAAAGCAAATCCTGGTGTCCCAAGCCTTCACTAGTCCCAAATGCCCAAGATTCATTGCCACATTTGTGTCCAGAAGTGTCAAAGTTTCTTAGGACCTCAAGGATCCCAGGCAGTGCTAACACCCAGACTTTCTCAAACAAAGACTGATTATGTGCAGTGTGGAAGAGCCAGTCCTGATATGCCAGAGTTCATCGAGATCTTAGGGCCCTCTAAGGAGTACATATACCGGAGGGGCAAGACTTAATAACCTATGAATAAGTAAGAGTGCTTGATATGATTTGAAAAGAGTTTTGACAAACAGTATAGAGAGGACTCTTAGAGGTGCAAAGATTTTCTGAAAACTAGGGGTAGTTTGGTCATGAAACAGTTGGAGAGAAGTACAAAAAGTACATTGAAATTAGAATACAAGTCATAGAACAAACAACTTCAGAAATAACTTTGGCAAACAGATCCCACACACGGAGAGAGGGGTTGGGGATATATTGAATACACCTTAGTGTATAAGAAAACATATGCACAGACTCTTCAAGATTTTGTAGAATTGATAAGTTAGTTACAAAGATTACAACAAAGACATGTTGACGACACATAGACCTTGGACATGACTAAACACACAAATAGAGTTACCTTGAAGGGCTAGATGACTTGGCAAGATCTCATTAGTATAGACGAGTAGGCAAGACTTAAATGAACAGACTAGGCAAGAACCACACAAACATTCATAGTTTAGAGATACTAATCACATATAGAACAAGCAGAGTTTAGACATGTTGGGTGATACAGTAGACATGCAATGTATTTTGTACATGCTAAGGAGTAAACAAGATGAATGCAATCACCACAAGACGGGATTGGACATTTTAAAAAAAATAGTTAGCAGATCATTATAGGGAAATAAACTAGTCCCATATTCTAACAGAAAAAAATCCAACATGCTAGGTGAGACAGTAGTTAGGCAGTGTGATCTATTTATGTTGGCTACACATTGAGCAACATGATAGTAAAACAATAAGCAGGATTGGAAGTCACAACTAATGAGCTAGAACAATAATGTAACGCAGTGAGTTTTGGACTTTGAATTGAATCAGTACATACCTGTTAAGGAGAGAGAATACAGAGTATATAGCAGATATGATGCAAATATCTAGCCTTGGCTTACAACCGGCTAAGTCAGTGAGAATTTCAAGTAATAGAGAAAAATAGAGAGCTTTTGAGAGTGTAAGAGTATTTTGTGAACCAATGTTCGTGTCTTGAATTGAGAATAGAGGAGATTTTATATAGCAGTTTAGGAGCGAAGCATAATATGGTAAAAGATATCAAAACTCAGCAATTAGAAAATTACAAGATAAATCACATACAAAATCGGTGTAGTTTCCTTCAATTAAGGACAACTACTCAATGGTTAAAAGACGGACTCACTTAAGGTAAGAAATCAAATCAGACCTAAGTAAAGAGGTAAACAAATATGAGTTTAATTAAGGAAATAATCATGAAGACTGAGTAACATTACAAGCAATAAGGTAATAAGAATAATTAAAGTCGTAATCAAGGGAATAAATTAAGAATTAGCACATAATTTTTAACCAAGCAAATCAATAAATCAAAATCCAAAATAATACGTGTTTAAAGGGAGGAAAAATATCAGTTTCCACAAATAGGCAAGTAGGCTAAATAAAACTTCATAAACACACATAAATTAGCCAAGAGATCAACTCATAAACCATAGTAGAGATGAACTAGGGTAAAAGTGAGAAGATACATGAATTAGACTAAGGAAAATCATGAATGTCAAAGCATAGAGAGTAACAATGCAACGAGTGACACGGAAAAACCTAGGAATGCAGCAAAAGTATAAGAAAATCGGGGCTTTAGCACAAATCAACTAAGGTCCAACCAATATTAACATGAATTGGTCAGTAACACTTAAGAACCACGATTAAACACTTGAAAATAAAAAGGCTTTGAAAAGGCGAGTTCAACAAACCCTAGTATTTTTAGGAAAAACTGAGAATCGATTAAAAACCCATAAGACCTTCGTGAAAGAATGTGAAATAGGTTTAATTCATCACAGATAAGTTTGTATGATGTTGTTGAGTTAGTACAGGTGTTTGGTTAGGAGCCCTGAGGGCTTGGGTGTGTTTCGGATGTGTTTCGGAATGGTTTTAGACCTTTCTCCCACCAAAACATATAATTAGTGGAGAAAGGCTTCTATAGGATCTCCCGTTGGACGAAAAATCGCATGTGACATAGATCGATACAATGTGCAAATCCTCCAAAATCAGATTCCTTCATCTAGAGAAGAGTTAAATATCAACAGAACTAGCCTCTCAGGCTACCTCACAATCACGCATAATCAGCCCTTCGGGCAATAACATGAAACAACAATAGCCCCTCGGGATGAAGAACGCAGGGGCCACTTACCAAAGGCTGGTAACAGCAATGTTAGCATTTTATATTTTTATTATTTTAGTACATAAATAGTATTTTTATTTATTAATTAATCATTTTTATTAATTATTTTTTGATAAATTTGGAGTATTTAAATAGTAGCCCAGTTTTAAAAACCAATTTTTTGACCAAAAATGGCCCAGCAACTTAGCCCAATAGCCCCCAGTCCGAAGTCAAACGACCCTTTAATAAGACTCGGTCGGTACCCATTTTTTATTACCCACCCAGTTCATTTTAAATCCTAGTCGTTGACCTGTCAAGATCAACGACCCTCATTTACTCTCACTCTTTAATTAATAAAATCTTATCATTTCCTCAAGAATGCTGCCCCTAACTCCTCTCTTCTTCTCTCCTCAAGAACCCTAATATCTGTCCTCTCCGATTCTTCCCCTAATCCCGTCAACAATGGAATTCTCCCATTATTTGTTTACCATATTAGGGTTTCTCCTCTCCATGGTTTGCAACTGTAAGCCTCCGAATGAAGGGATCTTAGCTTCACCCTTCAAATCTGGACGATATCTCGTCCATATTCATGGAAAGGATATATGGGTCTGATTAGCCAAGATCTCTGGCCAATTTCCAATTTCTATCAACTAGGCTTTACCTAATCTTTCTCTAATATGACTTTTTACTGATTCTGCTTATTTGTATTGGTATTACAATATTTCCTTGTTCGTTCGCCGGGTTTCTACTACTTATAAGCCCCTTACCATTTCCCTTTAAGACAAGCCTTTTAATCACCATATTTTGCTAAAAATTGGAGTTATTACTTTAGTGTTCTCTCATTCTCTTGTTCTATACCTTGATTCTAGGCCAGCTAAAATCCAAAGTCAAAAGGATTCGATTTTTCAAATTTTTCTTGGTGCGAGCTCTGCTCGGGATTCTTTTGAAGTCCTTAGGAACTTTGACGCATTAAGATTCTAGTTTTTTGCTCTTTGTTGATATTAAGAACATTGTGCAATTTTTTCTTTCTTGTTGTCGTTTAACTGCTAAGTCACTTGGCTTTTAAAATTTTGTACTTATGTGCTCGTGATTTACATAATCTTACCATAGAAATTAATGACCTAATGTGTTGCTGAGCTACTTCTATGTGCAACCTTGTCAACTTCATACTTGATTTGAACCTTTTTTGCATGTAATTTTACCTAATGATGTCAGTTGTTAGACATGTTTATACCTAATTTGAATAATTTGAAGTCTTTCAAGTTAGTGTAGCTAATGTGTTGGTGCGTGAATGTTCACATTTGTTGTTGAGCATGAGTATGCTTTACTACTTTGTTCTAAACCCCTGTAATGAATGCCTCACATTCGTAATGTGCAATAACCTATGTTAAGACCTTTATTATTAGGTGTGTCGTGCGTCCCTGCTATTGTATCATTCAACATGTCTTTGTTTGCTTAATCCTATATATTTAGTAATTGTTTGAGACCTTTAGGGTGTCAATCTTAGTCTGCGTTTCCTTACAATATTTAAAACTCTTTGTCCTAGTGATAGATTGACAAGTTTATTTTTCTGGTGTTGTAATGAATATTCAGCATGATTTGAACCTTTAAGCTTTAAACCTTCTAAATTAATGCACTACTCAGATTTGTTTGGTATCATGCACCTTTGTAAGTTATTCTTGTAAACTCAGGGAACTCGATTCTCCTCTAACTATAAATGCGCTTTCTACCAGTGTGTTTGCTCCTTGCTAAGTGTTGAACCTGTAATAGTCATCTACCTCTATGTCTTTTTGACCTTCTTAGCTAGCATGTTCAATTCTGTCATGTCTTCTTCTAAAATTATAAGTGTATCTCCTCAAATTTTGTCCACCAATCATTGTTCTCTCCTCTGATTTGTTACCTACACTATTTTGAATCTGTCATTCTTGGCCGGCTGAAGCTAAGGCCACCAAGACTCTTACTATTGATGTTCTTATTGTGAGCACTGCTCGGGGTCAATTTGACACCATTTTTAACTCTGACACACTAGGATTTGGTGTCCTTTGACCAATCTCTTTACTATTGAGACCTGAGTTATCACTGACACTCAGCTTTTTCCTCCTTCTATCTACCAAATCTGCAAATCAGTTTGTTTAAGTGATTTCTGTGTATTCAATGTTTGAGTCATCTGATAAATCTATGATTGTTTTGTTTGGCTTGAGTTCCTCTATTGCTTCTGGGCTATGCTAATTGATATAGTTCCCTGCTGGATTCTAGATATGCTAACTGGTGAAGAAAGAAATTTGTTGAAGGCCTAGACAATACTGGTATCTAGTTTGCGCCTGATATGGGCCTAGTATCATTTCTTGTATAATATTTCGTAATCACATTTATCATTAGGTTGTAATAACTTTGTAATAAACAATTGGAGTGTTAGTGAAATTGTAAAAACGGGTGTACTATGTTTGTATACAAGGGTAGAAAATATGCCTATATGATTCAATAATTTACTTGTTATCCAACCTGCTATATATGCCAATCAATTTCCATGTGCACTGGTTAAAATCATGCCATTAAAAGAATCATACACTCACATAACTTGTATGTTATCAAAGGGCTTTATTTAGTCTTATGCCTACTGCTAGATTGCATGCCTATAGAAAACCAAAAAAAATGTTAATTAACATTCTTTCAATTCGCATATCTATAGCATATTAACAAGAAATCATGCCTATACAATGTTAATTATTTTGTTTGCTATCATATTGTTCACCTAGAAAAAATGCCTACAGGAGTTAAATACAACAAATCAGTTCCAAGCGTCAACCTTTAGAAATCCTACTTGTAGGGTATCACTACTCGCTCAAAAGTGTTAACACTGAACTTTTCAAACTATGTTTATTGCTTAGTCACGCCAATGATAGAAAGCATGAGTAATTTTGGGCATCTCTAGTTCCCGTACTGCGTGAATCACTTAGAAATTATGTATATAAGTTTAATTTATAATTAGTATTCTCATTAATCAACATGCAACACCAAATACTCCTAAACCATATAATTGTTTTTGAAATCATGTCTGTATCATCTTGCATCTGAAACTACCTGCACGTTTGAATCTAATATATATATATATATATATATATATATATATATATATATATATATATTTATATATATATATATATATATATATATATATATAGAAACCATGTCTTTAAGGCTTAAGGAAGGATTGTAATTATGAAACTTTCCATTGTCTATTATGAAAGCCTATTATGCGCGCATTTGTTGTCTAAGTATGGAGGCTAATCTGATTCCTTAGCTGTCGTCACTTGAAGTCCAACTTATTTTGTATGTTGCCTAGTTTTATCTTTTTAAGTAGCTTAAGTTAAATCCGGAACCACACCAAATAGAGGTCCAATGACTCCTGGACCATAGATATGGGACGGCTATTGCACGCAAAGGGTATAAACAACTTTAACATAGTAATCGGGAAGCAGGAGATGATAGTTTTTGCCCGATGAATAATCTGAGTAACTCCCTACCTCAAGGATATTGTGAAGTATTATTTATGTTTTACGGGCTGATCCGTTCGGCTAAAAATTTGAGGACCCCCCCCCCCTTATATACTCATTTAGTCGTCTAATATAGATGGTTATAGTTATATCCTTGTAATCCTTATTGTGTTATAATAAATTTTTTTGACCCGTACTCTCTTTGTTTATCCTGTCTAATTATAATTTACGTAGTCTTAGTTTGGTCGGGACCTACAGTTATGGACCTCGAAGAGTGCCTAAATCATTCTCTTTCAGGTAATTTGAGCCCTCTCCCGATCTTTGGTGGTGTTGACTAGTCAAATTGAGTTATATACAAATAGGTGACCTAACGCACCTTAAATATTTTTAGGTGGCGACTCTTCTCTTAGCATTCTATCTCCCATCTAAACGAGCTATGACAATGTCGAAATCCGGTTTTTGATAAAACGGGTGTGACAAATGTTATCTAGGATACTGCTAGATATAAGTAAAGTTGTTCGCCTGCCTTTGGCAGGTGAAGCAGCGGTGGGCTCAACAAGTATCACTTAAGCTCCTCCGAATCTCATTGACATTCTAGGGTCCATGTGAAGTTGTTCTTCTTTTTTAGCAACAAGAAGAATTGATGAATTCTATTGAACGATCTCGAGATGAATTGACCCCGAGCCGCATTGTACTGGTTAGTTTTTGTCCAGCCTTCACATTATCCATTACTGCAATATTATCGATTGCGTTGAACGTATCGGGGTTCATCTCAATTCCTCAATTTGACACCATGAATTCGAGAAACTTGCCGAACCCGACCCCAAATGCATATTTCTCCAGGTTGAGCTTCTTGTTTTATTTATTCAGTATACTGAAAGTTTCCTACAAATGCTTCAAATTGTCCTCAGCTCGTAGGGACATAACTAGCAAGTCATCAATATGAACTTCCATAGATTTCCCTATTGTTTCTTTGAACATTCGGTTTACTAGGCATTGATAGGTTGCACCAGCATCGTTTAGTCTGAATGGCATTACATTATAATTGTACGTACCATAATTAGTGATGAACGAAGTTTTTTCCTAGTCTTCTGGGTTCATTTGTATTTGGTTTTACCCGGAGTAGGCCTTGTGAAAATAGAGGATCTCATGGTTCGCCGTGGCATCGATCATGCGATCGATGTTAGGCAAAGGAAAAGAATCCTTAGGTCATGCTTTATTTAGATCTTTGTAGTCTACAAACATCCTAAGATTGTTTCCTTTTTTAGAGACTACTACTACATTCGCTAACCATTCGAGATACTTTACTTCTTAGATGATCCTATTTTGAGAAGTTTGGTTAACTTGTCTTTGATGAAAGTATGTTTGACCTCGGATTGAGGCCTCCTTTTTTATTTCACCGGCCGGAACTTTGCATCCCAGATTTGTTTATTAGTAGTGATCTCTGTTGGGATCCCTACCATATAAACATGGGACCAGGAAAAACAATCTATCTTATCTATAAGAAATTAAATAAGTTTTCTTGAGCTCGGAAGTTAACCCTGTTCCCAAGTATACCTTTCGATTAGGCAAATTCTCAATCAGTATGATTTGTTCCAGCTTTTTGACCATCGATTTTGTGGAATCAAAATCATTGAGGATTATGAAGGATCGAGGTATCATATAATCATCATCCTTGTAAGTACCCTGCTCCTCTAGTTAGGTCGAGGTATGTATATGTGGTTGATATTTAACCTTATGCTTTCCCTTCAAACTTCACCCTTTTGTTGATGAGAGCACCGATATCAGTATCACTTTATCGAAGGAAAACATTTCCTTGGCGGCTGGTTGCTCTCCGTAGACTGTTATGACTCCCTATTGCGTTGGGAATTTTATTACTTGGTGAAGGGTGAAGGCACTGCCCTCATGTTATGGATCCACGGTCTCCCGAATAGAGCCTTATACCTCATATCACCCTTGATCACATGGAACTTTGTTTCTTGGGTGGTCCCATCCATGTTTACTAGCAAAGTTATTTTACCCTTAATGGTTTCACATGCCATATTGAAGTCTCTTAGAACTATGGCTGTGGGTACAACCTGATCCTGTAGGCCGAGCTGTTGTACGACCATTGATCGAATTATGTTGGACGAGCTACCTGGATCAATCAAAATACATTTAACCTAAGTCTTATTTATGAGTACATATATTACTAATGAATCATTGTAGGGTTGTTCGATCCTTTATACATCTTCATCATTGGAAGACAAGGTTCCTTCTGGTACGTAATCCTAAGCCCACTTCTTCCTTGTGATCGACACCTTGGTGTATTTTAATACAGGTCATTGAGTATCGACCCCTCCAACGATCATGTGAATCATGTGTGGTGTTTCTTCTTGCTCATTCTGTCTACTTGAATCTCTATTTTTGAAGTGATTCTTGGCCCATTTGCCTAAGAATTTCCGAAGGTTCCCCTCATTGAACAATCACGCTACTTCCTCCTTTAGCTACCTATAATCTTCTATTTTATGGCTAGGGGTGCCATGATACTTCCATATTTGGTTGGAATTTATTTGGGCCGGATCAGTCTGCAGAGGTCGAGGCCATCTAGTATCAAAACCAACATTTCTCATGAGTAGACGTGAAATTGGACCTCGATTATTTCTCCTCTCATTCCGTGCAAAGTTTTGCCTAGACCCACTGCCTCTATGGTCTCTCGATCTTGGCTCTCGATCGATATCCCTCTTGATTCAATCCACGGACCTCCCCGAAGGAATACCAGTTAATCATCTCCGACCCTTATCTTAGACTGATAAAGATTATGTACATCGGCCTAAGTGACAGCTCAATACTCGATCAAATTTTTCTTCAACTAATGTGAAGCTATGTGTAATGACCCGGTCGGTCATTTTGAGCTTTAGAACTTTAATCTTCAGTTCTCGGGTATGATGTGCCCCGCGTGATGAATTATGACTCATGTAAATCGTTCGTTTTGGTTATTAGGGTAATAGGAATGAATTTGGAAAAACAGTTCTCAGTTTGAAGCTTGAAATTTTAAAGGCTTGACCAAGATTTTACTTGTTTTTATATGATGTCGGATTTGAGTTTTTATGATTTAGTTAGCTCTGTTAGGTGATTTGGACTTAGGGGCGTGATCGGAATAGGTTTAGGAGGTTCGGAGTAGAATTAGACTTGAATTGTGAAGTTGATATTTTGGCGATTTCCGTTTGATAGGCGAGATTTTGATATAGGTGTCAGAATGGAATTCCGAGAGTTGCGGTAGATTCGTTGTGTCATTTGGGATAAATATATAAAATTTCAGGTCATTTGGACGTGATTTTGTTGGGTTTTTAATCCAAAGCGTATTTCGAAGGTTTTTAGAAAATTTAAGATTAAATCTGATGTGTTTGGGTTGATTTGATGTTGTTTCAAGTATATTGATGATTGGAACAAGTTTAAATAATGTTTTAAGATGTGTTGGTGCCTTTAGTAGAGGTCCAGGGTGCCTCGGGTGAGTTTCTGGTGCTCATTTGGACCATTTTGGAGTTGGAAAATTTTAGAAAATGCAGGTTCAGCAGTTGCATGGTTTCAATCTTCGCATTCGCGAGTGGGCCCTCACATTCACGAAGAGTTAGAACAGGTTGAGGGATTATTTGCCTTAGCGTTTGGGAGAAGGGCTTCGCGTTCGTGTATGGTTGGCAAGTGGTGCATCGCGTTTGCGACAGGAGCCTCACGATCGCGTAGAGGTCAGCTAGGTGGAGTCTAATTTGCTCATTACATTTGCGATGGTAAGGACGCATTCGTCAACGGTGTTCATGTTAAAGCATCGCGTTCGCGAAGGAGAATTTATGGTCAACATAAGTTTGTGCTATGCAAATGCGAGGGGCTGACCCCATTCGCGAAGAAGGAGAGTCAGGCCTGGGCAGAATGTTTTTAGTTCATTTTATTCGCGATATGAGGGCTCATTTCCTGTGTACTTGATCATTTTGGAAGCTTTTTGAAGGGGATTAAAGATGGATTCAAAGGGAATCGATTTGAAGTAAGATATTTGGACTTAAAACTCAATTCTATTGTGAAATCTACTAGAAAATCATGAAAGATAAGACTAAAATTTAAGAATTAGGGCTTATAAAATTTGACTTTTAATTTTGGAGTTGAAGGATCATTTGGGGTCGTATTTAAAACTTTTGATATTTATGAACTCGTGGGGAGATAAGGAACCTGCTAATATAAAAACATTTGAGCTTAGAGAAGTGGGCCCGGGGCTCGAGTTTTGCTAATTTTTGGATTTGTACCCTCTATTGATTGTTTCCGCTGGGGCTTTGCTCTATTAGCATATTTTGATGCCCTCGTTCTAATTTTGGATAGATTCAACGTACGTGGAGGCCAATTCGAGGGGAAAAGGCGTCATGAACTAGAGATTTTATCGGTTCGAACTAAATGATTTTTTGAGGGTTTGAATCCCCAAATTGCATATTGTTGTGCTATATTGAGGTAAGGCAAATTCTTGATGACGAGCATGGGGTGGTGCACTATGGGTATTGTGACTTGGTTGGTCCTGACTGATAGTTTTACCGTGTATTTGATTGAAAACTATTTGCTATTATCATTATTTGGGTTGAATGTCATATTTGGGCCTAGTGCCAACTGTTTAAACGCTTCGAGGATTTTTTTTATATTTCCTCATTATTATGACTTTATACTAGAACTCAGTCATGTTATTTTTCATTTATTTCAAAACTCAGCCAAGTTTACTTGATTTGACATTGGAAATGATATTTCATATAATATTTTGGGCTGAGCATCATATTTTACTGTTGCCCGATTGGCTTATGCAATTTTTGACTGAGTAAGGCCGAAGGCTTGTGTTGTGAGGATATCTTTTGGGTCGGGCTGCACCCCGTAGCAGTGATACACTAACCTTATAATAAGGATGAGGGCCTGCGATATGTACGCTACAATGTGGCTTGTTGATACTGATATGAGGCCGAGAACCTGTTATAGTGCAACGAGGTGGCTTGATTTTGCGCTTGGGCGATAAGGGGCCCCTCCTAGAGTGTGCACACCACAGTGAGCGCGGGTACCTATTGTGATGTGAGATATATCCCGAGGGGCGGATTTGATGACATTGTTCCTGAGGGGAGAACTTTATGTGCTTATCTTTCTTATTTGCCTGCCACTTACCTGTTTAATATGTTATTTATGCCCGAGGGGTGTATTTCTGTACTTGTCTGACTATTTTTTTTATTCGTTTGCATAACTATTGAAAAGTCATTTTCAAGGATGTTTAAACCGAGCTAAGATGATTTAAGATATTTTACAGTTTCATTGCTTTCTAGCTGGTTTTTGAACTGCTTCTATACATCATAATGATATGTGTTGCGTAATTACTACCATTCAGACTTTAGCTATGGTGATTACTCGCTGAGTTGGAGTACTCACTTTATTCCATGCACCTTGTGTGCAGATTCAAGTATTTCTAAAACCGATAGCAGGTATTGACTGATCGGTGTTAGCAAGGTAGTTGTCAGTGTCTGCAGCATCGCTTATCTCCCTCTTTATTTCATTTGTCTATATTTAACACATTTCAGATATTTCTTTTGTAGTTATACCCTAGTTGATGCTCGTGACTTGTCATACCCCGGTTAGGGCTGTGTCGGTGTATTTTCCGCATTTGATCGACGTTTTCCACATGAGTGCTCAATATCAAATGTGCATCAATGATTTATGATTCCCTGACTCAGGGGCGATATGTGAACTCTATGAGTTGATATTGGGGCCATATTGGAGGACTTGAGGCAGGATTTTTACCTATAGTTTGAGCACCGAGGTGCTGATTGTGTGAATAAGCATATTTGAACGTATAGGTTCGGTAGTGTCCCTGTTAGTGAAAGTGACGGGTGGATGGCTATGTGATGAGTATGCTAGTACTGTGAGATGTAGCCATATGATTTGGAAGCAACGAGAAGGTTCTAGTGGAGGATAGAAGAACTATTAGGTGCTTGAAGTCCATTTTGATTCGAGGCATAGCCTGGAGTTGTGGACGTGTGAAGAATCTTTTCATGTTTCCTAGTTGGGATTGAAGTATATTTTATGCTACGCGATGAGTTCAGACTCAGGAAGACTAAGTGACTATATAATGTTGTGACTTTGAAAGGTATACATAAATGTTAATTGAAGGCAAAGCAGGTAGGCTATCTCCTGTGAAGTGTTCTGAGGTTGTGTGATCCTTATGTGTTTGTTAGAAGATCTCACGTACAGGCGAAATATAAGTGTTGAAATTTTAGTATTGGCTCAATCAAGAGAATTGGACTATGTGCTATGTCGGTTCCAGCTTGAGGCATTTAGGTGAATCAGCTATGGCCTACAGAGATTGAGACCAAGGATGGCTCGAGTGAAGAAATATTTTGACAAAGGTTATATTATACTTCATAGGTGTATGAGAAAAACGGGATGTCTTGAGTCGTTGTTGGTAAAGGATGCTTGGTGTGTAGAGCATGAAGTTGCTTGGTTGTAATGGAATGATGTCACATCCTACGGTGTTAGAGTGCTAATGAGGCACGGGTTATTCGGTTCGTTTGTTCAGTGTATTGGAAAAAAAGTTAAATTATATTGAAGATGACGTGGCTTGACACGTTGACTGGTCAAATGGTCAAAGCATAACAATTGAGAAAAGGAACGAGAGATGACAGATACGCGAAAAGAAAGTTAAACAGGCACGACAAGCGGTTTAGACACGAGTCTAGTACCAATTCAAGTCATTTAAAGCCAACGGATCGAAAGGCATTGAAGACATGGATCAGAAGATAAAAAGGAGTCCAAATTCGGTATTAAATACTTGATATGTTGGAAAATCGGTATTTAATAGGAATGATTGTGTAATGACTTATTTAATATCATTTATTACTCATAATTGTCTCATTAAAGCCGATGTTTCATTCCTTTACCTAGAATCAACTATAAAAGGAAGAATTCTCATCATTTGCAGGGACACGAAATATCATCCACATCATATTGAAATAAAAAAAATTTATTGCTTATTCTTATTCTCAAAAAGCTTATTATTCTTTTTGGTCTCTTGATTATCACTAACCCGATTTTTCATCCTAAATTCTAGTTTTGACCAAAATATTATTTTTTATGAGTTATGTGTGTTATGAGTTATTGAGAGTGTACTGATCTATTACTTTGAGCCTAGTGGGGGAGTCTGCTGTTGGTTAGTTGACAGCACGGTTATGTGCTATGTCGGTTCTAGCTTGAGGCCTTTAGGTGAATCAGCTATGGCCTACAGAGATTGAGACCAAGGATGGCTCGAGTGAAGAAATATTTTGACAAAGGTTATATTATACTTCATAGGTGTATGAGAAAAACGGGATGTGTTGAGTCGTTGTTGGTAAAGGATGCTTGGTGTGTAGAGCATGAAGTTGCTTGGTTGTAATGGAATGATGTCACATCCTACGGTGTTAGAGTGCTAATGAGGCACGGGTTATTTGGTTCGTTTGTTCAGTGTATTGGAAAAAAAGTTAAATTTTATTGAAGATGACGTGGCTTGACACGTTGACTAGTCAAATGGTCAAAGCATAACAATTGAGAAAAGGAACGAGAGATGACAGATACGCGAAAAGAAAGTTAAACAGGCACGACAAGCGGTTTAGACACGAGTCTAGTACCAATTCAAGTCATTTAAAGCCAACGGATCGAAAGGCATTGAAGACATGGATCAGAAGATAAAAAGGAGTCCAAATTCGGTATTAAATACTTGATATGTTGGAAAATCGGTATTTAATAGGAATGATTGTGTAATGACTTATTTAATATCATTTATTACTCATAATTGTCTCATTAAAGCCGATGTTTCATTCCTTTACCTAGAATAGACTATAAAAGGAAGAATTCTCATCATTTGTTGGGACACGAAATATCATCCACATCATACTGAAATAAAAAAATTTTATTGCTTATTCTTATTCTCAAAAAGCTTATTATTCTTTTTTGGTCTCTTGATTATCAGTAACCCGATTTTTCATCCTAAATTCTAGTTGTGACCAAAATATTATTTTTTGGTTAAACAAGTTGGTTCCGTTATCGGGAATCTGATAATCCATTCTTTCTGAAATTACACTCTACCCATTGTTAGCATCATTTCAAACAACAACGACAACAACAATCAAGAAAATTAGATCAAGGAAGTGGTGGGAGATGCACTCAATGATCTATTCCTCAAGCTTCTCCACATGGATCTTGAGAGGGAACTCATAATGATATGTCTGAACATGTTGATGGAGGAGTTGATAAAAGAGATGAACTTCTACAAAAAATAATTGATGCACGAATTAACAAAGTGTTGGATGCTTTAGTTAGTCAATTGCCTGCTGCGCCAACAACACCCAATAATAACATGTTGGAACCCCTCGCTCAGGTCTAGTTAACTCTGGTAATGGAGAAACCCCAAGTGATTCACAAGAAGGAGAACCAGGTAATTCAGATAATTTTCATCTTCAAAATATGGTACTAACCTTGCAGAAACAGCTGAAGGAGCAAAATGAGCGTATCAAACAAATCCCTGGAGTTCTGCCTGTAACAAAAGGAGTAGACGCGGATAAATACTCGCAACAACCTTGGAAGCCAAGTGTTGCTCCGCTACCGATTCCAAAATAATCAAAATTCCTGACATCCCAAACTATGACGGTACAACAGACCCACATGACCACGTAACTACATTTACAACAGCAGTGAAAGGCAACGACTTGACCAAGCAAGAAATTGAATCAGTATTGGTTAAACAATTTGGAGAGACACTCACCAAGGGTGCACTAACCTGGTATTATCTTTTAACTAAAAATTCTATAAATACTTTTGCTGAGCTTACAGATTCTTTTAATAAAGCACACTCAGGAGCTCAAAAGGTCGAGAAAATAATGGAGGATATCTTCAAAATCAAACAAGGGAACTCTAAACTGCTCATAGATTTGTTGATAGGTTCCAACGTGAAAGAATGAATCTACCCCGTGTACTATTTAACTAGGCAGCGATAGCTTTTGCAAGCAATTTGAATGATAAAAGTTCAGAATCCACAAGAAGGCTCAAAGAAAGTCTCTGTTAATTTCCTGCAACCACTTGGAATGATGTTTATAACAGGTATAGTACAAAGCTCAGAATTGAAGAGGATACCGTACTTCAGTACCATCGTGAAGAGAGGAACGGGTCCAGGAGGTCAGAAGCTGAAAAAAGATCAGGCAAAAATACATACAATCCATATATGGGACCTGCAGGAAAGGATTCACGATCGAAACAGGATAACCAACGATATGATCAAAGTCTGAGAAATAGGGAAAACGGATCTTCATCCAGGTTTAGAGGCGATCAAAGCAATCAAGAGCCACGAGACGATTGTCGACGCCCCCCTTTCTCCCTCCCAAAGGAAAGTAATCGGGTTTGCGACATTATGGGTGGAATGAGTCTATTATCCCCTTTAGAGGAATTTGGGATATGGAGTTTGAAGAGTCTCCACCTAATGATTAAAGTGCATTATAACACTTTTTGAGAAAAGAAGCACGATTCAAAGGAAAACCAGAGTGTGGGTAAGGGCTTGAAATTATCTCGAGGAGAAGGTGCTAGGCACCTTCAAGATCCACTTGTATGGTTCCCGGCCTTGCTTGGACGTGAATTTAAGAAGAGAATAGAAATATACAAGCAGGTTAACAGTATTTTGAAAGAAGAATGGCACAATAGAATTTTAGTTTAAAGAAAACATTAAGTAAAGGAGAAAAAAGGGTCCTAGGTTAAACTATAATATGGATCATTCGATGCAATATCCCGCACATGTTCCCAATGAGGGGTCGCCTTATGATATTAGAGCATCGTCATCATCTCCATATTCTACCATTCCCGCCCCATTAAGGTATTTAAGCGCGTTTTAGTCTCGTTTACCTATCGCATGCTAATACATGTCCCGACCTATCAGTCCCGGGGTATTTGGACTTTTAATCTAGAAGGGGAGAAGGGGATGAGGGCCTATATGGAGTTCAAAGGTACAAATGCTATGGCATCAATCAAAACAAATAGCACACAAGAGGAGTAAACAAACATACAAAGGCTGCACATAAACCCCTTAAGCCATACAGCAATTAGATTAGCATGACTTGCAATTACTGATTTCGATCTTCAAATTAAAACTGATAGTGGATAGATTAGTTTAACTCATAGAGTTGGATAATAAGTCAACTTTGAGCCCCTCGGGTACGGTTTTTTAGAATTTAAGGTATTTTAAAACCAATAATTTCATAAAAGCTAATTTTAGACAAGGATATGTAAAGAAGAGTTTTGGAAACAGGAAATTAAAATTTGCAGAAGTTCAGAAATGGCTTGCAAACTAGCCGAATTGCTTAAGTAAAAGAATTTTTTTTTTCCGAAAAAAAACATTGATGTGCAAATTTAGGCAGAAGACCAAACTTTTATTTCAGAAAGATGCAAGTCAAAATTTGAAAAACGTTTTATAGATTTATAACAATACAAAAGAAAAGACTTGGCCAACTCTCAGAAGCAGACAAATTTGGACAAGTTTCTGCTGGAAAAGTTTGACAGATTATTATTACTCAGATTAGGCGAGTTTGAACTACTATAGGCATGCTATCTATATCTTGATTTGTTGCTGCTTTTAGAACGTTAGGGGACCTACTGTTTGCGTAGCGTTTTTAATGCATTTCCTATAGTCATGATCTCTATTACGCTTGCAATGAAAAAAAAATCCTATAGGCATGATTTCTAGATGGGATGCAATGTTAAAATCCTATAAGCATGGTTTCTAAGTGATTTACAATATTGGAATCCTATAGGCATGATTTCTAAGCGATTTACGATATTGAAATCCTATAGGAATGATTTATACCCATTGACTGGTGCAAACAGCATAAGCCCCTCCCACACCCTTTTACTATATCCCCTAACGCGTTTTACAAAGTGATTAGAAAAATGGAAAGGAAACAAATACATCAAAACTAAAAAACGGACCCAAGGAAGCCCAAAGCAACATTAATGTCCAGCACATGTATTTTACCAAATCTGAGATACAGATTCCAAGGCCTTCTCTTAGAGTGTTTCAAAGTTCCAAGGGCTTTCAAGAAGCCCATACAATGCATACACCCTAAAGATTGATTAGAGTAGTGAAATGTGTGGAATTACCAGCCCTTAGGCATCCAAGTTAAGGTGGTATTCTAGGGTACCTAAGCATGGCTTACCATAGGGGGTAGGATTTAAAGAACTAAGAGTAAGTGTAAAGTGAGGGGATTAGAGGAAGACCAAAACAAAGAGTGGTCATACCTAGCCATGAATAGGACTGGCACACCCCTCACCCTTTACATGGCTTGAACAAATAAGAGCAGACTTGAGAAAGTCAGTCTTAGGCCGGTATGGTGATTAGGACACCACCAGACCTGAGTCAAGCTCAACACATAATAGGGGTTAAGGGAATGGGACTGATTTAAGTATTGGTTTAGAGCTACCTGGTTCTAGGAGTGGCAATAGAGTGCCACCCTAGTCTAAAATAATACTTAGACACAAAGGGGTTAGGAAAACGGATTGATATGAAAACATTTGTAAAAAACAGAATTAAGCTACGGATCAAACACATAGGAATATGGTGTCACGCTTCAAAATTAGAGGAGCGCGATCGGCGCTCAACCGAGTAAACACGACCGAGCAAGCCTGTTAGGTCTCATTCTACTCAAACTAGCTCATGAATAAATAGGAGATGGACTCCATTAATCAAATTCTATAAACATATAATTAACAATTTCCATTCCATTTTTATTATCAACTTCCTTCGCCTCTTTAAAGGTATACATCATCGGCAAAAATCAATATATTATTTTAATTCATATACCCGACACTACCCACAATATGTCTACGGATCCTCTAAATACAACAAAAGAAAAATATGGAAATACCGGCAACAAGGCTCCGGCTATATCTTACACAAATACCAAAATATAGACTCCGGAATAAAAGTGGCATGAGCCACGCAGGGCCCCGAGAGGAAAGGGGCTCACCAGTGCAGCTAACGAAATGTGGAAGAGGTTCTACTGTCAGAGGACTGGAGTACCTGCTATGGAACCACCTACAATCATAACACGAATGTAGCACCCCCGTCAAAAAAGGAGGTTAGTGCCATTGAATAGCACTAGTATGTATAACTAAACACCGGCTAATTAGAAAGAACTATCAAACAAGAATAAAGAAATCACAAGTAAAACTCAAACACTTTATAAATGATCACAATGTTTTCAAATAAAAGGGATTACATAGCTTCCACATAAATTTCCATACCTCTAGGTTGTGTTTCATAGCCCGTCCAATAAGTTCATCTATCAATTATACACCTATGTGTTTCATAGACCATCTATAGGGTTCACAGACCATATTATATTATAAACCTATGCATTTCATAGACCGTCCATAGGGTTCACACACCATATTATATTATACACCTATGCTCTTCATAGACCGTCCATAGGGTTCACACACCATATTATATTATGTTTCGTAGCCCGTCCATAGGTCTCACATGTTACAGCAAACACCTATGCGTTTCATAGCCCGTTCATAGGTTCCACATGTTATAGTACACACCTATGCGTTTCATAGCCCATCCATAGGTCCACATGTTCCAGCACACACATATGTGTTTCATAGCCCGTCCATAGGTCCCACAATAAAACACATCAAAGGCATCACCAAGTACATTTATAATTCAAGTTCTCAAGAATATCACATTGATGAAACTGGAGTGTATCTACCACAATATAAAGTCACAACACCAATTCATGTAAGTATCGATCAAAGAAAGAATCCAAAGTTCAGTCTTACTACATTTGCACAAGCATCGATAGAGCTCAATTTCTAAAAGACGGGGTTTTAGCCATACATACCTTGATTGAGCTTTCCTTAAGTTACTACAACACTCCAAAAACTCTAGCAATTACAATCTACTATGAGACATAACAAGATTAAACACGTATTAGAAAGATATTCATGAAACTAGCTCATTTGAGCATTTTATCAAACACTAGTTGAGCATCTAAATCTCAAATCTCCTTTTCAAGACTTCCTTTATTCCCTAACCCAATCTTTACTTATTTATGTTAATCAATCTTCTCATAAACCTAACTTGTACATGCATGAATATACAATACTAAAATACCCAAGAATCATACCTCAATAACCCACCTTATACCCTAAACTCGAAATTAAAACCTAGGGCATAGACTCTTACCTCTTAGATGAAGAACTTGCTATTGGGTTCTTTGATTCATGAAGATTGATGCATGATTTGGATGATTTAGATGTTGGGTTCCTACTTCTCTCTCTAAAATACTCTCACCTCTCTCTAAAATCAGTAGAAAATAACCCCAAATAAAGCCCCAAAGGTCATATATCAAAAAGGGGTCGGGTTATGAAACTAAAGAAATAACCTCCGATGTCAATTCTGCTATTGCAGAATGCACTGCAGAATGGACAGCGGGCCGTAGAATGCACCGCAAAATCGGTGCCCAAAAATGAGCTACAGTAGTTTAATCTGCGGTCAAAATGCAGACAGCTGAATGAAAATGCGGACCGCAGAGTAAAAATGTGGATCGAAGATTTGATCTAACATAGGATCGCGCATTTTCCAGCCTTTGGTAATTTGATCATAACTTTGCGTAGGAATATCCAAATGATGAACGGTTTGAAGAGTTGGAAACTAGACTCAAAAGGTATGATATTCACCACATAAAATATTATACATAATTATATATGATCTTTTGAAGTAGAGCCTTGTGCAAATCCAACTGGAATTTTGCCCTATTTCGAAAATATTCCCATTTGGCATACACCTAAGCTTCCATTTGGACCTCACATCACTTACCATAAGACTTATACTCATATTTACCAAGTCCAATTGATGTCAACTATGTTAATATTACATAAAAATATTATAATAAGCCTGCCTAACACTACAAATCCTAAATTACTCAGCAAAATTTTTCGGGGCCTTACATATGGGGTAGGGATGTACATGTTGAAGTTTAACTGCACAATGAACATAAAAAGGCATATGAAAAGGGTAAATAAACACGTAGTTTGGAGATTGTATTTAAATCATGGACATACCAGTTGCAAACTCAAACAGTAAAGCAAGTAGGGCAGATAGAATCCTATGGTTTAGCCTTGGCTTTCGGCCGACAAAACCCAAGCATCAGAACAAGTAGCAGAGAAGTGTAGAGAAGAGAAGACATAGTTTTAGTGAGTGTGAACTTGTGATTGTTCATGTTTTGAAGTAAAATGGGTGGAGAGTTTTTATAGTTTGAAAGTAAGCAGTAAGTAATGCAAGAAAACAACTTAGTATCAAGTCATAATCAATTAGGGAAAAGACTCCCTTTAATTAAGGGTCGAACTTGAGGTAAATAAACAGAGTTCCATTTATGGAAAGAAAATTAAGAATAAGTTGCAAAATAAAAGGTAAATACATATAGAGTTTTGAAAGACACATAGAATCACCAATCACATAGTAAATCAAGGAAATAGGGATTCGAATTCAGTATTGAATTTAATCCGGAAATAAGTCCCAATAAGAGAATCAAATAAGTTCGTAAAAAATCAACCTTCTAAAATTAGGGTTATTTTGAAAAGGAAAGTATGACTATAAAAAAGATGCACAAATTCAAAGATGCGAGGCTGAAATTAGCAGATAGTCATTAATCAGCTAGCAGAAAAGCATAGGCACGACATAGAATTAGAAGTTTTTGCAATGCTTAGTAAGAATCAGAAGCATGAGGCGAGTTTAAACAGTTAGGGTTTTGAAATTAAACAGGCAGCAGACAATCACACACAAAACTCAGAAAACCCCCAAAATTTAGGCTTTTTATCACATCTCGAGTGTAAAGAAGAATGCATAAGTGAAGGCAAACTCTGAAAGAACCTAAACATTCACAAAAAGCATACGGAAAGCAAAGAACATAGTGAAGAAGTTACTCGAAAAGTCTAGAAACAACATTGTAAATAAAATACATAGGAACCATAGTAGAAAATACGTAGGAATTATAGCAAAAGTAAAAGAAATCACAATAGAGCATATAAAACAGAAAATCGGAGAAACCCTAAGTTTCAAGAAGAGGAACAGTTCTAAAATAAAATCAGTAAAAAGTGTGGAAAATACTTTGAAATCTTGCAAAATAACGTAGATATGAAGTAGATCATAAAGAGAAACAAAGAAGAAAACCTTGGAAACATAGGGTTTCATAGAAAACCCTAGAGAACGAGAAAGGCCTGGAACGGACTGGTTTTGAGTCGAAAATGGACTCACAACGCTAAAACTCACCGGCGAGAGACCAGGCATGGCTGTAGAACTCAAGTCAGAGGACCTCTAAGTCGGTTGTCTTCATGATCGGACTTCGATCTTTGAACAAAAGGGTCATAAAAGGGAGTAGGGGGTTAGCATAGGGTTCATGAAGCCTATGAGGCCATGATTTCCGGTGAAACAAGGTCGGAAAGTGGTCAGAGAAGGGATAGGGTCTTAGGGGTGGTTGAGTGCATTTGGGGACAGAGAGGGTTCAAAGGTTGCTACTGAAGTGAGAATGAGGGTGATTAGGGTTTGGGTTAGGCTTAATTAAGGTAGGGGAGATGTGGACCATTGATTAAAACAATCAACGGTCTAGATTTAAAATGGGGATCTGGGCAGTTAGATTAGAAGGGTTTGGGTCGAGTTATTTAGGAAATTGGGTAGTGTAATTGGTGGTTGGAATTAGGGCTACAATTTAAATAGCCAATTGTTTCCATTTTGAAATTTATAAAATAGTAAATGATGTCCAAAAATAAAATTAAAAATACTGAATTAATAAGTAATACGCAAGTATTAACTTAAAAATATCAGAAATGATTTTGTGATTACAAATGCTATTCAATCGAGAAATAGGCTAAAATTACAATTTAATGCAATTCTAGTTTAAAAATATCATATGGACTTGTAAAATTATTTAAAAATCATGTAAATTCTACTTTTGTTTAAATGTGAGAATAAGATAAATTATTCAACAAAATAATAAATTATGGGAATAGTTATTGGATTTTATAGTGAAAAATAGGCCATAAATTTGTTTTAAAATCTTAAAACAAATTGGGAAAAATTCCAAAACCTTTGTAGATGCTTATATATGCTATTTTTGAAAGTATTTTGAGTATAAAAATACATAGGGAAAAATTGGGTATCAATAGCTGCCCCTCTTTACACGAGTAGGATGAAAGAGTTGTCGGGTAAAGATAAGATGGCCAATTTTGACCGGAGACAGCGATTGTAAAAGGATATTGACCGCGCTCTGGTTTTTGAGCTGCCTACATATCCCTAGTTTTATAGGAATTAGTTCATATGTAGTTCGGGAACCATTGACGGAACATGTTGATGGGGATTCGGAAAAACGAACACGATGGTTAGATCTGAGGGGGTGCTTGGAATCGGACAAGCTGCGGAGAACCAGAGCAGGATCGCTCCTGCGGAGATGGCTGTGAGACAGTCGGAATACCTACAAATTCATGATGTGCGTATATATTTGCGCAATGTAAGCGTGATGCAAGTTCCCATTGGACCATGAATATTTGTCCTAGGAAAGTTAGGATGATGTCCTCAGACTATGATGTCCTGGGCCATGTAGAGCATAAAAGTAAGGGTGAAATGATGCTCTCAGTCTATCCAGATGGTGCCTTTGAACTATGACATTTTTTAACAAGTTGGCGATCTTTCAGCCCATGAGAAGGTGGCAATCTTTCAACCACATGAATGCAAAGGGCGGCGATCTTTCAGCCAGTGCGAGAATTTAAAATTAGGTGGAGATATTTGTGTCGATTGAGAATTTAAAATGCAGGTGGTGATGTTTCAGCCAGTCAAAAAAATAAATCGGTGATATTTCACCCATGAGGAGACATTACTTAGTCTCGAAAGGCAGATAAGAGCCTTATCCAATATAGAGGTAGAGCTTAACCTCGGAAGGCAGAGATTAGCTTTATGCAAAAATGCTGATGGAGACACAGCTTAGACTCAAAAGGCAGATAATAGCCTTATGCAATATAGAGGTAGAGTTTAACCTCAAAAGGCAGAGAGTAGCCTTATGCAAGAATGCACATGGAGGCAGAGCTTAGTCTCAAAAGTCAGATAGTAGCCTTATGTTATGTGGAGGTAGAGCTTAACCTCAGAAGGCAGAGAGTAGCCTTATGCAAGAATGTAGATAGAGACAGAGCTTAGTCTCGAAAGGAAGATAGTAGCCTTATGCAATGTTGAGGTACAACTTAACCTCGAAAGGTAGAGAGTAGCCTTATGCAAAAATGCAGATGAAGACAGAGTTTAGTCTCGAAAGGCAGATAGTAGCCTTATGCAATTGAGTAATGTAAATCAGCGAATAGAAGTAAGCTTCCTTAGCTGGTAGATGTTCTAGCGATATTTGGACTACTAGGGAGTGCAGATAGTGACCCTATGAGGGTTTCGATCTTGAAAAGCGAATGTGCTTTGATCCGTAACTTGAATTCCTGCATCCAAAGAAAAATCATGATTTCTGTAAAGGGGGAGGTTAGTTCGTATCCTCCAGCTTTTGGCATCGTGTATCATGGGGTAGGGTTGCTAAACGATGGTGGTGCAAATGATGTTTATACATGACTTAGTAAATATAATGCAAGTATGTATATATGAAAAAAATGATTTTATTTTGGATAAACCGACAACTACAACGTGGTTCAAAACACGGCAACCTCGCTTGTTCCGAAATTTTGAGTGTACTCCTCATAATTCTGCCCTAACTTACTGGGTTGGTGTTGCTGGCGGATGTTCTGGAAAACAGAACGCGGAACAATTCCAGAATTTGAGGGTCCTTCTCAAAATTATGCTCCAGTTTACTAGGTCGGCGCTGATGGAGAGACTGCCAAACTAACTTCGAAATTTTGAGGGTTCTTCTCACAATTCTACCCTTGTTCCAATAGCGGAGGAAATTAAATTTTATTAAAATGTGACTTAACCAATAGGGCTGCCTACATATCCCCTCTTATACGGGAATCAAGTCAGGCGTAGTTCAAAATACATCGCAAAAGAAAAGTACATGATCAAATGTAGTATCTTTTCACTGCGTCCGAGTTGATAGACTTCGGCCAGACTTCTCCGTCCATTTCTACAAGAATAAGGGCTCCTCCAGTTAGAACCCGATGAACCATGTACAGACACTGCCAATTGGGAGAGAATTTCCCTTTAGCTTCATCCTAATGCATAAATATTTTTTTTAATACCAACTATCTTGGCGTGAATTTCCTTGGCTTGACTCTCTTGTTTCGGTTCTGGACATTCTCTTATGATATAATTGACCGTAACAGACAGCATTCATTCTCCTTCCGTCTATGAGAGCTAACTGCTCGTAGCGACTCTTGACCCATTCTGCATCCTCTAATTCTAGTGCTTGTATGACCCTTAAGGAGGGGATTTCTACCTCGGCAGGAATGACCGCCTTTGTACCGTAAACCATCATGTAGGGAGTGGCCCCGGTTGATGTGCAGACCATGGTACGATAACCCAGTAAGGCAAACGACAATTTCTCATGCCAGTGCTTGTGCCTTTTAATCATTTTCCTTAGTATCTTCTTGATGTTCTTATTGGCTGCTTCTACAACTCCATTCATTTAAGGTCTGTAAGCTGTAGAGTTCTTGTGTTTATTCTTGAATATTTCGCACGTCGCTTCATCAGGTCACTGTTGAGATTAGAATCGTGGTCAGTCATGATTGATTTTGGAACCCCGAACCGACAAACCATACAATCTCGGACAAAATCTGCTACTACTTTCTTGGTGTCCGCCATGTAGGATGCAGCTTCAACCCATTTGGTAAAGTAATCAATTGCCACTAAACTAAACATGTGCCCATTTGACGCGGCTGGTTCAATTGGTTCAATGACATCCATTGCCCAAGCGACGAACGGCCAAGGTAAGCTTGTTGCAGTAAGCTCGTTTGGAAGCACATTTATCATATCTGCATATATTTGGCAATGGTAGCATTTCCGGACGTACTAAACGCAGTCCATTTCCATAGTCATCCGAAAATACCCTGCTCTGGGTATCTTTTTTGCTAAGATGAAACCATTCATATGCGGTCCACAAGTTCCTACGTGCACTTCCTCCAATAGCTTGGTTGCATCTTTTGCCTCGACACATCTTAATAATCCCAAATCAGGAGTCATCATGAATAGGATTCCCCCACTGTGAAAGAAATTGTTGGACAATCTCTGAAGTGTTCATTTCTGAGTAGCATTGGCGAGCTCTGGGTACTCTCATCTTGTCAAGTATTCTCTGATATCATGGAACCAAGATTTCTCGTCGGCTTCTTCCTCGACGTGAGAACAATAAGCTGGTTGGTCGTGGATCTTGATCTGGATGGGATCAATGAAGTTTGTATCTGGATGCTGGATCATAAATGATAATGTGGCTAAGGCATTGGCGAACTCATTCTGTGTCCTGGGAACGTGCTGGAATTTCGTCTTTCTAAATCTTTTCCTCAACTCCTATTCATGGTGTAGATAGGGGAGTATCTTTGAATTCCTCGTTGCGCATTCTCCTCGTAGCTGATGTATGAGTAGGTCTGAGTCTCTAATCACTAATAGTTCCTGAATGTTCATGTCAACGGCCAGCTTGAGCGCTAAGATGCAAGCTTCGTACTCGGCCATATTGTTAATGGGAATCTGAGCTTGGCAGATACTAGGTAATGCTGACCGGTTTCTGATACCAAGACCACTCCTATACAAACTCCTTTGAAATTTGCGGCTCCATCGAAAAACATCCTCAAACCATCATAGGATTCTGCAATGTATTCTCCTATGAAGGCTATCTCTTCATCAGGAAAATACGCCTTTAGGTGTTCGTATTCTCCGCCTATAGGATTCTCGACGAGGTGATCTACTAAGGCTTGTCCTTTGACCGCCTTCTTGGCAACATAAACGATGTCAAATTCACTTAACAATATCTGCCATTTGGCGATCTTGTCTGTAGGCATGGGCTTCTAAAAGATATACTTCAATGGATCCATCCCAGATATGAGATGAGTGGTGTAAGCACAGAAATAGTGCCTCAATTTCTGAGCTACCCAGGTTAAACCATAACAAGTGCATTCCAACAAGGAATACCGAGCCTCGTACGGGGTAAATTTCTTGCTGAGGTAGTAAATGGCCTGCTCCTTTCTTCCTGTTTTGTCATGTTGTCCCAAAATACAACCAAATGCCCCATCCAATACTGCAAGATAGATAAATAAAGGTCTCCCTGGCTCAGGCGGAACCAAGACTGGCGGCATCGACAAATATTCCTTGATTTTGTCCAAGGCCTTTTGACGATCATCAGTCCACTTAGTGGCAGCATCTTTCTTTAGTATCTTGAGGATGGGTTCACAAATGATAGTGGACTAAGCTATGAATCGGCTGATATAGTTGAGCCTCCCCAGAAAACGCATTACATCTTTCTTGTTCTTTGACGTGGCAACTCTTGAATGGCTTTGACCTTTGACGAGTCCAACTCTACCCCCCCGTGACTCACAATGAAACCCAACAACTTTCCGGCTGAGACCCCGAATGCACACTTGGCGGGGTTTAGTTTCAAGTTGTATCTCCTTAGTCTATTGAAGAATTTTCTCAAATCTCCCATGTGATCTGCAGCTTTCCTGGATTAAATGATGACGTCGTCCACATACACCTCGATCTTTTTGTGTATCATATCATGAAATATTGTGTTCATGGCTCTCATGTAGGTAGCACCAACATTCTTTAAGCTGAACGGCATCATTCTGTAACAGTACATTCCCCACGGCGTGATGAATGCCATTTTCTCTGCATCTTCTTCGTCCATCCAGATGTGATGGTATCCGGCAAAACAATCAACGAATGACTGCAGCTCATGTTTGGCATAGTTATCGATCAATATATGTATATTTGGCAAAGGGAAGTTAACTTTAGTACTAGCCCGGTTGAGATCCCGGTAGTCGACACAGACTCTAACTTTCCCATCCTTCATTGTCATTAGCATAATGTTGGCTAGCCATGTTGGATACTCTACCACTCTGAGAATCATGGCTTTGACTTTCTTGGTGACTCCTTCTTTGATCTTCAAACTCATGTCTGGCTTGAATTTTTTGAGTTTCTATTTGACTGGTGGGCATGCCGGAACTTTTGGCATCTGGTAAGCCACAATGGATGTGCTGAGGCCGGTCATATCATCATACGACCAAGCGAATATCCTCGTATTTTTTCAAAAACTTTGTGTATTCTTCCTTTTTTGATGGTGAAAAGTGTACGCTGATACGTATTTCCTTGATATTTTCTACATCTCCCAAATTATTGACTTCAGTTTTGTTTAAGTTAGACTTAGGTCTATTCTCGAAGTTCTCTACCTCTCTAACAACCTCTTCTGGTATTTCATCCTCTTCTGAATCTATGTCCGTTTGTCGCATTGTCTTGTTGAAAGTCACAGTCATTGGTTCATCATCAAGATATGTAATAGAAATGTTGTGTAAAATAAATGAAATGGTAGAGAAAATAAATAATAGTGATATATAAAGATAAACTTGGAAAATGCTTTTGATTAAATTTGTAATTGTCTGAAATATTGGAGCTCTTTCCAAAAGTATAGACAATGCTGAAATTAAAATCAACTAAAAGTAAAGTGCGATGCATATGCGTCGTCTAGCCTTGCTACCCCGAGGCTCTCCGGGCACTGGTGGTCCTGATTGACCAATTGGTGAGGTGTTCTCCTCGGTTCACAACATTAATTGAAGGGCCTTCTTCCCCTTCCTCCTCGAAGATAACACAGCAATCCATATCATCCTCCAGAAACAATTTCATCATTGCTGCCAGCATCTCATCTTCCTTTGATCCGTATATGACATCAGGTGGCAGAAAAGTCTGCTCTAACTGAAGTATAGGGTGATCCAGTGGGTAGTAGGGACCGCGCTATGGTGGCCACTGGTGATTGAACTCTTTCCAAGTGTATTCATAACCCAGGCCGAAAGTGGTTCCATGCTTCTTCAACTGGATAGGCTTGGTAATACCTTAGAGATTCTTGCCGAGCCCCTTCCCGGACTCGTATCCACTCCAATTTAGAATGATCTCAATTTTGTTATCCCACCACTTGTCTCTGTCTATGGTGTCGACTCGCTCGATGTGATGGTATGTTTCTCCACCGATTTTCCTTCTACCCCCGATCATCGGGATGGCCTGACGTCTATATATTGGGTTGCTACCGTCTCCATGAATGATTACTTCCTGATGATTCCATTCAGTATTTATAGCTTGATGCAACATTGATGCCACAGCCCTAGCGGCGTGGATCCAAGATCGTCCTAGCAACAAATTGTAGGATGCTGGAACGTCAATGACTTGGAACTCAACATCGAACCAAGTGGGTCCCATCTGCAGGCATAGTCTAATTTCCCCAATCGTGGACCTCTGAGATCCGTCGAAAGCTTTGACAATGATGGCCCCATTCTTGATCTCATGCAACCCATTGCCCAATGTCCTGAGAGTCACCGAAGGACAAATGTTGAGGCTAGATACCCCGTCGACTACAATCCTGGTGAAAAAGTCATCCTCGCATTGCGAAGGGATGTGCAACGCTTTGTTGCGACCCAACCCTTCTGGTGGTAATTCGTCTTCATGGAAGGTGATCTTATGGCTTTCCAGTACCTGTCCCACCATGTTGCTGGGAACATAAGCTTCACTCAGTATTTTCATTAAGGCATTTTTATGTACCTCAGAGCTTTGTAGGAGAACCAGAATAGAAAATTCTGTTTGTGTCTTGTTCAGTTGCTCGGCGACCAAGTACTTTTTGGCATGTACCTTTCTCCAGATGTCATCAGCTTGAGTTTCCATAGTCCGCCTAGAGGCCTGCTTGCTAGACTCAGCCAAATACTCCGGGGTGTACACCGTGCCTGTCCTGGTCATGCCCTGTGCTGCAATTGCTTCCCCAATGTATGTCTTTCCCTTTATTCTACCCTCAGCGGTGTAATCCCAAGATACAGCATTTGTGTAGAACGGGGTTACGTCTGTCATGGGGACTGGAATTTGTGCCTTGGGAGGTAACACGATAACTTCAAATGGTGTAGGCGACTTTGGAACCCCAAACTCAACCTCAATTGGTTTTGGCGCCTTTGCAGCAGGTGTTTCAAACTCGAGTGGTGTGTACACATTTACCACGTCACCCTCAGAGGGCTGAATCTGGACAACAATGGGATTGAGAGCAACTGCTGGCTTCTTAGGCTCGTCTCCTTCTGCTATCAAGCCGATTGACCCCTTGGAGTCCCAATCATCTTCGATCTCGATCATGTGAAAGCCTCCACCCTTGTGGTCAGGCATAGGTTTGTTGCGGACATTAGGAGTGGGTTCCTTTGCGATAATGATCTTGTTGTTAATCAGATTCTGAATTTTTTCTTTTAACGAGCGACACTCGTCAATGGTATGGCCTTTCATCCCTGAATCGTATGCGCAAGTCTTGTTTGGGTGGATCTATTAGGATGGATTTTCTGGAGTTACGACTGGGTTATGGGTGACGTAACCGGTTGCCTTGAGTTTTTCATATAATTGATCAATTTTCTCGGCTGTGACGGTATATTGTCTAGGAGGTTTTGGTCGAAGTTTTGTCTAGGTCGAGGGAAATTTTGGCAGGTAGGCAGTGACGGGCATTGAGAAGGTTGGGAGTTATATGCTTGGTATACGGGTGAGGGTTGGGAATATCTGGGTAAAGTGGGTTGATATTTAGGTGGTGGAGGTGATTGGTAGGCAGGTGGTGGAATTTGGTAAGTGCTGATGGTGCTTGGTAATTTAGGGTAGGCTGATATGTGAGTGGAGCTGAGGGATAGGTCTGGCATTTCATGGGGGAGTTGTTTCTTTGCGCAGCCATTACAGAATTCACATCCTTTTTGCTTGACGAGCCACCAGACTACCTTGCTGGTAGCTAGCACTGCCTCGAGGTTAGTGACCATACATTTTTTAATGCCTTCTTCATTCCTTTCTCCCAATTTGGTTATATCGGAGAGCTAACCCTCAATTAGCATCAGTCTCTCATAGTACTGTGGATCTTGAGCACGGACGAAGAACATGTTCATTTATTCTTCCTCCAACGCCAGTTTGACCTTTGCAGCTTCTGACCTCCAACGAGTAGCACACTCGCTAAAGGTCTTTGTAGGCTTCGTCTTAAGATTCTAGATATAGAACACATGTGGTGCGTTCTCAGTATTGAACCGAAACCGATCCATAAAGTCGGATGCCATGTTTACCCAACTAGTCCATTTCTTCGCATCCTGGCTAATATACCAGGATAAAGCATCACCCTTCAAGCTCCTCATGAATGGGTTTATGCAGATCTTCTCGCCCCTTTCAACTCCTTAAAACTTGTCACAATACATTCTCGTGTGGACCCTGGGGTCACCTGTGCCATCGAATAGTTCGAACTTGGGAGGTTTGTACCCTTCTGGGAGCTCAACATCTTGTTGAACACAGAGATCTTCATAATTCAGCTCTTCAACACCTTTGTTACCTTCAAAACCCTGGACCTGTCTAGTCAACTTCTTGATCTCAACGTCCAAATTCTGAGTGAGGGAACTATTGTACTTTGCCTCGACTGCACCAGTGATAGGCTGACTGTAATTCGGCATAGGGTCCACTAAGATTGGAATGTTATGGTCTTTTGTCGTGTTTTCAGGAATGTGCAGTGGAGTGTCATGAGTTGGTTGCATTGGAGGTTGTGGGACGTTTCGTCATGGTGCAGGATTCTTGGTGTTAACATCAGGCGCGGCAAGAGTGATTGACAGGCTTGCCAAGTTTCTAACTTGGTCCAATTCCTCTTGGAACATCATCAAAGTTTGCTCCATATGAGCAACATTTTCTTTGGTGATTGCAGCATTCTGAGAAGTTTCTTCAAGTTCCTTTCTAGCGCTCGTATCTCCCATCTTGCCTTTGTTCCTGTTTCAGGTAGGACTAGGAGGAGGAGGAGGTGGAGGACCCTTTGATCTTGTGGAGTATGTTGATGGTGCCAGAATGCACGAACTAACCTTTAATGAGGGGAATAAAAAATAAAAACAAAAAGGTAAAAAGTTAGTGCGAATTCTGACAAAATAATATTGCAGTACTTAGCACATTATGCGGGAATATAAATCGCAACCTAATTTGGGTGCCTCGTTGTGCCCTACGTAGGACTAGCGACAAATAAAATTTGGAGAACTTATAATGCTAAATTCCTCATTTTACTGACGAAAACAAAATGAGTCTAAAACAACTGAATGAAGATGTTACTAATGGCCAGTGGCCTTATTATATTTAAGAAAAGCATAAGAGTAAAAGTCCTAACTACTTGGCCCCAGAAGGACCTTCTCCGGATTCGGTATTCTTGCCTCCCTCATGCAGCTACATCAACTCGCGCATCCCTAACAGTAGATAGGCTCGAGCCAGATTTCCACCTATGATTCCTTCAGCATTCTGACAGTCTTCAATCCTTTTTAAGAAGCTCCCTTCCAACTCCACCAGAACTTGCTCCAGATACCCCAAACGGTTGTTAGCGTTGACAGCCATATCCTTCCACTCATTGATTAGCTTCTCGTGGGCTTCCTGTATTACCCGATGTTCGTTTTCACATTCTCTCATCCTCTTGCACAGTTTATTGTATTTGACTTGTGCTTCAGTTTTCTCGTCAATAATCATGTGACCGTGGGCGAACCCTAGACAACCCAAACTAATGTGATCATCTTCCAACCAACATGTGTAGTGTGGCACTCACCCGGCATGATATATGTTTGGTTCAATAGACTCCTTCCCTAGAATGAGCTTGCAATGCCACATATGCTGAGCGTGACACCTGTGCGGGCTATCATCATTTTGAAAGTCAGGCCAATGAGTGTGAGGAATGGTGCATCTCGAGAACGGACAATGAACTCCTATGTTGGGAACCACCTGAACATTCACTGAATTTGCTCTTCTTTTAGATTCTCGAACAAATCTAACCATCCACTGGCATCCTCTGGCTGAGCAAACATGTTGGGCATGAAGTTCATTCGCTTTGGGTGATGAAAAGCGATATGGTCATCCCAATCCCTGCGTATGATTTTCTGTCTGTAGTCACCTTTCTTAAGGTGTTCTATGAGCCATAGTTGAAGTACAAATTACAACCCTCGAAATGTGGATCTCCTTGTTAACACTTTCCCAAGGCTTGGTAAATTTCAGCGAGGATCATAAGTACTATGCTGAAGGACTATCCATTGATCCCTTCTATTAAAGTCTTGGTAACCATGGCTAGTCTGATGTGGATCCAAGCCTTATTCATAGGGAAAATTACCATGCCCAAGAAAAAAAACATGAACACAAACACCCTTCTATGTATATGTCCCAAAGAGATCAGGGCGAATTCGCCCATGTAGGTGCGATAGGACTTATTGTGGCCATATCTCCCATATAAGAAGTTGAATGGTATGTAGGAGTTCATCAAGCAAGAAAGGTCGGGATTTTTCTTGAGTCCCATCATTTTAAGGAAACCTCTACTTTTGTGATTCTCCGACATGAGCAAACCTGGCATTTCCCAAGGGATCCTAGATAGCCCCCCTATTTCTTCTAGCAAAGGGGTCATTTCTCCCCGAAATGGGACACTGATCAATCACCATCCCAAAAAAAAGTAGCAGCCTCAATGATCTTATTGTTGGGTTGGATTTCCAAAAGTGAGGGAAAATTCCCTAAGTACTTCCGAACGAGGTTTTCATCACTGACATAAAGATCTTCCCACTAGCTTAAAAACCTTGGGTGGATGTTGGATACCATACCGAATCTGGGGACCTCGTGCCTCATTTTTTGCAAAACAAAGTGTTAGGCCCTTAACCCCACCGGACTCGACTATTTAAATCAATAATTAGCAGAAGGCATTTAGTCCTCTAAATAAATGCACATACGTTCCTTTGGGTTTCAGAAAACCCAATGGAGTTTGGTTTAGGCTATCTTAATGAGTCAATATGCGGACAACACAACTGACTCGGCTAGGGTTGACCATGATGCATGAACAGTTCAATAGAGTAAGGTTTTCTATTTTTGAAGTGCTAGACAGTGTACCCTTGAGCGGACAACTCAAGAGGGAAAGGCGCGGAACAATCGACTACATCGGTCGACTGGTTTTACCGCAAATATGCCTTTTTCCATATTTAGGGGATTTATTATATTGGAAGGGCGCAACCACTCATTATAAGCGTTGCTATAGGATTTGTTTTGGCACGAGTGGAATATGATTTTAACAGATGTAGCTACAAAGATGAAAAAACTTACATGTATTTTCACGTTCATAAGATAAATGATTACAATGATTGCTCGAGATTACAATAGTATTTAAATAACAAAGCAGTAAAGAAAGGGATTAAAGGAAGGAAAAGACATGAAGAGCCAAGTTAGTATTTGTGATGAAATAATCAAGGATATGAAATAAATGTGATTAAGTAAGAAATAAAGTGAGAAAAGCAAGTAATGGTAAAAGCCTTAAAGAAAATCCACAGCAGAGTCGCCATGCTGTCGACGCCTCCCTTTTTCCCTCCCGAGGGAAAAGAATCTGGTTTGCTACATTATGGGTGTAATGACTCTTTTATCCCTTTTTGGGGAATTTGAGATATGGGGTTTGAAGAATCGCCACCTAATCATTATAGAGCATTAGGAAACTTTTTGAGAAAAGAAGCAAGATTCGACGGAAAACCATAGTTTGGGTAAGGGCTTGAAATTATCTCAAGGGGAAGGTGTTAGGCACTCCTCAAGATCCACTAGTGTGGTTGCCGGCCTTGATTAGATGTGACTATAAGAAGAAAATAGAAAAAGACAAGCAAATTTGGCGCATAAGAAATACAAGCAGGTTGACAATTTTTTGAAAGAAGAATGGCACTAGAGAATTTTAGTTTAAAGAAAACATTAAGTAAAGGAGAAAAGAGGGTCCTAGGTTCGATTATAATATGGATCATTCGATGCAATATTCCCCACATGTTCCCAAAGAGGGGTTGCCTTATGATATTAGCGCATTGTCATCATCTCCATATTCTATCCTTCCCGCCATGTTAAGGTATTTAAGTGTGTTTTAGTCTCGTTTACCTATTGCATCTAATACACGTGGCGACCTATCAGTCCCGGGGTATTTGGACTACTAATCCTAGTAGGGGAGAAAAGGGATAAGGGCATATATGGAGTTCAAAGGTAAAAATGCTAAGGCGTCAATCAAAACAAATAGCACACAAGTGGAGTAAGCAAACATACAAAGGCTGCACATAAACCCCTTAGGCCATACATCAGTTAGTTTAGCATGGCTTGCAATTACTGATTTTGGTCTTAAGATTAAAACTGACAGTGGATAGATTAGTTTAACACATAGAATTGGATAATAATTCTACTTTGAGCCCTTCGGGTCCGGTTTGTTAGAATTTAAGGTATTTTAAAACCAGTAATTTAAGAAAGTGCTAATTTTAGACAAGGATCTGTAAAGAAAAGTTTTGGAAACATGAAATTAATATTTGTAGAAGTTCGGAAATGGCTTGCAAACTAGCTGAATTGCTTAAGTAAAAGAGTTTTTTTTTTTTTTTGAAAAAAACATTGAAGTGCATATTTAGGCAGAGGACCAAAAGTTGATTTTAGAAAGATGCAAGTCGAAATTTGAAAAGACTTTATAGATTTAAAACAATACAAAAGAAAAGACTTGGCCAACTCTTAAAAGCAGACAGATTTGGACAAGTTTCTGGTTGAAATGTTTGACAAATTACTATTACTCAGATTAGGTGAGTTTGAACTCCTATAGGCATGATATCTACATCTTGATTTGATGCTACTTTTAGAACGTTAGGAGACCTACTGTTTGCCTAGAGTTTTTAATGCATTTCCTATAGTCATGATCTCTATTATGCTTGTAATGCAAGAATCCAATAGGCATGATTTCTAGATGGGATGCAATGTTAAAATCATATAGCCATGATTTCTACCCATTGACCGATGCAAACAACATAAACCCCCCCCCCCCACCCTTTTACTATATCCCCCAAGTCTTTTTACAAAGTGATTACAAAAATGGAAAGGAAATCAATACATCAAAACTAAAAATACGGACCCTAGGAAGCCCAAAGCAACCTTAATGTCCATCACATGTATTTTTACCAAATCCGAGCTCTATATTCCAAGGCCTTCTCTTAGAGTGTTTCAAAGTTTCAAGGGCTTTCAGGAAGCCCAGGCAATGCTTACACCCTAAAGATTGATTAGAGTAGTGCAATGTGTTGAATTACCAGCCCTTAGGCATCCAAGTTCAGAGGGTACTCTAGGGTCCCTAAGCATGGCTTACCGTAGGGGGTAAGACTTGAAGAACTAAGAGCAAGTGTAAAGTGAGGGGATAAGAGAAAGATCAAAACAAAGAGTGGTCATACCTAGCCATGAATGGGACTGGCACACCTCTGACCCTTTACATGTCTTGAACAAATAAGAGCAGACTTGAGAAAGTCAGACTTAGTCTTGTATGGTGATTAGGACACCACCAGACCTGAGTCAAGCTCAACACATAACAGGGGTTAAGGGAATGAGACTGATTTGAGTATAGGTTTAGAGCAACCTGGTTCTAGGGATGGCAATAGAGTGCCACCCTAGTCTAAAACAATACTCACACACAAAGGGGTTAGGTAAAGGGATAGATATGAAAACATTTGCAACAAATAGAATTAAGCTACGGGGACTTGGGGGAAGGGATGTACAGGAAAGTACTCATACAAGAATACAACATCAAAGACATAGGAATATGGGGTAGGGATGTACATGTTGAAGTTTAACTACATAATAAACATAAACAAGCATATGAAAAGGGTAAATAAACACGTAGTTTGGAAATGGTATTTAAATCATGGACATACCAGTTGCAAACTCAAACAGTAACGCAAGTAGGGTAGATAGAATCCTATTTTTTGGCATTGGTTTTCATTTGGCTAAACCCAAGTAGCAGAACAAGTAGCAGAGAAGCGTAGAGAAGACAAGAAATATTTTTAGTGAGTGTGAACTTGTTATTGTTCGTGTGTTCGAAGTAAAATGGGTATGGGTTTTTATAGTTTGAAAGTAAGCAGTAAGTAGGCAAGAAAAGAACTTAGTATCAAGTCATAATCAATTAGGGAAAAGACTCCCATTAAATAAGGGGTCAGACTTTAGGTAAAGAAACAGAGTTCCATTTATGGAAAGAAAATCAAGAATAAGTTGCAAAATAAAGGGTAAATACATATAGAGTTTTGAAATATATAGAATCACCAATCACATAGTAAATCAAGGAAACAGGGATTCGAATTCAGTACTGAATTTAGTCTGGAAATAAGTCCCTATCTGAGAATTAAGTAAGTTCGTAAAAATCAACCACCTAAAATTAGGGTTATTTTGAAAGGGAAAGTATGACTATAAAAGAGATGCACAAATTCAAACATGTGAGGCTGAAATTAGCAAAATAGTCATGTAATCAGCGAGCAGAAAAACATAGGCATCAAATGGAATTAGAAGTTCTTGCAATGCTTAGCAAGAATCAGAAGCATGAGGCGAGTTTAAACATTTAGGGTTTTAAAACTAAACATGCAGCAGACAATCACACACAAAACTTGAAAAACCCCCCAAAATTTAGGGTTTTATCACATCTCGAGTGTAAAGAAGAAGGCATAAGTGAAGAGAAACTTAGAAAGAACTTAAACATTCACGAAAGCATAAGGAACGCAAAGAACAAAATGAAGAAATTACTCGGAAACCCTAGAAACAGCATGGTAAAGAAAATACATAGGAACCATAGTGGAAAATATACTTAGGAATTATAGCAAAAGTAAAAGAAATCGCAATAGAGCAAATAAAACAAAAAATCGGAGAAACCTTAAGTTTCAAGAAGAGGAACAGTTCGAAAACAAAATAAGTAAAAATGTGGAAAAAACTTTTAAATCTTAGAAAATAACGTAGATCTGAAGTATATTTTAGAGAGAAACAAAGAATAAAACCTTGGAGACTTAGGGTTTCAGAGAAAACCCTGTAGAACGAGAAAAGCCTTGAACGGACTGGTATTGAGTCGAAAACGGACTCACAACACTAAAATTCGCCAGAGAGAGACCGGACATGGCCGTAGAACTCAAGTCGGAGGACCTCTGAGTCGGAGGATTAGGGTGAGTATAGGTTGCAGGAAGCTTGGGAGGCCATGGTTTCCGGTGAAACAAGGTCGGAAAGTGGTCGGAGAAGGGCTACAGTTTCAGGGGTGGTTGAGAGCATTTGGGGATGGAGAGGGTTCAAAGGCAGCTGCTGAAGAGAGAATGTGGGGGATTAGAGTTGGGGTTAGATTTAATTAAGGAAGGGGAGACATTAACTGTAGATTAAAACAATCAACGGTCTTGATTTAAAATGGGGATCCGGCGGGTAGATTAATGGGGTTTGGGTCGGGTTATTTAGGAAATTGGGTAGTGTAATTTTGGGGGTTGGAATTAAGGCTAAAATTGAAATAAAAGGGCTACAATTTAAATAGCCAAATTTCCCATTTTGAATTTTATAAAATAGTAAATGATATTCAAAAATAAAATTAAAAAAACTGAGTTAATTAGCAATAAATAAGTATTAATTTAAAAGTACCAGAAATGATTTTGTTGTTATAAATTCTATTAAATCAAGAAATAGGCTAAAAATACAATTTCATGCAATTCTAGTTTAAAAATATCAAATGGACTTGTAAAATTATGTAAAAATCATGTAAATTCTACTTTGATGTAAATGTGAGAATAAAATAAATTATTCACCGAAATAACAAATTTTGGAAATAATTATTGGATATTATAGTGCAAAATAGGCCATATATTGGTTTTAAAAATCTTTAAATAAAATTAGAAAAAATACCAAAACCTTTTTGGATGCTAATATATGCTATTTTATGAAAGTATATTGAGTATAAAAATACATAGAGAAAAATGGGGTATCGACAACGATGATAGGAATTTAATGGCACGATTCGGCGGCTATAATTTCAACGTACCTAATTTTGAGCTCGTAGTTGTTCTAAGGAGTATGGGAGACAAGATACGGTGGCCAAAAGAGATGCGGTCAAATCCAAACAGGTGTAATCCGGACCATTGGTGCGACTTCAACAATGACCACGGGCATAAAACATCAGAATGCAGATTCCTACAAAGTGAAGTAGACCAAATACTGAAGCAAGGATATCTCACAGAGTTGTTTAGTGAAAAGGGAAAACAAGCTTACATGAAAAAAAGGTAGGAGCCATCGAAACAATCATCACTTAAGAGAACTGTGAACGTCATCAGTGGAGGGAAGATATATATGGAGTAATATATACAGCTACAAATAAGGTTTCCAAAATGATGATCACGTACTGGAAGCGAGTACGGCAAACCTTAGAGCACGAAAGCATAAAATTTGATGATGCAGATACAGAAGGAGTGATTACTCCTCATAGTGATACACTAGTAAGATATTTACTTGTACATGACACTAATGTAAAATGAGTCTTGATTGATCCAGGGAGTTCTGCAGATATCATTCTACTAAGGGTATTACGGGAAATGCAAACTAAAGATAAAATGATACCCAAGGCGCATACTTTATCAGGCTTCGATAATTCGAGTGTGGTAACAAATGGTGAGGTAATTCTAACAACTTTTGCTACAGGTGCTATTAAAGAAACTAATTTCAAGTAGTTGATACGGAAATGGCCTACAATATAATCATGGGGAGACCATGGATCTATGATATTGATGATGTTCCATCAACTTTGCATCAAGTTATTAAGTTTCCATCACCTTACGGAATATGTCGAATTCGAGGGGATCGACAAACAGACAGGAGTATCAATGCCATAACAGATACGACCATCGTGAGTAAAGAGAAATAGCAATTACAGGAAACATTTTGGGGTGTCAATAATAAAACTTCAACTGAACGAGAAAAAAATAGAATTAGACTCAAAACCTTATGTAATTCAAGAACTTGAAGAAAATTTAGGACATTAAAACAACAATAGAGGAGCTCAAAGTTGTGGTGCTATTTGAGCAATGGCCTGAAAGAAAGGTTTATGTAGGAGAAAATCTGAATCCCGACATGCGAGGTATGTTAATTGAGTTTTTGAAAGCTAACGTGGACTGTTTAGCTTGGTCTCATGCTGATATGATAGGGATACCACCTGATGTGATGACTCACAAACTCAACGAGGACCCATCTTTCACACCAATAAAGCAAAAGAAAAGAAAGCAAGGTGCTTTCAAGAATTAGGTAATTCAGGATGAGGTCCAAAAATTATTAAAGATTTGGTCGACCCGCGAGGTAAAGAATCCTAATTGGTTAGCTAATACGGTGATCGTACCTAAGAAAAATTGTAAGTGGCGCATTTGTGTGGATTATACTGATCTAAACAAATCTTGCCCAAAAGACTCTTTCCCGTTACCGCATATAGATCAGTTAGTTGACACAACTACAAGTCATGAATTATTAAGATTTTTAGATGAATATTCGAGATATAATCAAATTAAAATGGATCCCGGTGATGAAGAAAAAATCTCTTTCATCACAGAAAGGGGTACTTACTCTTATAAAGTAATGCCCCTTGGTCTCAAAAATGCTGGAGCAACCTATCAAAGGTTGGTCACCAAAATTTTTCAACAACATTTAGGAATAACTACGGAGGTATATATAGACGATATGCTTGTCAAAACTCAGCATTCTCATGATCATATTTCTCATTTATCTATTATACTCTAAATTTTACGGAAATTTAACATGAAACTCAATCCAGAAAAGTGTGCATTTGGAGTGGCGTCATGTAATTTTTTGGGTTTTCTTGTTACTAACCGTGGTATTGAGGTAAATCCTTCTCAGATTAAAGTAATAGAAGAAATCCTTATTATCCTTACCAATAAGAAGGAAGTTCAAACATTGACGGGAAGGATTGCAGCCCTGGGGAGATTTATTTATAAATCTTCAGAAAAATGTTTTAAGCACTTCTCAGCTCTAAAAAAGCAAGATCATTTTGAATGGAATGAAGATTGTCAGCAAGCCCTTAGAAGCTCGAAATCTTACTTTTCAAATCCTTTACTATTGTCAACCAAAGGAAGGCGAAACATTGCTCATTTACTTAGCAGTGTCAGAAGTCGCGGTAAGTGCTATTTTGGTATGAGAGGACCAAGATAAGCAATCTCCTATTTATTATGTAATCAAATCTTTGTTAGATGCTGAGACACGATATCCACAACTAGAAAAGTTGGCATTAGCTTTGATCATAGCATCTAGGAAATGAAGGCCTTATTTTCAATGTCATCCAATTGTCATAGTTACTTATTTTATATTACGAAACATTTTGCATAAACATGAATTGTCAGGAAGGTTAGCAAAATGGGCTATAAAACTAAGTGAATATGAAATCATTAATCAACCTAGGACTGCTATAAAATCCCAAGTTCTCGTTGATTTAATAGCAGATTTTAGTCAAGGGATGCATATAGAAGCAGAAAAGGAATTACAAGTCTTTAATGGAGCAAACCCGGGGACTTAGATTTTGTATACTGGTGGTTCATCTAATGTAAAGGGAACAGGTTTAGGAATTTTTCTTAAACCACCTACGGGTGAGACCATTAGACAAGCTATAAAGTGACACCCTGTAACTAGCAATGAACCAGAGTATGAAGATGTAATTGCAGGTTTAGAATTAGCACGGGAACTTGGCATCACACAAATCATATAGTTATTCCCAACTCGTGGTCAATCAAATGTTGGGGACTTATGTAGCCAGGAAATCATGAATGCAAGAGTATCTCGAAATGGTACGGGAACTAATAATATAGTTTTAAACTTGGAAGGTATTACAAATCCCAAGAGAGGAGAACGCGGCGGCAAATGCTTTAGCTAATCTTGCATCTGCGGTGGACATAGAAAATGATGCAAATGCTTCAATTATACATTTATTCCATTCCGTTCTCGAACCTGACAAGAATAAGGTAAATATTAATCACTTAATATGGGATTGAAGAAACGAAATAGTTACTTTTTTGCAGCATGGAACCGTTCTTGATGATAAAACAAAGGCTCATGCACTTCGTAAGACAACTGCTCGTATTTCCTATATCAAGGAAACCTTTACCGAAAAATGTTTGGTGGACCATTAGCAAGGTGTCTCGTACCTTCTAAAACGGAGTAGGTGATGAGAGAAATACATGAATAATGATATCCCCCAACATACCAAAACTAGCTGTCACTCGACCAGTTGTCGGAGATGTAAGGATTGATACATAAAATAACTTTTTATTTAATCGATAATCATATAAAGCAGACGATATTTTAGCCATTTGCATCAAGCTCAAACTTCCTTCCTGCAGGCGCGCCCCCCAGAAGCACACACTATAATAAGCATGTTCAATCAAACGGGTGATTTTCTCTCCGACTACGGATCCCATACTACCCCCCATATTGTGGAAATCATACAGGAGGCAGGTCACAAGTAAAGACATTGATTTGAGCAGGATACTATTGGCCTAAGATGGAAGAGGGAGCAAATTATTTCGTGTCTAAATGTGATAAATATCAAAGATACGGTAACAATATGCATAGACCAGCCGAATTATTACACCTTGTTGAATCTCTGTGGCCCTTCATGAAACAGGGAATGGACATCGTAGGTACATTACCACAAGTAAAAGGTCAGGTAAAGTTTCTACATGTACTTACTCATTATTTCACTAAATGGGCAGAATCAGAGGTATTCAAACAGGTACGAGAGAAAGAAGTCAAAGATTTTATTTGGAAAAACATAATATGCCGCTTTGGGGTACCAAAGGCAATCGTATGTGATAATGGTCCACAATTCATAGGAGCAAAATCATGGAGTTCTTTCAAAGTTGGCAAATTAAAAGGATAACATCAACACCATACCATCCGGTAGGCAATGGACAAGCGGACTCCACAAACAAGGTCATTATCATTAAGTTAAAGAAAAGATTACAAGACTCAAAAGGTAACTGGCATGAAGTGTTACCTGCGGTACTATGGGCGTATCGAACAACGGTGAAAACAAGTACATAAGAAATGCCATTTTCAATGGTTTATGGAGCGGAGGCCTTAAAACCAGTTGAAATAAGGCAACCAAGCACACGATACATTCAAGCAATGGAAGACTCAAACAATGAAGAGTTACGGGTGAACCTTGATTTGCTCGAAGGAAGAAGAGAAACGGCATTAGTAAGAATGGCAGCTCAAAATCAAGTAATTGAACAATACTATAACAGGAAAACACGTCTCAGGTTCTTCAAAATTGGACACTTTGTGCTAAAAAAAGGTGTTCCAATCTACAAAGTCTTCTAACTCTGGAAAGCTAAGTCCGATGTGGTAAGGACCCTACCGAACCCGTGACATTGCAGGGAAAGGAACATACGAGTTGGAGACAATGGATGGCAAGGTTTACCTTCACATTGGAATGTTGTCCATCTAAAGAGATACTACTTCTAAGGGAGTGGTCATGGTCAGGTATCCCCATGTTAAATTTTTTCTTTGAATTGTTAAATTTTAACTAATGATTTTTTATGCTAGGCAAAAAACCTAACTCGTGAGAAATGATGAGTCACGACCTGCATGGAAAAATGGAATACTCTTAAATTTTGAGCCTAGGGTTACATTAATCTGATGGAAATACACACGAGTTAGGCAATCTTCATCTATAATAGTACCTCCAAGTCCCGTATATTTTTCTGTTTCAGGAAAGGACCAAATTGAGAGAAACAAACAAGTGCTCGAGCCTTCATTCTTCACCGCTCAAACACTTGGGGACTACATATTATACACAAATACGAATATCAAACAAAGGTTAGACAAAGTTTGGGAAAGATTCAGCTACAAAAAAAAATAAGTGTTGAGAGGAAATTACGAAGTCTTTAAACATTCAAGCAAAAAACATTTATCATAATGTTTTTTCTCATGAAGATAACAAGAGTTATCTCTCAAAATCAAATCACAAACAAAGTCACCTCTCAAACCCTTCCTAAATATGTAAATATAGGGTTATGACTATGTATTGAAACGGGTTATGAAGAAAAACCTTGTCTATTTTTATCATGTAAAAATCTGTTTAAAGAAAAATAGTTACGAGAAAGTTATAGATGTATTTTAACACATGTAATAGTTAAAAAACTTGTACAAGTTCATGAATGAAAACTTATCAAAGTTGTTTCATACAAGACATGTTTATTCATATTACTTTCATCGTATTATAACACCATTATGAAGTTGAAACGTCTTCTTCATTAAGTGTCTATAAAATAAAAGGGCTCTCTTTTATAAACCTCATGTTGATATTCCATGAGAAGAATAATAAAGCATTTTCAAAGGATAAAAATGCTAAGCTATTCTATATGTCCTAAATAGGTAAATAGGCAAGAATAGAATATAAAGAAGTATTCATAAAATTTCTTAGCACAAAAGACTAAGGGAAAACTTCGTCATCAAAGTGTTTGTTTCACAAATGCCCAATTATGGTAATTGGGGACTTCATCCAAAAATCCCTTCAAAATTTCAAGGGATGACATAAAAAACAATGAAAACTCAAACATATTTAACTGGTCACTGAAGGAGCTGGAGCTTCAGAAATTGTAACATCACTTTCAGAGGCAATAACAGGCGCGGTGAAACCTTCTGAAGGAGCAGCAGTAGGAGCGGTTTCAACTGAGCTTGAAGTGATAACATCAATGAAAGAAGCATTAGTCACGGGAACTTCAATTCCCATAGACTGTGTCATAGAAGTTTCACCCTCGAAAGTTGGAATCACAACTTCAATAACTCAGTAACTGCTTCAGAGTTTAATAACTCTTCTGATACAGGATCTTCGAGTGCATGAGAATGGGTATCAATAGTTCCAAGTGCATGAGAAGGAGTATCAATAGGTTTTTTACTTTTCTCGATAGTATCCATGACTTTGGCCAATTCAGATTGTAAGTCAAAGTTTTCTTGTGTAGCCTCCATCAAAGCATCATGGCGAGAATTTAGAAAAGCCCAACTCACCTATATGTTGAAATTTTCTTCAAGAGCATTATATTCCTTCTCCAAAGAGTTATATTCCTTTTCCCACATAGCAAGATCATTTTTCATTATTTGGTGCTCAGCTAGGTGAGAATCCAAGAAAGCTTCAAGAGAGGCATGGGAACTTTCCAAGGCACGAATTTTGTCCGAAGAAATCCTCAAGTCATTTTGAGCATGAGTTAAGCTTTGAGCTAACTCCCCTGCGTATTCTTCCTTCTTCTCCATAAGTGTCTTAAGCTCTTTAATTTCATCATTGTCTTTAGATAGAGAGCATTCCAAAAGCTCTTTGTCCCTTTTAAGCTAGCCCCAAGAAGCATTGGCAATTCCCAACTCCGAAGATAAGCCACGATTTTGTTGCTCCAACTGAGCCTTGCTCTCCTGCAACTCTTCAATAGTCCCTTGGGCACTCTCACATTGTTCTTTCCAGTTTACTGCCTCAAGTAAGGCATCCTTAACTATTTTCCTAGCTTCAGAGATAGCCTTTGTAGACTCTCGCTCCTTTTTCTCCAACATAGAGACTCGCCCCATTAGCTCAGTCCCAATAAGATTAGCCTACAATTATAAAGCATAGAAGTGAGGACTTAGAAGAAAAAAGAAGGAAAGCATTCAAGGTCAAGAAAATTACCTTTAAAGTTGAATGAACTATGTCATTTATCAAAGTGTAACAACTATGGCTCTGCATCTTATTCTTCTCGATCTCTCCAATAAGAGGTTCGAGCCAAGTATCAGCTCCCCTAGATTTTCCTAAGACGCTTTGATTGGCAGGGAATTCGAGTGTGACATTCCTCATAGTCATGCCTCTATTGCTAGAACTTACCTCTATAGGTGGGACAGATGAAGATGGAACAGTGGAGGGGGGAGTAGTAGAAAAGGTAAACACCACAGGAGTTGTGGGAGTTGAAGCAGGAATGGAAGGAGTGGATATAGAAACTAACACAGGAACGGAAGTAGAAGTAGTCAAAACTGGTGAAGGAACAGAAACAGTAAATGCTGGCAAGGAAACACTTACGGTTGGCAAAGGAATGGAGGAAGTGGGTACGAATTAAGAAAAATGAGCTTCATCAAAAATAGGTCCGAGCTCGCCAATCTCAAAACCACTATCAAAGAGACGCTGAGTTGATTCATTCGTGTCTCTTGGCATGGTGTACTCGTCTGAAGGAATCAAAACAGGCTCGGTGGTCGAGGTTTGAGCAGGAGTAACTTCAATTTCATCATCATTAATGACTCGTCTCCTAACTCTTGGCCAGGCTATTAACAAGGTACCTTCTTGTTCATTATTCTCAGAACCTTCTCCTATAGCTTTCATGTTTGGAAGCAAGGCTCGAGCCTTGTCCAAGTCAAGTGCAGCATTTCCAGACAAGCGAATGGCCATAGCTACATCAGCTGACATTCGTTTGGAACCAAATCTTGAGTAAAAGAACGATGCACAACTAACATTAAGGAAAAAGTACTTATGTGCAAAAAGAAAAGTGTGTAAAAAGGCGATACCGTGTATTTTAACTTTCCAGCCATGTAAAGAAGAAATTGATTTCCAAGTTCTTTGCTCCTTAGGAGCAATCTTCAAAATAGAATCTACCCAACCACGGAAGTTGGGAACAGATTCCACATCTCCCATGGTTGCTACAAAAACAAAAAAGTGACGAAGTCAGAAAAAGAATCAAAATTCTCAAAAATAGGTACGGTCAAATAAAAAAAACACATACGTGCAAAATTCCACTTCACTGGGAAGGGAATATTTGTTTCACCAAGAAAGTCCATCGTACGTACATCAACGTAACGGGCATACCATCCATGATCTTTATCATTTTCAGGGCTTACCAAAACCTTCTTGCTTCTCGCAGTTAAGGTAAAAACCCTATGGCGTATTAAATTAGGATGGTATAAATGGATAAGGTGAGAAAAGGTGAAGTTATGATTGTCTTTGGTAGATAGATATCTCAAACAAGCCACTGCTCTCCACACTAGAGGACCAACCTGGGCCAAACAAATATTAAAGAAACGGCAAAAATCGAGAATAATCGAGTCAACCGGAGGATTAAAACCCAAAGTAAAAGGATAAGTATAAACAAAGGAGTACCCAATCCTAAATGAAGAAATTCTTTAATTTGGGGAAGGAATTGACATTCGGAGACTATTTTCCAGTTACAATCTCTTCTGATGGTAGGGATTGTAAGTTCAGTCACTAATGTAGGATGAGTATCAGCTTTTTCTAAACCTACAACCTGCTTTTGAAGAGATTGTCTATCACTCACGATAGACAAATCACTGGGTGTTATTTCATCAATTAAAGGCTCTCAAGAAGAATCGGGAATTTCTTTACCTTTAGAAGAAGGAGTTTTGAGGGAAAGAACTCCTAGAAGAGGAACCAGAAGAGCCGCCTCGAGTAGATTCTAACCTTGTACGAACCCTGCTTCCTCTGCCTCTTCTATGTCTAATAGGGGCATTGGGAAATTTGTCTAAAATTGGAACTCTTTTAGGGTTAGGGTTTGGAGACGCCATTATTGAGCAAGGTTGAATCGAAAGACAACAAAAGTAAGGAAGAGAGTGTTTGCTAAAAATTTATGAAGAAGAAGACAAAGGAATAAAAGGTTAAGTATATTTATGATGGAAACCGTCAAACTTAAATGTGTAATAGTGTAAGCCTACAATAAAGGCAACTATCACTTAGTGAATACTGGGAGTGAAGAAGCCTTGAAAAAAGGTGCAAATAGCAGAATCAATCAAAAAGTTACACATGGACAGAACATTAAATGGAAAAGACAACTGAGAAGTCAACATTGCCATACGCATTGATTATGGCAAGAATTCTTTTTTTATGAAAATCCACTTCCCCATTATTTTATTGATAAATAAATGGAAAGTGGGGGACTATCTGTATTGGAAAAAAGTTAAATTTATATTGAAGATGACGTGGTATGACACGTGGACTGGTCAAATGGTCCAAGCGTAACAATTGAGAAAAAGGATCGAGAGATGACAGATATGGGAAGAGAAGTTAAACAGGCACGAGAATCAGTTTAGACACGAGTCTTGTACCAATTCGAGTTATTTAAAGCCAACGGATTGAAAGGCATTGAATACATGGATCGGAAGACAAAAAGGAGTCCAAATTCAGTATTAATACTTGATACGGTGGAAAATTGGTATTTAATAGGAATGATCGTGTAACGGATTATTTAATGTCATTTATTACTCATAATTACCTCTTAAAGCTAAGTTTCATTTTTTACCTAGAATCAACTATAAAAGGAAGAAGTCTCATCATTTGTAGGGACAGGAAATACCATCCACATCATACTAAAATATAAATTTCTTATTGTTTTATTCTTATTCTCAAAAAGCTTATTATTCTTTTTTGGTCTCTTGATTATCAGTAACCCGATTTTTCATCCTAAATTCTAGCTTTGACCAAAATATTATTTTACATGTAACAATTGGGCATTGTCATATTGTATATGTGGTTAGAAACTTAGTTATCATTTGAAGATGTCAAGACTTGTGGTAATTCCTATATTAATTATGGGATTCTATATATATCATTGTCAGAAAGGCAAAGGTAATGGCTTTGGATTCGTAGGAAGTCTCTTCATGATAAGCATTTTGAACGTGGTGTTTTTGGAAACATTTAAAAGAGCACTCGGCAGCCTATGAGCCTTGTACAGTGTGTTTTTATGCTTGGGTCTTGCGTGGTAATTCTGAATTGAGGAATTGTGATTTTATATCAAGAAGGAGTATCAAGTTGAAGGTAGATCATAAAGGAGCTCGGATGGATGGGATAGCTTGGTGCCAGATCGGTATGGTAAGGATATGATTAGTTTATTGGGTGTTTACGAGGTAACGAGTTCCTATAGGTATTTTGCGGCAATGCTCTTGGATTTTAGTGGCCAGGCGTAGGTTGATTGAGTTAGGAAGATTCAGTCCTGACGGACATTGTTTGTGCAAAAGGCAGTCGGAGAGTTCTTGTTGATTCCTACCGTGGCTAGGGATGCATACTTCTTCTGGTGAGAGAAGCATGGGATGTATAGTGATTTTGTTCCAGGTTGGGGTCAATGGAATGTTTTTGGTTAGTTGAGTACATAGTGGCTTATAGCTTGGAAGAAATATGAAGTTCTCACGTTATCCTAGGATTGTATGACATATGCAATATGTTGTAGGGCAATGAGATTGTGTACGTAAGGTTACGATTCAGTTCTGAAAGGAAGGTCATAAAACTTTAAGCAGCGGGCAATTTCAAACGATTACAGAAATAAGGTTCAGATAATTAGAGAAAGTCTTCGAATGATTAAGAAAATGGTGTCGCTAATTAGAGTTATTTGGCAAGGGTGTATGTTTCAAAAAGGCAATGTGATTTATTTTATGGTACTTCAGTAGTATTGCGGCATTTTCTTGTTAGATCGACTGCTGATATTCGAGTTTGCTTGGTGGCATAGAGGAATTATTGATTCTCTCTCATGGAATGGTTGGGCATTAGCGGTGTGGTATGTATTTGGACAGCAAAATTGGGATAAGATATGGTGATTCATGTGCCATATGGAATTGGAGACTAGGCGTTCTCATGTCCAGGCTATGTTGTGGTTCTGGGTCACGTGTATCGGCATTGTGCTGTGACTATCGGGATCTAGATACCCAAGTAGATATGTTTTTTCTTGGTATGTTAGATGTTGGATGTGATATTGGGTTCAGACTAGGTGTCTCCATGTTGTGTCATTCTAGACTATTACAATAAGGCAGCGCTGTCGGCTATGCTAAAAATGCCACAGGTTGGGTGGCGAGGTTCGACAGATTATGTCCTAATAGAGTGGTTTTATATTTTAAAGACCCAACATACGGTTGGGGAGGATTTTCTTTCTTATTTGGGCTTTCGTAATGGACTTCAGTGTAGATTGTCTTTCTTGTTTGGGCTTTCGTAATGGATGTATGTGTAGAGGCTCCTTATATTGATTCAGTTCTGGTGGTGAAGAACTTTTCAGATGTGTTTTTTGTTTTCGGGCATGTCTCCATGCAAGGTTGTTGATTTCGATATTGATTTGATTTCGGGCACCGCATCGTATGGCGCCAGCAAAGTTAAAGGAGTTGAAAGAGTTTCTTGTTAAGAAGTTCGTTGGCAGGCCAATGTGGATGCGTGTACTAATTTGAGTCGACTTGGTTGGCTCCGAATTATATTGTTGAGGGATGTGTTGATTCGATTGTTATTGAGCTTATTAGTAATCTTGGGAGGTTTATAAGTTACCCTCCTGTGTTGTGAGGTGTTACGATTTGTTGGTTGTAGGCACATATGGTGCGGTTTTATTGGGATCTCACAGTGGAAGTCGAGCGAAAAAATTAATTGGGTGTTGCTCGGTGAATGGCGTATCGGCTATGTCCCTTCGGGTTTGCATGGTGTATGTTATTTGATTCATCATGGGGTTATGATTTGCTTTTGTTCCAGACATCAAATTATGCGTGGTTGTCGATTTCTAGCATAGTGACTTGAGGTGTTTCATGTGGGGCGGTGTTTGGATAGGATCGCGCATTGCAGCAAAGTTATGTGGAGGTGTGACCTTGCGGATTAGTTTCGTGTGTTCTATACCTATGTGGGAGACGGGTTCTCAGCCTTGTGTTTTAGTGGTTCAGGTGAGCTTGAGGTACGACTCTTTCACTTGAGTCATTTTCATGATTGAGTATGTTCGGACTGTCCCTTATTGGTGCGCGTATTGTGCAAGTTGTGGCTTAGACCTATATTGATGTGTCATATCACCAGAGTAGAGTGTTGGATTAGAGTAGATTGATGGGATCATTAATAAATACGAACAGATTCGATTTCAGCATGTTGAAAGGGTAATATCGAGCTTCGGCTCAAAATTTTGTTGTGGTATTTGCCAAAGGAGAAGTGGCTTTATGAATGGTTGATCTAGGAAATGATTATGGCTTACCGCGTGTTTTAGTGATCATTGGAAGCATATGAAAGTGTTGGGATGAGACTTTAGTTTATAACAATTCTTCTATCGGTATTCGAGTGTTGTGTGCAGCTACTATGATTAGAAGTTATCACTACACGTGATTGAGTTATGTGGTATATCATGTGATTGCACCTGAGGTAGCATATGTGGTTAGTTACCACTTGTTCAGAATTATTCAAAGTATAAATGTGAGATTTTGATCGTATTGGTGATTTTGGGAGTGGAAATGTGGTTCTATGATTTATGGGCTAGATTGGGCAGTGAAATTTCAGTTACAATGTGTTATTGGGTCTACATGAGATAGGGTGACATGGGATCACCCCAGGGTATATGCATGGTAAGGTTATTCAGCGATTGATTGGATTTTAGAACAACTTTAGGCACATTCGCCGACGAACGTATGTTTAAGAGGAGGAGGATGTAATAACCCGACCGGTCGTTTTGAGCTTTTGTACTTTGATCGTCATTTTTCAATCATGAATCCCCCCCCGCATGATGTATTATGACTCATGTAAATCATTTGTTTTGGTTTTCAGAGTAATCGAAACGAATTTGGAAGAACACTTCTTAGTTTGAAGCTTGAAATTTGAAAGAGTTGACTTGTTTGTATATGATCTCGGATTGGAATTTTTATAATTTTGTTTGCTCTGATAGGTGATTTGGGACTTAGGAGTTTGATCGGAATGGGTTTTTGAAGTTCGATGTAGAATTAGACTTGAATTGGCAAAGTTGATATTTTGGCGATTTTCGGTTGATAGGCTAGATTTTGATATATGGGTCGGAATGGAATTCCGAGAGTTGCAGTAGCTTCGATGTGTCATTTGGGATGTGTGTAAAATATCAAGTTATTTGGACGTGGTTGGGTTTTTAATCAAAAAGCGTATTTTGGAAGTTTTAGAAAATTTAGGCTTGAATCTGATGTGTTTGGGTTGATTTGATGTCATTTGAAGTGTATTGATGATTGGAACAAGTTTGAATAAGGTGTTAGGATGTGTTGATGCCTTTGTTTGAGGTCCCAGGGGGCTTAGGTGAGTTTTGGGTGGTCATTCAGACCATTTTGGAGTTGAAAATTGTAAAACATACAGGTTCAACAGTTGCAAGGTTTTACTCTTCGTGTTCACGCGGGGGCCCTCGCGTTCACGAAGAGTCAAAAGAGGTTGAGGGGATTTTTTGCCTTCGCATTGTGGAGAAAGGCTTCGCGTTCGTGGAGGGTTGGCCACTGGTACATCGCGTTGGCGACAGGAGCCTCATGATCGCGTAGTGGTCAGCTAGGTAGAATCCAATTTGCCCATCGCGTCCGCAGTGGTAAGGACGCATTCGCGAAGGGTGTTCATGTTAAAGCATCGCATTCGCGAAGGTGAATTTTTGGTCAACGGAAGTTTGTGCTGTGCTAACACGAGGGGTTGACCACGTTCGCTATGAAGGAGAGTTAAGCCTGGGCAGAATGTTTTTAATTCATTTTATCCGCAATTTGAGGGCTCATTTCCTCCATAGTTGATCATTTTGGGAGCTTTTTGAAGGGGATTGATGACGGATTCAAGGAGAATAGATTTGAGGTAAGATTTTTGGACTTAAAACGCGATTCTATTGTAAAATCTACCTAGAAAATCATGAAAGATAAGCCTAAAATTTAAGAACTAGGGCTTGGGAAATTGTACTTTTGATTAGGGATTTGAAGGACCAATTGGGTCAGATTTAAGAACATTTTATATGTATGAACTCGTGGGGAGATAAGGAACCCGTTGATGTGAAAATATTTGACTTTCAAGAAGTGAGCTCGTGGCTCAGGTTTGGCTAATTCGGGATTTGTGCCCTTTATTAATTATTTTTGCTTGGGCTTTGCTCCCTTAGCATGTTTTGATGCCCTTGTTCTGATTTTGGATAGATTCGTCATGCGTGGAGGCCAATTCAAGGGGCAAAGGCGTTGCGAGGTAGAGATTTAGCCAGTTCGAGGTGAGTACTGATTATAAATGATGTTCTGAGGGTTTGAAACCCTGGATTGCACATCGTAGCGCTATACTGAGATGAGTCACATGCTTGATGAGAAGCGTGGGGTCGTGCACTATTGAGGATTGTGACTTGGTCCATCCCGGTTGATGGTTTTACCACGTATTTGATTGAAAAATATTTGCTATCATCATTATTTGGGCTGACTGCCATACCTGGGCCTAGCTCCTGCTATTTGAAACCTTCGGGGATTTTTGTTGATATTTCCTCACTATTTTGACTTTATACTTGAACTGAGTTATGTTGTTTTTCACTGTTTTTAGAACTCATCCAAGTTTACTTGCTTTAACACTGCAAAGGATATTTCAAATAATATTTTGGGCTGAGCATTATCTTTTACTATTTTTTGAGTGGCTTAAGTGATTTTTGACTGAATAAGGCCGAGGACCTGTGTTGTGAGGATATCTTCTGGGTCGGGCTGCATGCCGCAGTAGTGATACACTAATTTGATTATAAGGCCGAGGGCCTGAGATATTTATGCCACGACGTGGCTTGTTGATATTGATATGCAGCCGAGAGCCTGTTTGATACCACGAGGTGGCTTGAAATTGCGCTACAGCCGTAAGCGGCCCCTCCGGAGTTTGCACATCCCCAGTGAGCACGGCGACCCATTGTGATGTGAGATATTGCCCGAGGGGCATATTTGATGACATTGTACCCGAGGGGCGAACCTTATGTGCTTATCTTTTTTATCTGTCTACCATTTACCTGTTTAATTGTGTATTTCTGCACGAGGGGCGTATTTCTATGCTTGTCTGTACTACTTGTTTGCATTCATTTGCGTAACTGTTGAAAAAATCGTATTCAAGGAAGCTTAAACTGAGCTAAGATGTTTTAGAGATTTTACAGCTCCACTGCTGTCTAACTGGTTTTTGAACTTCTTCTATACAGTATCATGATATGTTTTGCGTGTTTTCTCACCATTCAGACTTTAAAAATAATTATTACTCTCTGAGTTGGAGTACTCACTTTAATCCCTGCACCTTGTGTGTAGATTCGGGTATTTCTGCCCCCGATAGAGGGTATTGAGTGATCAGAGGCAGAGTCATCGGAGTTAGCAAGGTAGCTTCCTGTCACGGGATGAGTATTTTGCGCAGCTAACCCGTGCGGCACTTAGACAACTTTGCCAACGGTTGCTAAGTAAGCCTAGAGCTTCTCGAACTAGAGAAGAAAGCAATGAAGCCAAATGAGAACTTGTATTGCACTAAAGAGAGAATTACAATGCTTGAGTTGCTTGTTGTGTGTTGTGCAAATGCCAAATTCCATCCCATATTTATAGGGGAGGCTTGCCAAGCTCTAGAGATTCTAGGTAGTTCTATCATCATCTAATTATGTACAAGTGCTAGAATTCTATGGAGAATTCTAGAGAGTTCTACTACATTCTAGCTAGGTACATGTGCTAGAATTCTATGGAAAATTCTAGAGTATTTCCAAGCTCAAATGTACTAGAGTTCTCTAGAACGTTCCAGAATCTAGAGTTGCCTAGAATGTTCCAGAATTGGGCCAAGCTAGGACTCTGCCTTGTGTTGGCTCACTAGCCCAAGATTGTAGACGATTGGGCTATCAAATTGGGTGTTCCGCAACATCCTCCCCCACCTAAGCTCGCGGCGTCCTCGTCGCGCTCTCGTGCTTGAAATTCTGGATGTGCTGGCACGCCCCTTCTCGAAACCACGCGATCCGCAATGATGTAGTCCACATCTTTGTCGAATGCGGTGACAATGGCAATTGGTGCACGACTCAATATTCCGCGACTTGGGTCTCCCATGTCTTCGTGATATGGCTTGAGAAGACTCACATGGAAGACCGGATGGATCTTGAGTCTTGACGGAAGCTGGAGTTGATACGAGACGTTGCCCACACGTCGGACAACTTGGAAGGGTCCCTCGTAGCATCTCACTAACCCCTTGTGGACTTTCCGTAATGTCTTGAATTGTTGGGGTAGGAGCTTGATCATGACTTGATCACCTTCCTTGTACTCAACATGCCGTCTCCTTGTATCCGCCCAATTCTTAATTTTTATTGCGGCTTTGTCGAGGTAGGCTCGCGTGATGTCCGCTTCTTCATGTTCGGGTGGCGCCATGCGGTAGGGCGCCAAGGCTAGTGGTTTCGCGCCTTGTTCCAGCTCGATCGGATGATCTACCTCTCGCCGAGGTGGGAGCTTCTTCGGAAGTTCTGGCGGCATCACATCATTGCACTCATTAAGGATGACTTGAATTCATGGAGGGACTTGGCTTGGCGACAGTCCGCTATTTCCTTCCTCGTTAAGTTCCCGAATGGAGACCATGAAGCTTGGGTCCTTCTTGAAAACCTTTTTGAATTGCATGGCGGAGAGTGTCTTCTCCTCGGGCTTGCCTCTCTTCACGGGTACCATGCATGCCTTGCTCCCGTCAAGTATGATCAGGGAGTTTGTGGCAGGCAGCGGGAAGGCATGGGCTTGGTCGAAGAATTCCATGCCAAGGACCATATTAAAGTCATCCATGGGCACAATAGAGAAATCGAGCTTACCACTCCACGTTCCAAGTGTTAAGTGCACGCCTTGTGCAGTTCCCGCAATTGGCTTGGCGGGTGAGTCTACCGCCTTTATCATGCCTCCTTCCTTGGTGGCCTTGAGGACTAAGCGGTTGGCCGCGTCTATGGTCACGAAGTTTTCTATCGCTCCCAAGTCTAGCAGCGCGCGAACGGACTGGCAATTTATATTTGCGCTAACATACATGAGTCCTTTCTTGATGGGTGTGGGTTGTTGGAGATTAAGTGCGCCGAGGCGTTGGAGAGAACCACGCAGAGTTGGGGTTCCTCCGAGGACATTATGTGGTTGCTCTTTAGTTGGGCACCAAGAGCGTTGAGCGACTTCTTTTCCGGACAGTCGCGTACCCAATGAGGGCCATTACATATAAAGCATGGGCTTCGCGGTTTTGGTGCTTCCTTCTTGCCCTTCGATTTACCTTGCCCACTCATGTTGCTAGGTGGCTTTTTCTGCCCCCAATCTTTGCGGCTATTTCCCTTGTCCTTGCGACTCTCTCCCCCACCTTTGCCTTGGTTGGCCTTTTCGTCTTTAGATTGGGTAGAGTATTCGGTGAGCGATTCCGCAACGGTGATGGCATCATCGAGCGTTTGAACGCCACGCCTATCAAGCTCGGTCTTGGCCCAATCCTTGAGGCCATCTTAGAAGTAAAAGAGTGAATCCTTGTCGAACATGTCGCTTATCTCCAACATGAGGGTAGTAAACTCATTGATGTAGTCCCGCATACTACCCGATTGTTTGAGGCGACGTGGGAGCGCTCGTGCTTCCTTTTCCGCATTGCTTGGGGCGAATCGCTTTCGGAGTTCCTGCTTGAAGTCGGCCCAAGTGTCGATGGTGCAGATTCCCTTGCCCATCTCGCCATGCTTGCGACGCCACCATAGTTGTGCAGCGCCTCTAAGATAAGTGGGTGCAGTGCCCACTTTCGATGCTTCATCTCGTACACCAACGGCATCAAAGTATTGATCAAGTCCAAATAGGAAGTTGTCCACGATGGTTGCATTTCCTGTGCCATCATAGGTGTCGGGCTTTGGCACGTCAATGCGGCGCGCATCACTCGAGTTGGCGGAAGCTGGACTTGGGGAGAGTGTGCGCTTGTGCCATGCCCAATCCGAGCGGATTTCCTCCACTTCCGCACGGACAGCACGTAGTTCTTCCTGGACAAAACTACGAAGTTTTAGCAACTCGTCATGAAAGGAACGAAACTCCCCCCGGAGAAGGTTCGCTTGTTCTTGGATGAGTGCCTTTATTGCCACCGTGAACTCGGCATATTCCCCCTCGAGACCATCCATTCGTTCCTCCAATCCCTCGAGGCTTTCTTGAGTGGCGGAGAATATATTTTCGAGAGTGTTCACACGAGGCTCCAATGCATCCACAGAGGGGTCCTTGGACTTGCTACGAGTATTGCCTTGGCCTCATTCTCCGTCACAGCTGTGGCTTGGTTCAGGTGGAACATCCACACCAACAACACCCTCTTGTGCTATGTTCGAAGTGTTGGCCATTGCTTGTGAGCTAACTTGCGTGGTTGCAAACCTTAGCTCTGATACCACCTGTCACGGGATGAGTATTTTGCGCAGCTAACCCGTGCGGCACTTAGACAACTTTGCCAATGGTTGCTAAGTAAGCCTAGAGCTTCTCGAACTAGAGAAGAAAGTAATGAAGCCAAATGAGAACTTGTATTGCACTAAAGAGAGAATTACAATTCTTGAGTTTCTTGTTGTGTGTTGTGCGTTGTGCAAATGCCAAATTCCATCCCGTATTTATAGGGGAGGCTTGCCAAGCTCTAGAGATTCTAGATAGTTCTATCACCTTCTAGTTATGTACAAGTGCTAGAATTCTATGGAGAATTCTAGAGAGTCTAGAGAGTTCTACTACATTTTAGCTAGGTACATGTGCTAGAATTCAATGGAGAATTCTATAGTATTTCCAAGCTCAAATGTGCTAGAGTTCTCTAGAACGTTCCAGAATCTTGAGTTGCCTAGAATGATCCAGAATTGGGCCAAGCTAAGACTCTTGGCCTTATGTTGGCTCACTAGCCCAAGATTGTAGACGATTGGGCTATCAAATTGGGCGTTCCGCAACATCCTCCCCCACCTAAGCTCGCGGCGTCCTCGGCGCGCTCTCGTGCTTGAAATTCTAGATGTGCTAACACGCCCCTTCTCGAAACCACGCGATCCGCAATGATGTAGTCCACATCTTTGTCGAATGCGGTGACAACGGCGGTTGGTGCACGACTCGATTTTCCGCGACTTGGGTCTCCCATGTCTTCGTGATATGGCTTGAGAAGACTCACATGGAAGACCGTATGGATCTTGAGTCTTGACGGAAGCTGGAGTTGATACGAGACGTTGCCCACACGTCGGACAACTTGGAAGGGTCCCTCGTAGCATCTCTCTAACCCCTTGTGGACTTTCCGTAATGTCTTGAATTGTTAGGGTAGGAGCTTGATCATGACGAGATCACCTTCCTTGTACACAACATGTCGTTTCCTTGTATCCGCCCATTTCTTCATTTTTCCTGCGGCTTTGTCGAGGTAGGCTCGCGTGATGTCCGCTTCTTCATGTTCGGGTGGCGCCATGCGGTAGGGCGCCAAGGCTGGTGGCTTCGCGCCTTGTTCCAGCTCGATCGGATTATCTACCTCTCGCCGAGGTGGGAGCTTCTTCGGATGTTCTGGCGGCATCACATCCTGGCACTCATTAAGGATGGCTTGAATTCGTGGAGGGACTTGGCTTGGCGACAGTCCGCTATTTCCTTCCTCGTTAAGTTCCCGAATGGAGACCAAGAAGCTTGGGTCCTTCTTGAAAACCTTTTTGAATTGCATGGCGGAGAGTGTCTTCTCCTCGGGCTTGCCTCTCTCCACGGGTACCATGCATGCCTTGCTCCCGTCAAGTATGATCAGGGAGTTTGTGGCGGGCAGCGGGAAGGCATGGGCTTGGTCGAAGAATTCCATGCCATGGACCACCTTAAAGTCATCCATGGGCACAATAGAGAAATCGAGCTTACCTCTCCACGTTCCGAGTGTTAAGTGTACGCCTTTTGAAGTTCCCGCAATTGGCTTGGCGACTGAGTTTACCACCTTTATCATACCTCCTTCCTTGGTGGCCTTGAGGCCTAAGCGCTTGGCCTCGTCTATGGTCACGAAGTTTTCTGTCGCTCCCGTGTCTAGCAGTGCGCGAACGGACTGGCCATTTATCTTTGCGCTAACATACATGAGTCCTTTCTTGATGGGTGTGGGTTGTTGGAGATTAAGTGCGCCGAGGCGTTGGAGAGAACCCATGCAGAGTTGGGGTTCCTCTGAGGACCTTGTGTGGTTGCTCTTTAGTTGGGCAGCAAGAGCGTTGAGCGACTTCTTTTCCGGACAGTCGCGTAACCAATGAGGGCCATTACATATAAAGCATGGGCTTCGCGGTTTCGGTGCCTCCTTCTTGCCCATCGATTTACCTTGCCCACTCCTATTGCTAGGTGGCTTTTTCAGCCCCCAATCTTTGCGGCTGTTTCCCTTGTCCTTGCGACTCTCTCCCCCACCTTTGCCTTTGTTGGCCTTTTCGTCTTCAGATTGGGTAGAATATTCGGTGAGCGATTCCGCAACAGCGATGGCGTCGTCGAGCGTTTGAACGCCACGCCTATCAAGCTCGGTCTTGGCCCAATCCTTGAGGCCATCTTAGAAGTAAAAGAGTGAATCCTTGTCGGACATGTCTCTTATATCCAACATGAGGGTAGTAAACTCATTGATGTAGTCCCGCATACTACCCGATTGTTTGAGGCGACGTAGGAGCGCTCGTGCTTCCTTTTCCGCATTGCTTGGGGCGAATAGCTTTCGTAGTTCCTGCTTGAAGTCGGCCCAAGTGTCGATGGTGCAGATTCCCTTGCCCATCTCGCCATGCTTGCGACGCCAGCATAGTTGTCCAGCGCCTCTAAGATAAGTGGGTGCAGTGCGCACTTTCGATGCTTCATCTTGTACACCAACGTCATCGAAGTATTGAACAAGTCTAAATAGGAAGTTTTCCACGATGGTTGCATTTCGTGTGCCATCATAGGTGTCGGGCTTTGGCACGTCAATGCGGCGGGCATCACTCGAGTTGGTGGAAGCTGGACTTGGGGAGAGTGTGCGCTTGTGCCATGCCCAATCCGAGCGGATTTCCTCCACTTCCGCACGGACAGCACGTAGTTCTTCCAGGACAAAACTACAAGTGTTAGCAACTCGTCATGAAAGGAACGAAACTCCCCTCGGAGAAGGTTCGCTTGTTCTTGGATGAGTGCCTTTGTTGCCACCGTGAACTCGGCATTTTCCCCCTCGATACCATCCACTAGTTCCTCCAATCCCTCGAGGCTTTCTTGAGTGGCGGAGAATATATTTTCGAGAGTGTTCACACGAGGCTCCAATGCATCCACAGATGGGGCCTTGGACTTGCTACGAGTCTTGCCTTGGCCTCGTTCTCCGTCACGGCTGCGGCTTGGTTCCGGTGGAACATCCACACCAACGACACCCTCTTGTGCTATGTTCGAAGTGTTGGCCATTGCTTGTGAGCTAACTTGCGTGGTTGCAAACCTTAGCTCTGATAGCACCTGTCATGGGATGAGTATTTTGCGCAGCTAACCCGTGCGGCACTTAGACAACTTTGCCAACGGTTGCTTAGTAAGCCTAGAGCTTCTCGAACTAGAGAAGAAAGTAATGAAGCCAAATGAGAACTTGTATTGCACTAAAGAGAGAATTACAATTCTTGAGTTTCTTGTTGTGTGTTGTGCGTTGTGCAAATGCCAAATTCCATCCCGTATTTATAGGGGAGGCTTGCCAAGCTCTAGAGATTCTAGATAGTTCTATCACCTTCTAGTTATGTACAAGTGCTAGAATTCTATGGAGAATTCTAGAAGTCTAGAGAGTTCTACTACATTCTAGCTAGGTACATGTGTTAGAATTCAATGGAGAATTCTAGAGTATTTCCAAGCTCAAATGTGCTAGAGTTCTCCAGAACGTTCCGGAATCTTGAGTTGCCTAGAATGATCCAGAATTGGGCCAAGCTAGGACTCTTGGCCTTATGTTGGCTCACTCGCCCAAGATTGTAGACGATTGGGCTATCAAATTGGGCGTTCCGCAACATCCTCCCCCACATATGCTTGCGGCATCCTCGTCGCGTCTCGTGCTTGAAACTCTGGATGTGCTGGCACGCCCCTTCTCGAAACCACGCGATCCGCAATGATGTAGTCCACATCTTCATCGAATGCGGTGACAACGGCGGTTGGTGCACGACTCGATTTTCCGCGACTTGGGTCTCCCATGTCTTCGTGATATGGCTTGAGAAGACTCACATGGATGACCGGATGGATCTTGAGTCTTGATGGAAGCTGGAGTTGATACGAGACGTTGCCCACACGTCGGACAACTTGGAAGGGTCCCTCGTAGCGTCTCACTAACCCCTTGTGGACTTTCCGTAATGTCTTGAATTGTTGGGGTAGGAGCTTGATCATGACATGATCACCTTCTTTGTACTCAACATGCCGTCTCCTTGTATCCGCCCATTTCTTCATTTTTCCTGCGGCTTTGTCGAGGTAGGCTCGCGTGATGTCCGCTTCTTCATGTTCGGGTGGCGCCATGCGGTAGGGCACCAAGGCTGGTGGCTTCGCACCTTGTTCTAGCTCGATCGGATTATCTACCTCTCGCCGAGGTGGGAGCTTCTTCGTAAGTTCTGGCGGAATCACATCCTTGCACTCATTAAGGATGACTTGAATTCATGGAGGGACTTGGCTTGGCGACAGTCCGCTATTTCCTTCCTCGTTAAGTTCCCGAATGGAGACCAAGAAGCTTGGGTCCTTCTTGAAAACCTTTTTCAATTGCATGGCGGAGAGTGTCTTCTCCTCGGGCTTGCCTCTCTCCACGGGTACCATGCATGCCTTGCTCCCGTCAAGTATGATCAGGGAGTTTGTGGCGGGCAGCGGGAAGGCATGGGCTTAGTCGAAGAATTCCATGCCAAGGACCATCTTAAAGTCATCCATGGGCACAATAGAGAAATCGAGCTTACCACTCCACGTTCCGAGTGTTAAGTGTACGCCTTTTGCAGTTCCCGCAATTTGCTTTGCGGGTGAGTTTACCACCTTTATCATGCCTCCTTCCTTGGTGGCCTTGAGGCCTAAGCGCTTAGCCTCGTCTATGGTCACGAAGTTTTCTGTCGCTCCTGTGTCTAGCAGTGCGCGAACGGACTGGCCATTTATCTTTGCGCTAACATACATGAGTCCTTTCTTGATGGGTGTGGGTTGTTGGAGATTAAGTGCGCCGAGGCGTTGGAAAGAACCCATGCAGAGTTGGGGTTCCTCCGAGGACATTATGTGGTTGCTCTTTAGTTGGGCAGCAAGAGCGTTGAGCGACTTCTTTTCCGGACAGTCGCGTACCCAATGAGGGCCATTACATATAAAGCATGGGCTTCGCGGTTTCGGTGCCTCCTTCTTGCCCTTCGATTTGCCTTGCCCACTCCTGTTGCTAGGTGGCTTTTTCTACCCCCAATCTTTGCGGCTGTTTCCCTTGCCCTTGGGACTCTCTCCCCCACCTTTGCCTTTGTTGGCCTTTTCGTCTTTAGATTGGGTAGAGTATTCGGTGAGCGATTCCGCAACAGCTACGGCGTCGTCGAGCGTTTGAACGCCACGCCTATCAAGCTCAGTCTTGGCCCAATCCTTGAGGCCATCTTAGAAGTAAAAGAGTGAATCCTTTTCAGCCATGTCTCTTATCTCCAACATGAGGGTAGTAAACTCATTGACGTAGTCCCGCATACTACCCGATTGTTTGAGGCGACATAGGAGCGCTCGTGCTTCCTTTTCCGCATTGCTTGGGGCAAATTGCTTTCGTAGTTCCTGCTTGAAGTCGGCCCAAGTGTCGATGGTGCAGATTCCCTTGCCCATCTCGCCATGCTTGCGACGCCACCATAGTTGTGCAGCGCCTCTAAGATAAGTGGGTGCAGTGCCCACTTTCGATGCTTCATCTCGTACACCAACGTCATCGAAGTATTGATCAAGTCCAAATAGGAAGTTGTCCACGATGGTTGCATTTCGTGTGCCATCATAGGTGTCGGGCTTTGGCACGTCAATGCGCCGCGCATCACTCGAGTTGGCGGAAGCTGGAATTGGGGAGAGTGTGCGCTTGTGCCATGCCCAATCCGAGCGGATTTCCTCCACTTCCGCACGGACAGCACGTAGTTCTTCCTGGACAAAACTACGAAGTATTAGCAACTCGTCATGAAAGGAACGAAACTCCCCTCAGAGAAGGTTCGCTTGTTCTTGGATGAGTGCTACCGTGAACTCGGCATATTCCCCCTCGAGACCATCCACTCGTTCCTCCAATCCCTCGAGGCTTTCTTGAGTGGAGGAGAATATATTTTCGAGAGTGTTCACACGAGGCTCAAATGCATCCACGGATGGGGCCTTGGACTTGCTACGAGTCTTGCCTTGGCCTCGTTCTCCGTCACGGCTGCGGCTTGGTTCCGGTGGAACATCCACACCAACAACACCCTCTTGTGCTATGTTTGTAGTGTTGGCCATTGCTTGTGAGCTAACTTGCGTGGTTGCAAACCTTAGCTCTGATACCACCTGTTACGGGATGAGTATTTTGCGCAGCTAACCCGTGCGGCACTTAGACAACTTTGCCAACGGTTGCTAAGTAAGCCGAGAGCTTCTCGAACTAGAGAAGAAAGCAATGAAGCCAAATAAGAACTTGTATTGCACTAAAGAGAGAATTACAATTCTTGAGTTGCTTGTTGTGTGTTGTGTGTTGTGCGTTGTGTAAATGCCAAATTCCATCCCATATTTATAGGGGAGGCTTGCCAAGCTCTAGAGATTCTAGATAGTTCTATCACCTTCTATTTATGTACAAGTGCTAGAATTCTATGGAGAATTCTAGAGAGTCTAGAGAGTTCTACTCTATTCTAGCTAGGTACATGTGCTAGAATTCTATGGAGAATTCTAGAGTATTTCGAAGCTCAAATGTGCTAGAGTTCTCTAGAACGTTCCGGAATCTAGAGTTGCCTAGAATGTTCCAGAATTGGGCCAAGCTAGGACTCTTGGCCTTGTGTTGGCTCACTAGCCCAAGATTGTAGACGATTGGGCTATCAAATTGAGCGGTCCGCAACATGCCGGTGTCCGTATCATTGCTTATCTCCTTCGTTATTTCATTAGTCTATGTTCAACACATTTCAGATATTTTAGTTGTAGTTAGACCCTAGTAGATGCTCATGACTTGTGGCACCCCGATTAGGATTGTGTCGGGTGTATTTTCCGCATTTGATTGATATTTCCCATTATTCACTACATTTAATTCAAGTTTGAACTGCTCTTATGTTAATTAACTATTTTAAAAAGTAAATTGGATTTTACTGGCTGGCCTTGCTTTCACAAGAGGTTCCATCACGACCGGGTTCGGGGTTCGGGTGGTCATGACACTATGCAACTTCGAACATTGAATCCTTGAGTGAAAGCTTGAACAGCCCAATCGTCAGATAGTGCCACCAAAGGCATAAGTAGTGGACAACAACCAATAATTCTTTTTCGTGGGTGGCATAGCATTGTTCTATCTCCTTCCACTTTCGGCTCTCATACGCAACTGGATGCCTCTCTAGTACAAGACTCTACCCATGACATGTCATTCATTTGTAATGGTTTGGCCAAATTAGAAAAGGCCAGGATGGTGCTACTAGACATAGCCGCTTTCAAAGCGTTGAAGGCTTCCGCTCGCTTGGGACCCCAATCCTAAGGCATGATGTTCATTAGAAGTTTTGTCAATTGCCCTGCAAGTAGAGATATTTTTTCACGATTCGCCGATAGAAGTTGCATAGGCCAAGGAATGCCCTTAGAGCATGGATATTCTTAGGCAGCATCTAATCTGTGATAGCCTGGATCTTTTGTTGGTCCATGTTGATCTTCCCTTCCTTGATAACATGTCCAAGGAATTCGATCTATTTTTGGGTGAAGGATCACTTGGATAGCTTCTCATACAATTCATGCTCCCGCAATCGAGCTAGGACCTTCTGCATGTGCTCTAGGTGTTCCTATAGTGTTTTGCTATATATCACAATGTCATCTAAGTACACCACTATGAATTCATCAATGTATTCGGGGAAGACTTGGTTCATCAAGGTGTAAAATGTGTTCAGAGCATTAGTCAAAACGAATGGCATGACCAGGAAGTCATATCTTGTATTCATCTCTTTCGGCAATTAGGACTTACCAGTGACCTGTCTTCAGATCTATTTTGGTGAACACTGTAGCACCACCCAATCCATTGCACATGTCCTCCATTAGGAGGATAGGGTACTTATTCTTCACAGTTATGTTGTTTAGGGTATGATATTCGACACAGAGTCGTAGGGTGGTATTATGTTTCTTTTGGAACAGCACAAGGGAACCATTAGAGAACTTGGAGCGCACAATTATTCTCGTGTCTAGCATTTCCATCAACTCTCTTCGAAGCCCGGCAAGTTCAGGTTGTGACATTTTCTATGGCTCCCGAGCGGGTGGCTTCGCACCCGGTACCAACTTAATCTCATGGTTCATAGTTCATCTAGTCGGAAGCTACTTTGGCATGTCATATGGCATGACATCTTCAAACTCTTTTAGCAGCTCATTCAAGGGTGCAAGAATTAGACCCGAGCGGCGTTCAACATCTTCAATACAAAGGGTAGTCAGGAATGTAAGTTCATCTCTTTTGACTCTCATTTTCAAATGTAAGGCCAAAATGTTTCTCGTAGCCATCTTTATGGATGTGCATGGGAAAATGCAGGGTTTAACCCTCTTTGCTCCCATCATCAGTGGCATGTCTGCATAAGGTACATGAACAGTGCTGGTTTATCTCATGAATTTCGATCCAACTATTAGTTCGAAGTCATCTATGATCACCACACGCAAGTTAAATTTTCCTTCACGGTGACCCAGCTTCACCGGCACTTCTTAGTCTATTCCACCCACTGACTGAGGCGGTGAGTTGATAACCTTGATACAACCTCTTCCCTTTCCTACGACTAGACAAAGGTGATCTACCTCAATAGAGGCTAAGTGATTGTGAGTAGTTTATATGTCCATCATCGCCTAAATATAATTGGCATTAACTTTAATTTCGATGAGAATTAGGGTCTTCTCTTGGTTAAGAAGAGGCCTATCATCTTCCTAATGTCTTTTTCTTAGAGGATAGGCATGGGTCCTTCTTCTCACAAATGCCAACACTAGTTACCTCTAAGGCCTCAGAAATAGAACAAACAAGTGTGTTAAAAGGCACTTATTTGTTCTGTCTAGTATGCATCGTCCTCGTTATTATCTATCCCTTCATCAAAAGTTTGATGGACATTCATTTGTGCATGTGGGCATTTACTGTTCTAATGTGGACCGCCGCAATGACGATATCCTGAAGGGAGCTTCCTTCCAATCATTATTGTGAGATGCAACTTTATTGTTGCTTGAGGAGGGAGTCTTAGATTTGATTACACTTCGATCTCCTCCACTTCTTCTAGTGCCACCATTTCTAGGCGGGCCCCCTTTGCATCCTCCTCGGATAGGTGGTTGAGGCATGTTAACTGAGTTTCCACTTGGTAGTCCCCAAGGTATCCTGGTGCTTGGATTTCCTTGGGCAAAGTATCTACCCTTTGTCATTTGAACTCCATATGGGCATAAGGTTTCAAACCTTCCAGGAATGTAAAGTGTTTTTATTTGTCCCCCATATCATGTATGTTCATCATGAGTGCAAAGAATTCACACGGGTAGTCTCGAATCAACTTGGTTTGGCAGAGCTCCTTGAGCTTTCTCCGAGCATTGTACTCTACATTTTCATTGAAGAACTGTAAATGTATGGCCTCCTTCAGGTCTCCCTATGTCTCAAGAGTATCTTCACCAACCCTGATGGCTTCATATTTCACCCGCCAACAGAGTTTAACGTCACCTTGAACATACATGGCAGCAATTGCTACCTTTTCTTGCTTCTTCTAACTCCCTCATGGTATCAACGTATTGTTCGATGTAAAAGATGAAGTTCTCAACTTCTTTGGCATTCCGAGCCCCGTTGTAGGGATTTGGTTCAGGGATCTTTAGCTTGTCTGGCCTAGGAGCTAGGTTCACAGTACCCTAGATTTGGTTTCCACCTCATTGGAGTAGGCCATTTAACACAACATTGACAATATTTAGCTGAACCATAAAGTTTTTAATGGTTTACTACATGGACACAATGTCCGCGTCTTGCGTCCTATGGGCTAAATCCTAAGTTCGCTCCTATTGTAGCCCTTCGAATTGATTGAAAATTTTGGCTGTCTTTGTAGATGTCATTTGCCGGTATCCTTCAGAGTCGCAGCTGATGTTTGCAATGTCTCCTTCGGCCTGTCGTATCCTGCGATCCAGGTCGTCCAACCTTTGCACTAGGTTGGTTCTTATATCGGCCACCGTACTTGCGATGGGTTGTAATATATTAATGGTATCTTCAAGGGGCCAAAATGCGGTCCCCATGATTCACCATGGTAAAAAATGGTGGCAATGGAAATGTGTTTCCTCTTCTAATGTCGAGCCTAGGCTCTGATACCAACTGTTACGTGATGCCTTCCTAAGATGTCTTGGAAAGGCAACGTAAGACTAAGCAACTGATGTTCGTATGGTTACTTTCTGCCAACCAGGGTCGCGTCGTATGCTAGTTGAGACTGTTAGTTTCGTACGGAAAAGCCGATGTCAAGGGAAATTAAGAGAACATATTAGATAATGAGAATGAAAGAAAGCTTGATTGCATTACTAAAAGTTACTACAGAAAGTCAATACGGTGTCGACGAGGAGAGACACCAATACAAAGAATTGTTTGGTTGCTTAAAAAAAATAAACTACATGACTAGACATAACTAAGCTAAAGAATCATAATGGAAATATATAAAGTAAAACTACTCAATATTTATATTTAAAAGTACCTAGATTCCTAAAAGGTAAAAGCGGGTCCATTGGGGCCACTTGGAGGGGCTGCAACTTTATCTTTAGCTTCAGGGTCTGTGCGCGCGGCGCTAGCCACAGGGCATGGGGATATTGCGCTTGCAATAGGCGCATGCTGGGGCGCAGTCTGCTGAGGGGAACTATTGGTATTTTCCTACGGCTGGGCGCTGACAATGGCTATTGATAGCGCTACATAGGAATATGCACACTTGTCACTTGAGGTGGCCAAGACCACGGGGCTGTCCATGGTATTAAGTGTTAAGAGGCTAGGCAAGATGTCATAGTGCGTCCAAGGGTCATGGGTCATAGATGGAAACATGAAAAATCAAATAAAAGTTGAGCCAACAACCTGCTCTTTCACGTTCCTAGTATAAATTAATAAAACCAATGAATTTTGACAAGTCCTACGCTTCAAGTCAGTATTTAGGAATATTCATCAAAGATTGAGGTAAAATGAATAGGATCCATTCATAAGGGTGGATAGAACTTTTAGATTTCGGTTTTATCTTAACCAACTGCTTTTAATGTGAAATACAAATTTATGTGTAAAATTTCATTAAAAGTATACTAATAAGTTATAGATACGAACCTGTAACTTTAAAAATATAATGGATTCACTACTAAAGACATTTAAAAATACAAGAATTTTGGTGTTTCAGCCCTGGAAATGAAAAAACAAAAATCTTTGGCAGGGAGCATTTCCTCCTTTAATGTGTCTTATGCAGCGAAAATGCGGAGTAATCTAGGGCCCTTTACTTTCCCTCTTTCCAAAAACTTCACCGTCACATTGAATCAACATATGATGAGATCTATCTCGGTTCATACACTAAATTCTAATTTACATTACTAATCAATCTTACAAAAAAGAGACAGCTGTGCAAATCAATAGTACAAAAAGAGTCGCATAAGCTGTGGTAAATATTAATCTTGAACAACATTTACAGGAGAAGAGCCACTTCCACTTTTCTTATGATTGGTAGATTGTCCAGTGAAGGTCCTTCCCATGAACTTTTTGGTTTTGCTTAGGCCACTTCTTACTACCCTTACACCAGCACCTAGTCCAGCACCAATGCCACTGCCTGCAGCACCTGAAGCAGCTAATGCTGCTGCACCATCAAGGGCTTCCATTGAACTTCCAATGACCCCTTCTGCTTTTAGTTGCTTCCTTTCTTCTATGATCTTCTTCTCTTCCTCTAGAGCTGCTAATTGCTCTTTCTTGCTGAATTCATGATACAGTATCTGCATTTTAAAGACATTAGTCAGTCATACTAAGTACATGCTACTCTTGGAGAATACCAAAGGAAACTATTAAGTGTGCTAGGGCCATTTCGTTCACATACTTGTTATGCGGGATTATAATGCATGGAGTTTTATGTGATGAGTAATCGTGAAATGGCTGTTATGTGAAACGATTGTTATGCGGTGATTAATATGAGGGAATTGTTACACTATGATTAATACTGAAGGAATTGTTATGCAAATATTTACTTACTTTAAGGACATTTTTGTCTTGATACAGTTTAATCCACCTATTACCATATATATATTCTTATTTCATATTTCTCTCCCTCTAAGATACTATATAGATCCTCCCATAACTTAATATAAATATAGTATTTAATAGTGCCAACAACTTATGGAGAGATTATTTTATTCTCATGCGGCCAACCATACGTTGTACTAGTTGTGTGGCGTGTAAGATATATGGATTTATATCTAGATATATGGACTTATATCTACACACATATGAACAATATATGGATAATTATATGTTATGTGCTATCTTTTGGTTTGGCCTAATTATGTGGTCTTATGGACATTATGTTAAGGGGGCCAATGTGTTGTCATACTAAAGTGTAGGACTAATGTGTAGATACCCAAAAGGGTAACCTTAGTTTATGATGGGCTAAGTAAGGTTACAAATGTAACTATGGTTACATGAATGCTTGTGACTCTTGAGTTTTGTAACTCTTGCAAGACATAACTCAAGACATAACTTTTGTCTTGTAACTCTTGTCTCTTGGGTTATGTAACTCCTAGAGTTATAAAGTGGGGTTATGGTTCCCATTCTTTAGCAAGACAAGTTCTTCTTCTTCCCATTGAATCAAGAACCATATTGTCCATTGTCTTGCAAATAGGGTGGAAAACCATAAGCCAAATTTGATCATTGTCATATTATTGTTATTGTGTAACAATTCTCATATTGTTAAATCTTGTGGATTCATTCTTGTGGTAACATACAAACTTCAAGAAACTTGAAGAAAGGATCAAGAGGTTCAAAAGGAATCAAGGACAATTATCAAAGGTGGTTCATAAAATTCCACACATATGGATTCAGGTTAACTTCCGCTCATGTAGTTGTAATTCCGGATTATTCAACATGAAGGTTGTTGTCTTTAGTAGGAATCATAATCCTAACAATTGGTATCAGAGCCACCCTTCATTTTGGATAATTTGGATGTTCATAAGAATCATGTTATGCTAGGATTCATGTTTTAGTTTTATAAGAATTTTGTTTATGAAATTCTACCATGAAATAGCATGATCTTATGAATGTTATGTTTTGATTTGATGTTTTAATATGATGTTAAAACATTGTAAATAGCATGATTTTAGTAGGTTAACAACATGTTTTTTATGTTTAAGATTCATGTTGAAAATCATGTGTTATTCAGAAAAAATTTTTGGTCACTGCCTTCTGACAATGGATTGTTGCCTTACACAATCCATTGTCTGTGACTTAGTATTCTGGCAGTTTTTTTGGAACACCAGACAATCGATTGTCAGGTTCTGACAATCGATTGTCAGGTTTTGACAATCGATTGTCAGCTTCTGACAATCGATTGTTCAAGGTCCAATGAGTTGAAACTTCTCCAGTAACTGAAATTTTTCATAAAATCAAACAATCGATTGTCTGGCTTTGACAATCGATTGTGGATGGTCCAGTAACAAATTTTTCATAAAACCAAACAATCGATTGTCTGGCTTTGACAATCGATTGTGGATGGTCCAGTAACTTAAAAAATTCATAAAACCAAACAATCGATTGTTTGGCTTTGACAATCGATTGTGTATGGTCCAGTAAAATATTTCAAAAAACCAAACAATCGATTGTCTGGTTTTGACAATCGATTGTGTTGGTCCAGTAAGGTTAAAAACGTTTCAACTCTCTTAAGTTTCAGTGAATATTAATTGTTTTAAAGTCCATCAATTCTTATAATATATTTAGAATTGTCCTATCATGTACACAACGATTAATATTCAAGTGTTACATATCAAAATATGTAACACATTAAGTTGAGATTCATAAAATGGCTTAAGGAACTAAAGTTTATAGCATCTAATATTTTAGTTATTCAATTGAAGCACTATGTTACCAAAGTAACCTCTATTGTGTAGATTGATTAATTTTAAAATATAAGATGACTGTGGATGTTATTCTTCCATGCGTTTAACACCGGCCCAAAGGAAGGTGTTATTTGGCAGGAATTCGAACATTCTTGTGGTGGTAAATATGAGACGATTATTTGGTTTTCCATGTGAATATTAAATCGGCCCAAAGGAAGGTTTAATATTTGACAGGAGTTTATTGTCTATGTTTGATCACTACACCAAGAGTACCACTTACAAGTTGTTTTTCTGTCCAAAGACTAAAATCAATGTTGTGCTAGGTATCTTGTAATGGGAATTGCCTAATTTTGAATCTATAAAGTTAAAGTTCAAGTTTATGTAAGCATGTATTCAGTAATCCTTTTGTTCTATTTTCAGTAAATTCTTCTGCTTCTACGATCTCTGCCAACATCAATAGCATCCCTGTGCTTAACGGCACTAACATTAAGGAATGGAAAGAGAACGTCATGATCGTTCTCGGTTGCATGGATCTTGACTTAGCACTTCGGACCGAGCAACCTACTCCTCTTGAGGATACATCCTCTCCTGATGACAGGAGGGTGATGGAGAAGTGGGAACGCTCGAATCGCATGAGTCTCATGATCATGAAGCGTACAATCCCAGAATCATTCAGGGGCACTATGAATGATGAACCCAATGCCAAAGTTTTCCTTGAAAACCTCGAACAGCATTTTATTCAAAACAAAAAGGCGGAAACAAGTACACTATTGAGTAAACTTGTTTCCATGAGGTATAAGGGCAAGGGAAACATTAGGGAGTACATTATGGAAATGTCTCATCTTGCTTCGAAACTAAAGTCACTCAAGCTGGATTTACCTGAGGAACTGCTTGTGTACTTTGTTTTGATATCTCTTCCTGCACACTTTAATCAGTTTAAGGTCAGTTATAACTGCCTGAAGGAGAAATGGTCTCTTAACGAGCTCATTTCACACTGTGTGCAAGAAGAGGAAAGGATAAAGCTAGATAAGACAGAAAGTGCTCATTTGGCATCCTCTTCTAAGGAAACTAAGAAGATGAAGGGTAAGGAAGTTGCAGTTGCAAAGCCCAAGAATAAGCAACAAAAGGAACCTAAGGTTGAAATCACTGCATTAGGTTGCTTCTTCTGTAAGGGGACTAATCATGTGAAGAAGGATTGTACCAAGTACCATGCCTGGCGTGCGAAAAAAGATACAGTTCTTTCTCTTGTTTGTTCTGAAGTTAATTTAGTTTCAGTACCTAAGGATACTTGGTGGGTAGATTCTGCTGCTACTACTCATATAAGTATATCAATGCAGGGTTGCCTGAACTGCCGAAAACCAAATGATGGTGAAAGATACATCTATGTGGGTGACGGCAAGAAGGTGCCAGTTGAAGCTATTGGCAAATTTAGGCTGTTGTTTAAAACTGGTTTTCATTTAGATTTGGATGAGACTTTTATTGTACCATCTTTTAGACGGAACTTAATTTCGGTTCCCCAATTGGACATATCTGGTTATAAATGTACATTTGGGGTTAATAAAGTTAGTCTCTTTCAGTGTTCAAATCTTATTGGTACTGGTGTTTTATCAACATTTGATAGCTTATATTTGGTTGATACAATAACTTCAAATAAAGAAACTTTGCATACAAGTTTAAGTGGTACTAAAAGGAAATTAACTAATGAGAATTCTATATCACTCTGGCATAAACGTTTGGGTCACATATCCATTCAAAGAATTCAGAAACTCGTGTCAGATGGAATTCTTGATTCTCTTGATACCTCAAATTCGGAAATTTGTATTGAGTGTATCAAGGGAAAACAAACAAACAAGACTAGATTAGGTGCCAAGAGAGCTTCGGACGTCTTAGAATTGATACATACGGATATTTGCGGGCCATTTCCTACTCCTTGTCGGAATGGTCAACAATACTTTATCACATTCATAGACGATTACTCTCGTTATGGGTACCTATATCTTATTCACGAAAAGTCCCAATCCATAGACGTGTTCAAATCATTTAAGGCTGAAGTTGAAAATCAACTAAGCAAAAGAATTAAATCCGTTAGATCTGACCGTGGTGGTGAATACTATGGTCGATATGATGGTTCCGGTGAACAACGTCCAGGGCCTTTTGCTAAATTCCTAGATGAGTGTGGGATCGTCCCTCAATATACTATGCCAGGAAGTCCTACGATGAATGGTGTAGCTGAGAGACGAAATAGGACCCTTAAGGATATGGTAAGAAGTATGATTTCTCGTACTTCTTTGCCAGACTCACTCTGGGGTGAAGCATTAAAAACTGCAACTTATATTCTAAATAGAGTTCCAACTAAAGCTACAATCAAAACTCCTTATGAACTTTGGACTGGGCATAAACCCAGTATTCGGCATTTACACATTTGGGGTTGTCTAGCTGAGGCAAGGCCTTATAGGCCGAATGAAAAGAAACTGGACGCTAAGACGGTTAGTAGCTATTTTGTTGGATACTCTGAAAAATCCAGGGGTTTTAAGTTTTATGATCCCACATCACGAACTATTTTTGAGACGGGAAATGCTAGGTTCTTTGAGGATATTGAGTTTGGGGGGTGGGGAGATAAAGTTGTTAGAGATTTTGTCTTTGAGGAAGAACATGTGTCTTTCCCTCAAATTGTTGATCTTGGTCTTACTGACTCGGATCACACAACTCCGGTTCAAGACAATCTCGAAAATCTCCCCCATCAGGAACCTGATATAACTAATGAAAATCAAACTCAACAACCTCAAGTAACTGAAATGCCATTAAGGAGATCCACTAGAGAGAGGAGAAATGCAATTTCGGATGATTATTATGTATTTCTCCAAGAACAAGAAAGTGATATTGGACTTGAGGAAGATGATCCAATCAACTTCCGTCAAGTCATTAAGTGTTCTAACTCTCAAAAGTGGATTGATGCCATGAATGATGAGATGAAGTCTATGAGCGATAATGACGTTTGGGAGCTTGTTACGTTGCCCGAAGGTACGAAACCTATTGGTTGTAAATGGATTTTTAAAACCAAAAGGGATTCAGGGGGCAATGTTATTAAGTACAAAGCTCGTCTTGTCGCAAAAGGCTACACTCAGAAAGAAGGCATTGATTATAAAGAGACTTTCTCTCCAGTTTCATCGAAAGACTCTTTCAGGACTATAATGGCATTAGTAGCACATTTTGATCTTGAGCTTCATCAAATGGATGTTAAGACTGCTTTTCTCAATGGTGACATTGAGGAAACAATTTATATGGTGCAACCTGAAAACTTTGTTTCTGATGAATCAGAGAAGAAGGTTTGCAAATTAAAGAAATCCATCTATGGGCTCAAGCAAGCTTCTCGTCAATGGTATTATAAGTTTCATGCAGTCATTACATCTTTTGGTTTTGAACCGAATATTGCTGATGACTGTATATACCATAAGTTCAGTGGGAGTAAGTATATTTTTCTGGTTTTATATGTCAATGACATACTGCTTGCCTGTAACGATATAGCATTATTACTTGAAACTAAGAAATTTCTTTCAAAGAAATTTGAAATGAAAGATCTTGGTGAAGCTTCTTTTGTATTAGGAATTCAGATTCTAAGAGATCGCTCCAAAGGCGTTCTCGGTCTGTCACAAAAGGGCTATATCGATAAGGTTCTGAAAAGATTTGGCATGCAAGATTGTAAACCAGGCGACACCCCTGTTGCTAAGGGAGACAAATTTAGTCTCAAACAGTGCCCAAACAATTCTTATGAAATTTCGGAAATGCAGAAGACACCTTATGCTTCGGCGGTAGGTAGTCTGATGTATGCTCAGGTATGTACACGACATGATATAGCATACATTGTTGGGATGTTAGGCAGATATCTAAGCAATCCGGGAATGGACCATTGGAAGGCAGCCAAACGGGTCATGAGGTACTTACAGAGAACAAAGGATTACATGCTTACATACCGGAAATCGGACCAGCTTGAGATCATTGGGTATACCGATTCCGATTTTGCTGGATGTCAGGATAGTTTGAAGTCTACTTCAGGCTATATTTACATGCTTGCGGGTGGTGCTTTCTCTTGGAGAAGCATTAAGCAAACTCTTACAGCCACTTCCACCATGGAAGCGGAGTTTATGGCATGTTATGAAGCATCTAATGAGGCATTATGGCTGCGGAATTTTGTTGGTGGACTGCGTATTGTTGATACTATTCAGAAGCCTCTTAGGCTATTATGTGACAACCGATCAGCAGTCCTTTATGCTAATAACAACAGTAGTTTGACGAAAGCAAAACATATGGACGTCAAATTTCGGGTTGTTAAGGAAAGAGTACAAAATGGACAATTGTGCATTGAGTACATTAGTACAAACTCCATGCTTGCGGATTCGCTAACTAAGGGATTGACACCAAAAGTATTTCATGAGCATATTGCTTGTATGGGTGTCAAATCAGATAAGGATTATGTATTTTAGTGGGAGTTTTGTATTGCACATTTATGTAATTGTTCATTATATTCAGTAATTCAGTTATATCTGCAAATATTCAGTTTAAAGTTTTTTGTACTCTTACAGTTTATGTTTGATCTCAATAAAGAGAACCAGTTGGAAATAGACATTCTATTGACCACACTTTATGTTATTTCCATGCTACATACCTACACTTGATCCATGTCGTTGGTTATATTGATATACGTGATCTATGATTGGTTCTAGTTACGAATGAGTAACAACGAGCACTTAGTTCCTATGTTGGTATGATTGATGGACCGGATTGTTCATGACAATTTTATTGTGATAGCAATTTTGTGCACCTAAGGTTTGTAACATATAATATTAAGGTTTGTACATATGTATGTATATCTCGTCCAAGTGGGAGATTGTAAGATATATGGATTTATATCTAGATATATGGACTTATATCTACACACATATGAACAATATATGGATAATTATATGTTATGTGCTATCTTTTGGTTTGGCCTAATTATGTGGTCTTATGGACATTATGTTAAGGGGGCCAATGTGTTGTCATACTAAAGTGTAGGACTAATGTGTAGATACCCAAAAGGGTAACCTTAGTTTATGATGGGCTAACTAAGGTTACAAATGTAACTATGGTTACATGAATGCTTATGACTCTTGAGTTTTGTAACTCTTGCAAGACATAACTCAAGACATAACTTTTGTCTTGTAACTCTTGTCTCTTGGGTTATGTAACTCCTAGAGTTATAAAGTGGGGTTATGGTTCCCATTCTTTAGCAAGACAAGTTCTTCTTCTTCCCATTGAATCAAGAACCATATTGTCCATTGTCTTGCAAATAGGGTGGAAAACCATAAGCCAAATTTGATCATTGTCATATTATTGTTATTGTGTAACAATTCTCATATTGTTAAATCTTGTGGACTCATTCTTGTGGTAACATACAAACTTCAAGAAACTTGAAGAAATGATCAAGAGGTTCAAAAGGAATCAAGGACAATTATCAAAGGTGGTTCATAAAATTCCACACATATGGATTCAGGTTAGCTTCCGCTCATGTAGTTGTAATTCCGGATTATTCAACATGAAGGTTGTTGTCTTTAGTAGGAATCATAATCCTAACATGGCGATGATTTATTTATATTACTTTATGCGGGATTTTAAGTTGGCATCAATACTACTAATACAATCAAGCAAACTACGCTTTTAAGTGGAACTTCATGGCCAAAAATATGATTTCTTGTGTACCTTGATAGTGATGGTTCCTCTATCCTTCTTATCTTTGACTTTGAGCATATCAAATTTCGGCAGCAACCTTAGTTCAATTTCCTTTGGTGTATCGGCTTCCAGCTCGTTTAAATGCAACTTTGTAACACCCATTCGATCATCTTCTCCGATGTCTTCATCAAAGACCTGTTCATAGTCATGGATGTGACATGAAAACCAGAAGGGAAAGAGGCTGAACTATCGCGTCAATTGACTAAAAACAACGTAAACGAATCAGGGGGCATATTCTGGACACAGCAGTTTTCATGCAAATGTGAGAAATGGATATAGAAATTAAACCTCAAGAAACAGAGACTGTGTCTCCTTGTCTTCTGCAATCAACACAAATGTCTCATCCCAAACAGGATTCAGGTTGTTGTCAATGGTTTTTGTCTTAAATTTGAACAGTGGACGAATATATACAACCACGTATGGATCAGATTTTCCAATCATTTCTTGGTTCTTTAAGTTTGTTGCCCTGATTACTGTTACTGTTAGCTTCCCCTGTGGTTTAAGCTCCAAATCGCTGCATCAGACAGAGAAAAAATCGGTTACATAAAAGATGAAAACAGAATGTATGGGGAGAAAAGGAACTAACGTTTACATGGATGCACACACTCCTACACAGAAGAAAGCAAAAGGGAGCACCCAACTTTTGCTTATTTTTCCAGTTACAAAGAATGAAAAATAAATCGCGGATAATTAGTCGCTGGATAAGAAATTAGTAAAAATTGAAGATACCTGGTATCCACAGGTAAGCCTCCAATCGGTACAACAATTCTGTGAGGCCATTCTAGCATATCGGTTACAATTGAATCTACAGTGTCCTTTCAATGAAAAAAGAAAACAGTGTTAGACTGAGAGGCAAAGATTTGAAATAAGTAATGCTCGGGTAGAAGCTATGTTAACACTTACTTCTATCATGTCAGAAAGTCCTGGAATAGCTGTTAAACTTCCACCAACAGCTTTCAAGGTATAATCAATTCTCGGCTTTGGCTGGTTGGATAAACAAGATAATCAGTTATTCAAATGTCCATCAGGAATAAGCTTCTCATTAATCCAATTGAAAGATAAGGCATCCAGAGTAATGTAACAAGGTGCAAAATCAAACGCCTATCCTTGTTCTTAGAAGAATCTTGAGTTCACCTGTCAGACTAGTTCATGCAGTATTATCTTCTTCTCTGTTAGTATAACACTTTATGTTCACTTAAACCAAGAGAATGTCATGGACCTACTTTAAGGTGGTCTTTTTTCACTTTGGCAATCTTGGTCTATTCTTGTCACAAGTCCAATATACATGATTTGTCATCTAACCAAAAAGGATTGAAATTTGTGTCCACGGTAAAGTTCACTACTTAATATTCATTTACTTGTAACAATGTGATTCATATGAAATTTGTTTATTCATGAATCAAGTTTAGATAACATGTCTTACTATCAAAATATTTTTTTTTAAAATTAATCCAGAAAGAAAGCGAGACATTATGGCATTCAAATTTACTGTCGAATATCTCAGCCAAAATTCTGTTTAATCAAAACACAGTTCAAAGGAACTCTAAATGCTGATCTAAGACAAATTGTTAGAAATAACAGCCTTTTCTTGCCCTCTCTCCATTTTCTGGAGCAGGATGGGGTATTGAAGGAGATTTTGAGGTCCAACACAAACTGAAGAATAAAAGAAGCATACTTTCTCATAGAATTTGTGTAATACCTCAGAAAGTAAAGCAACAACAACGGCAGAAATGCAAGGAATTTCCTCAGCTAGTTGAAATATAACACGAATAACTGTGAAGACTTGAAGATCTTTCAACTGCAACCAATACGAAAATATAACAGGAATAACTATCAGTGCAACTATTTTATAGATAACTCAGTAATCAAAGTAAAATTATCCTCAGCAAATTAGATAGGTGAAGAGTTGAGGCACTCGACCTGAATGGGTATAGAAGCAAGCACTGCATCAACTTCTAAAACAACATTGGGATCACCACCCCATCTGAGGTCAATATCCATAATGATTTGACCCTTTTTCAGGCTCTGAACACGAATACCTGCATTAATTAAGTATTGTACATGCTTTCAAAGAGGGAATCAAACATGATTAACACTTAATCAACTAGACTTCATCTTTACCAATGAAGAGCTCGGTCCAGATAAATCAAATTAACTACACTGGAGTATGAGTAATGAACAATGGAGAAATAGTCCAGTTCCCAAGGACATTCTCCAGTAGAATGCCTAATAAAAAAGAACATAACAAATCAGCGGATAGGTTAATATTGCTACCTTCAATTTTAGGAGCCACAGTTCCCAAGGACAGTTTGCTGAACTTCAATGAAGAAATTCCAGGAGGTCGATAATCTTCTAAAATAGGTTCGACAGAGTCTTTTATAATAGCTTCTCCTGCCTGCACAGTGACATATTCCAAAGATTAGATTTATGGCGTCACAACATGGAGGTTGAGCAAATGCAAACAGGGTTCTACCACGACAAAGAGGCTACAGATGCTGCTGATCTAACTGAAAATTTCACACTGACATGACAAGTATCAATAGAGCATGAGGTGTATTAAAAGCAAATAATCAGTCTCATTGCACAGAGGCATCGACTAAAAAACTCTATGCAAAGCCAAAGATCCATCTGCTCAAATTTATGAAAAAGAACATCTATGCCAACAGCACTCTCTTCCTATCTCCCACACTTAATTTCAACTTCAATACCATGTCGTTCCCATAAATATTAATAGGGCATGGCCAAGTCTTTTAAACAACTTTGATAGGGCGAACAAGGAGCATAGTATAAAATACCAACGCATGAAAACTTAAAATCTTATAGATTATGTTAAGGATCAGCATCTAAGATATACAACGTTATTGCAAGATCTATTCTCCAAAGAGTAGAAAAGATTTGAGGATCATTACAATAGACATTTTTGCTCTATATGCTGATAATCAAAGAGAACCTCCTATGCATTTAAATACATCATACACCCACAAAGTAAGCATTATGTTATGATTGAAGTTACAAGACCCGACTTACAAAGCAAAAATTGCACAGGATACCAAAGATAGGTGTAAAAGCTTACATCAGCAACAAATGGCCAAAGTTTGCTCAATTGTTTGTTCAACCATTTGACCTGCCAGCATAAGACAATTTGAGAAAATGTAACATTACTAATGCCTGATACAATATAGTTTTTCTTTAAATTGCAGAAAGAAAACATGTGAAAACTGCACACGATAAACCGCCTCTAAGATTCACAGCTGACATTAATAAGATCAGCAGACAACCTTGATAATGTCTATCTCAGTCCTATCATTTTGTTCATGAACTACGCATCTACTGCCCTTTAAAATATATCACCAATCGTCACAACATTCCCACCCTCCAACCTATAAAGCTCCAAAATGTACTACATTTCTAATCACCAGATTCCAAAAGTAGAACCTACCTTCATTGACTATATTTCTTAAGCTATAAAACATTACTATTGAACTGAGAAGAAATTTTGTGTTCAGCTGAAAATAGGATTACTATAGAATGATGAGTGTCAAACATCATATGGAGTGAAAACTGAAAGAAGTAAAGCCATCATCCAACCTGTTCAAAAACTGGGAATGATATCCATTCAGGAAACTTATCTCCACAGATTTTCTTTAGATCATCCCTGTTGAGGGAGCCCATTAGTTTTACATCTACGGCCTGTGTTAAAGAAATAAAATACAGAAAAGCAATGAATACCAGTCTTTCAGAAAGAAAACCAACATGCATATCCGTAATTCAGATTTTCTGTTCAAGTAGCATAATGAGGAGCGCCATCTAAATATTCACATCTACCTTTCAAAGCAACCACAGTGGCTAGTTATTACTCTTGTAGCAAAGTACCTTGAGGAGAAACTGAACTATCAATACATATGGACCAAAAGTATAGAGTATCAAGCAGCAAAACTACGTTCGAAATCTATTATATTTACTTGTTTAGTGAATTTTTTAACACATATGTAGTTCGAGCCAAAACTACTGGGTTCACATGAACCCATAAGTTGAGCTCTACATCTGCCCCTGCAATCTAATGCCAGCATATAGTTAGCTAAATTTTCTTCAATGAACTTAATTCCCAAAATGCGCTTCCCAAAATCATTCCCTATTTTACTCAGAATAGCAAATTTAAGCCTTTGCAAATTATACAGTCATTAGACAAATTCCTCATATAGAAAATACGTGTGGTAACATAACAGTCTTCTCGTAATTAGGTTGAATAAAGCACAGGAGAAAATTACAACAGAAATTTTCATCCTATATTATGTGAATTGCGAAAGAGAATGTGCAATTATATACCTTGGCGATTCGCTTAGTGCTTCGATACCTCATCATATATTGCCAACCCGCCATTAAACCGATCCCGAAGATCATCCCCATCATAATCCCCGAAATTAATCCCATTTTTTTCCTTATATTTGACTGTTTCGAGCCAATTTTCCTAATAAGAAGGACAAATTTGCTGTAGAGCCAAAAAGATCAGAAAATGAAGAAATCTGAGAGAGAGAGGATGAAGACCGGCGGTGAAATTCAGAATCCAAATCGACGCGTGGAAAACTAATAGAGAAGATCGAAAATTCTATTTTCTTTCTTCTTTTTCTTTTTTCGTTCGATCGAGCTGATATTGACAAAGGAATCCAAGAGCCAAAAATTTGAAAGGTGGTTAATAGAGTTAGTTAGTCAGGAACAAGTATGTCAATTCGTGTGGGGTCCTTAGTTTTGAAAAGTTTGTGAGATTTGAACCCATACATTGTGTGAAATACTCCCAATGTAGCTAGATGTTCGGTAAGGGGATTCAGTTGGATTACCAACTCCTAAAATTATGCTCTCCTCGTTTATGTAAACTTATTTAACTAGGCACAAACTTTTACAAAAAATAAAAAAAAATTTGAATTTGTAATCCTAAATAAGTCAAAAAGAGGCACAAGGTATTTGTGTAGTTATAAAAGCTTCTCATTAATGGTAGAATTATAAGTTTAAGCTAAATTATTACCAAATTTAGAGAGGGGTCATTATTTTTAGAACAGACCAAAAAGGAAACACTACTAGAAATCCGATAAAAAGCGACCAAAGTTGGTCGCTTATTAGCCAAAACGCGACCAAACAGGCATGGTCGATATTAAGCTAGTCCTTTTACCTTAGGGATCAAAATTGGTCGCCATTTAGCGACCAACTTTGGTCTCTAAGGTCAAAGGACCAAATATTCCGGGTAAAGAAAAAAGCGACCAACTTTGGTCGCTATATTATTTTAATAATATAATTTTGGCGACCAAAATTGGTCTCTGCATTTAAATTATATTGTTTATTTATTTATTATTAATGAAAAAGAAGCGACCAACTTTGGTCTCTAAAAAAATATTATTTTTTTAAATCTGGATATAGGAGACCAATGTTGGTCGCTTTATTATTAACTTTTGTAAATTTTAATTTAAAATAAGCGACCAAAATTTATCGATAACTACAAGAAATAATAATTTTTTTAATCCTAAGCGACCAACTTTGGTCACTATATTTCTACAAATTAATTTTATAAATGGAATAGCGACCAAATTTGGTCGCTTTTTGAGGAATCTGGGTTCATTAGCGACCAAGGTTGGTCGCTAATTCCCAGAAATTTATTTTTTTCAGGTATAAGCGACCAACATTGGTCGCTTTTTTGGTATATTTTTGGCAGCAAATGCCTGTTTTTGTAGCTACACCACCTGCCAGATTATCAATTGTCTTAAATAGGCATTTTATGCCAGCAACAACAACAACAATAATACCAAGCAATAATAAAAATAATTCCAACAACAATACCAAACAACAACCCCCCAACAACAACAACAACAACACAAAAATAATATTAAAACCAACAAATTGTAAAGTTCAATAGAACTACCAAACTATGTTAACTCTTATTACAACCCAATTAAAAATCGAGTGTATTTGTCCAGTTCAAATTATCTAAAAGTCAATCAGTGTTTAGTACATCATTATCATCACCGTCTGATGAACTTCCATCATCATGACGGTATTGATAAGGGTCTACTTGTCTATGATGGGAAGAATGATCATGGGGAGGACGGGAGGAATGACCACTTGGAGGACGGGAGAAATGAGCATGGGGACGGCGCCAGCCTCTGGCGATGATGGCCGAGAGCGGGGAATCAGAAAAGATCTAGAAGCTAGGAGATTTCTGATCTGCTCTTCCATGCCCTGGCACTGAGTGACCATGCCAATGTACTGAACATCTCTAAGCTTTTCTCTTTCCTTGGACGCTTCTAGCTCGGATATGAGCTTTCTGACAGTCTCCCACATAGTGGAGAAGCTCTCCCCATCAAGTTGCTCGGCTTGCGAGGAAGTCCCTATTCCCTGCATTAAACATCTATGGCGATGGTATTTCTTAGTAGGAAGGCTGTATACCTTCCCCCATTTTGGACCTCATGTAGCTTGCGTCCATAGCCTTTCAGCATCCTCGGCCGAAAGTTAGGTTGGCGCGCCCGACTCATTAGGTGATTGACTGTGTAAGAATTCCTCAACTTGAGATGTGAAGCGATCCTATAAAAATTTTGAATTAGTAGTTCAAAATTTATATAAACGTAAATGAAAATAATTAATGAAAAGTAAGAACTTACTTGTACAGTCGAGGCTCGTCCCTCGACCCACCTTTCTTGATCTGTCTCTTTCTTCTTCTTCACAATATGAGTCTTTTTGAATAGCTCATCCTGGTTCATCGGATGGCCCAACTTCTTTTCCTGAAAACTCATAAATTTTAATTAATATATATATATATATATATATATATATATATATATATATATATATATATATATATATACACACACACTTTAGAAATTAAAATAAATTAAGCAATTACATAGCATTCTTCTTTTTATTGTCCCCAGGTAGACCGCACCTCCAGTGTGCAAGGATCCTCTCTTCTCAGATGCGCGAGCTTTCTTTCCTTTTTCGCTCTTCTTTAAGAACTCCGCAGTAATCCATTGCCTTTGCAAATCATCCCAAAAATTCTGAAGAACCAGCCAGGCTTCTACTTCATCTGTCTAGCTTTGGAGAAAGTATGCGATAACCGCTTGCGAGCTTACAGAGAAAAATTTGCAGCCACGTCCGCGCTATACTGGTGCTCCCATACACAGTTGCCCTGTATTTAAAAGTTAAATATTATATGGAAATATCATAAATATAAATAATTATACAGCTTAAAAGAACATTTATATCTTAAATTCATTGAAAATTGCCTTCTTCAGTGAGAATGGGAATTCACGCCAAGACGCATAAGGGGCATCATAAAGCTTTCTGGTTGCTTTAGTGATGATCCTCGTAGTAATATTACTCTGCAGAACCTGCAATTTAATAAATAAAATTAAATTAATATCTTAGTAAAATTTGTACAAACAAAATAAACATAAAAATAACAAATAACTCTTACCCATCACCCTCAGGGGCTATGATGATCCTGACATACTAATCATAATGCACCTCTTCGTCAACAGCAGCATCAGCATCATTGTCCAAAACATGTACATCAAAGTTAGAGCTGTCTCGAGCCTCTGGAAGCTCGTATTAGCAAAACCAATACGGGAAGCATTACAATAAACGATATATATATATATAGTGTAATTTATGTGTGGGAGAAAGAGCAAAAGAAATAAAAACGTATATAAGTTGAGAAAAAAATTTCAATTAAATTATCAATACATTATTTTTTTCCCCCAAATTTGAGTGTATTTTGCTTTAGTTATGAATAGATCTTTTTGTGAGTTTAATTTATGTGTGAAAAAAATGAAAGAAAATGGTTAGAAAAAGTCGTCGGTGAATGAATATCCACCAAAATTAGAGAAGAAATAAAAAAAAGTAAAAGAAAAAGAAAAGGGAAAAGGAAAATGAAAAGGAAAAAAGAGTAAGAAAAAATGGTAAAAAAGAATTAAAAAAATTATCTGAAAATCATTTTTTCTTGCTTCTCACTCTCCTTTGGGAGAGTGAAATACACATATTATGTCACGTCAGCATTAAGTGTGCAAATAATTACATTTAAAATAAGTTTAGGGGGATAATAGGATTTTCGCAAAGAAAAAGTGTGTAGCTGGGATTTTCGGTATAGGTCGAGGGGTAATTGTGCATTTTCCCTATTTTTTTATTATTATTTTTGGTAGTTTGGCAGCCAAGTTTGGTCAGTTTTCTTGACAGACCAAATTTGGTCGCTAATGTTTGGTCGCTTTTTACATAAATTCTAATAGTGAAATAGGTTCACATAAACTAAAATAAAGGAAATACCATGTATAAAATAAATAAATAAACGTTTTTATTTTACTTTTTAAAGCTTCTTGTATGTACTGGATTCATTCAGTAATCCATGACATTCAGTAATCTAAGTAATCATTGGATAACTTGTTTCCCAACCAAATAATCTGTGATAGTAAAAAAAAGGGGGGGATTTTTACATTCCTATACCATATAGGAAACATTTTTACCCTCCATGTTTAAGGTTTGATTTAATTATAAACCCGTATACCAAATTACCAATCTTATACCATACTTAATTAAGGGTCTAATTAATGGGCATATTTTACTCCTTAATTAAAGGTATTCATATATCACATGTTTCTCTCTCCCCTTAATTCCTACATTTATTTCTCCTAATCTCAGTGTCATTTTCTTCCTCACATTTTTTTCTCTTCCCCATTCTTTCTTCTTCTCAAAAAATACAAAGATGAGACCCATTGAGTATAATCAGATTTTTTGCCAAAGAGATTCAATATGAAACCCATTTATTTCGGTTATTGTAATTTTTGGTAATTGTCAGATATTGTTCAGAATTTTAACAAGTACGAGATCGAGAGTAGATATATGATACAGAAAACTTCCTCAATCGATCAATCAACAATTTTCAATTGTAAATTTTTGGGTAGCCATATGAATCTTCTGTAAGTGTGACAGTGTGGGTGCAATTGTAGTTTATTTGTAGTTTTTGTAGAAATTTTGTAGATGAAGAGCAAATTTTATTGTCAACTTTTTTTTTCACATAATATTGTAGTTTAATTTGTAGTACAAATGTAGTAATTTTGAAGATACCTTAAAAACAATACAACTTTATACAATACTTAAACTGATTTGTAGTTTATTTGTAGTTTTTTTTTTTGTAAAATTTTTATAGATGACGAGAAAATTTTGTAGTCAACATTTTTTTTCAACATAGATTGTAGTGTAATTGTAGTATAAATATAGTAATTTTGTAGATACCATTCAAAACAATACTGTTTTATACATACGTAAACTGATTTGTAGTTTATTTATAGCTTTTTTGTAGAAAATTTGAAGATTAGGAAAAAATTTTGTAGTCAACATTTTTTTCAATATCAATTGCAGTTTAATTGTAGTATAAATGTAGTAGTTTGTAGATACCAATAAAGCAATATTGAAAAAATATTTAGTTCCAAATATTTAGCCGCCTAATTTGGAAGGAATAAGCTATTCAAATATTTATCCCAGATCTATAGGCGCCTAATTTGAAAGGAATCAATTCTTAATATTGGGTATTTAATGAATGGTATAAATTTTCCTGATTTGTATGCACCTAATTTGCAAGAAATCAATTCTTAATATTGGGTATTTAATGAATGGTATAAATTTTGTAATAAAAATATAAACATGGCGGTAATAATGAAAATATGCACATGTTTAGTAATAAGGTTTCATATTTGGTATAGATAAGAAAAAATCCCTTAGTGGGATTTTTTTCTATGTATACCATATACCAACCCTAATAACCTACCATGTTTAAGGTTTGTGTTTATTACATTTAAACATACCCAAATTTCAATTTATGTACCATAATTCAAATTAAGTCTTTAATTATAGCCTCATTTATTATAGGCTTTAATTTAGGAACCGTATCTTTCAAATTTTTATGCTACCCGCTTCTCTCTCATCCCCCCACAATTTACCTATAGTTAATTCTCCCTCCCCCCCCCCCCCACGATTTTTCTTCAGTTTTTTCCCTATTCTCATACAGCTTTAACCCACAAATTTCGTCATTTTCTGTTGAATCCCCCACCATTTTCAACCCTCATTCCAACTTTGTATTCAACTCATAAATCATGAAAAAACCAAATACTCCACAAAAAAACCATCAAAAGCTGTATTAGCAGATGTTCCGTCTTTTGATTTGGGTGTTTTAACACCTAAATCACCACCCAAAACCCTTAATCTACACATGCAAGTGAAAAAACTACAGGTATTTTATCTCCAAGATAAATTCGTGCTGAAATGCGAAGCAAGCATTTGCACGATGTTGATGCTAGCGGAGTAGATAAACCAGTCGACAAACAACTGCAGCACAAGGGGAAAGAGTTGAGGTAGATGATGATTTTGTAGAAGATTCACCCAAACTGCCAACTGGAAAAAAACCAAAGGTGTCTCCTTCATCGCCAAAACAAAAAAAAGACCCTCAAAAAATTTCCAAAATTAGTTCCTCAAAAAATTTCATTAAAGGTAAACAATATTTATTTGTCCTCACTGTTTTGTAGTTTAATTTTGGTTGCCAAAAAATATTCTTCAAGTGCTTTTTTGGTGTTCAAGTATTTTTTGGAAAAATGTGATGTGGTCTCAATTTTGTAGATTATTTTTCACAATTTTGTAGGTTTATTTGGTACTGTGATTATTAGACAGTCTATAAATGTAGTTAGATTGTAGTTGATTTGTAGTCTGCTAAGTAAATTGTATCTATGATTTTTGTATTGCAACTTGTATAGCTGCTAAATTTAACTTCATTCTCAATACAATTATACTACATTTTTTCAAGGTTACATTAAGTAACTGTTACATTTAACTGTTATATTGTTCTTATTTGACTGTTCAAGTGTATTTTTGTAAAATGTGGTCTGGTCCTAATTTTGTAGATTCTTTGTCTCAATTTTGTAGTTTAATTGGAGCCATGCCTCTTAGACAGTTTATAAATGTAGTTAGTTTGTAGTTGATTTGTAATCTGATGATTCAAATTGTAGGTATGATATGTTCCATTGTATCCTGTATTTCTGATATATATAACTTCATTCTAACCATAGTTAATATATATTTTTTGCAGAATGGTCCTTACTTTGCTCAACAAAATGTTGATTATGGTGTGCTTCGATTCCACAGTTGGTGTGATCCTAGCATACCTAGCCAGATTCAGGCTTTACTATCCCCATATCAACTACATGTTTTCAAAAAAAAACATATTTTGGTTACTTATTAGATCTACCCCCAATATGTATGCAAAACCAGTCCCTTCATCTTCTAATGAAATATGAGTTGTCAAAGTCTACTGAAGCATACTTTTCTGTTCTTTTAAAGGGTGAAAATTGATTTTTTTCATTGAGAGAATTTGGTTTGATAACTGGTTTTAATTGTGTGAATACTTTCTCAGACTATGGTTACAATTCCAACTATGTTAGCTCTTTAATGAATACATATTTCCCTAACAAAGAAAGGGTTGAGAAATGGCATCTGAAAAATGTAGTCACTAACAAAGCATGGGCAAACGATGTGGATGCGGTGCAATTGTGCGTCCTTTATATGTTGGAATTTTTTTTTGTGCTCCAGATAAGGACCATGTTACTTTCATAGACAAGTTTATGTTCTTTCTAATCGAGTCTGGTAATTTTGAGTCGTACCCATGGGGTACCAAATCCTTCAAGCAGGTTATTGAATCTGTCAGACATTATCTTAATCCCAATGTACATTCTTATCTTATACGGGGATGCTCATTAGCCTTGCAAGTATGGATATATGAGTATTTCTCTTCCATCAGCACCGAGCTTGCTAAGCGGTACTCTGAATCGATTCCTTGGATTTTAAGATGGACAGCTACAAAGGGACAAATTTGGTTAACTGCAATTAAAGACAAGATGATCAAGCCTGAGTGGCTCAAGGTGTTTATTTAACTTTTGTATGATTCTATAATTACAGTTATAGTAACTACATTTCATCTACATTTTTCTTTTCAATTGAATTAACTGTCACTTCCATCATTCAGTGCACAAACATGGTTGAATTTGGAGAAGTTCTTGGAGTGCTTAATCTCCTAGAGAAGATTCAATATGAAGATGAAGAAGTTGCTCAACCATCAAATGTTTCAACTGCTGCTTCTCCATCAGTTGAACCCAAAGAAGCTAATTCTCAAAAGGCCATGGAATCTGTCAGTAGCAAGATCAGCAAGTTGGAAAAGAGTCTTGAGTAGGTATTGTGAGAAACTACAATATTTTGTCATAATTTACTACCACTTGAATTCACTCCTACTATTTTGTAGTTTCTTTGTAGTTAAGTGTAACAAATAGAATATGTTTACCACCTACTTACATATAATTAATTTTTAGGTTGATGTAAAGTTGGATGGGTTTAAGAAGGATGTTTTTGATGAACTCTCAAGCCTTCGAGAGTTCATAGATCAATCTTTGAAGAGTTTCATGAATGCGGTAAACAGGATGACTGATTTTGATGAGTCAAAGGTAAGAATTTACATATAATTTTATATTAAGACTATAAGACTTATGACAAAAAAACATTCTCAACTATTCCCCAAAATTGTAGTTTGCTGATAGTTCAACAAAATATAATGACCAAAATCAAGGAGACAAAAACCATCATTTTTAGTTCAATATTGGTGATCAACTCCATGTAAGCACAAGTAATACATGTCTCTACATAATTCCTACATACATATCTACAAACTTCAAGAATTGCTAATCACTTTTTCACTATGTTTTTCAGCTCTCACTTCTCCACAACATGTTCAACCACAAGTTGACTTGTATCTTGACTTCCAAGAAGCAGCTGAGACATTTAAAGCAGGTATAGAACCATAAATGCATTTTCATTACATCTTATGCAAAATTTCAATAATTTACTCCTAAACTGCATATTCCTACATTTGACTACAATTCTACTGTCCAATTATTCATTCAAGCTGTAGATTCAATAGAACATGTACAAGAAAATGTTGACGATAAACCAGTAATCCAGGAAATATTTCAGGTAGCAAAAGAAGGTATTGTTTCATGATGTACTTTTTAATAGAAAATAGTTGATTATACAATGGTATAATGTTGCTAAGTATGTCATTTTTTATGTAACAGATGTTGAAGATAACATTCCACAGTCGCCAATTCATGGTGTAACAGTGACTGAAGTTGTCCATAAATGCATTGATAAAAAAGAAGAGACTAAAGTTGTGCCTGAAGGCATTGAAAACAAAGGTGTGACATTGGATGATTTTGAGCTGCCGGAAAATCTATCACAGTTGGTCATATATGGAGAGCCCATACAAGATGAATCAACCCCCGTTCATCCAGAAAGAACAAGGATACCGGGAAAACATGCACGATCACCATTCACTCCCATGTATAGTACTGAAGGCAGCACATCTGTTGGGCCCAAATATTTTTTCCTAAAGCACCCCTTCACAAGTGTCATAGGCGAAGATGTAGATCTTGAATTGATAGATAGGTTCACAACCTGCTTATACCATCGCACTGACAAAGTATCTAGGAGGTATGGTTTTTAAACTTACACTGTCTGTTCACCCTTTTTAGACTTTAAAGTTGTAAATCTTTTTGTAAATTTTTTGTATTTGATTCATTCTTTTGTTATTACAGGAGGAAAGATTTTTTTTCAAAGAAGGATAACCAAATCAATCATTGGTTGGATTTGGATTGTGAGAAGATTGATAAGAAGGCCTAGTTCTATGCCCTTGCTTACCCCGGACAAGTAATCAATAGCATAGTAAGTATATAGTGTCTACAATCATTGACAATATTTATTTTGTCTTCAACTGTGTGGTGCAATTGTAGTTTTGTCTTTAACTATGATGTTTTAATGTAGTTATATTTTACACATCATATATATGTTACTATATTTAGTCTTCAACTGTAAAATTTTGCTTTTTTGAACCTTATGCAATCAGTGTGAAAAATGTAGTTAATGTGTAGTTTTTATGTAAATATGATAGGTCAATTGTAGATATAGTACTTGTTTTCTATATCTTTCATGCTAAATGCCATTAAATTATATTTTGTGAGGCACTTGGGCTAACTGTTATATATCTGTAGTTATGGTGTTGTTAAAGTGAAGCAAGCTGTTAGATTTTTTCATAAATTCTAATTGTAGTTAATATATAGCTATTTTGTAGATGTGATTGGCTACACTGTAACTTATTGTATATTGCACTTTTAATTTGGCAGCACATTGATGTTATTATGTACTATCTGAGAAAAAAGGGAAAATATGGCCGCAATATCTAGACTAGATTTACAACAAACGATTGCTTGTTCAAGACAAAGATTGAAAGAATCTATGAGAAGTTCACTAGTTCTCCACTGGATCAAAGGAATTCGGTTGTTAAAGCCGAGGATGATATTGGAGAATATATTCTGGGCTACAGAATTCTTGCTAATGTTGCCTGTGATCTTGTTGATTATGTGCTCATGCCTGTTAACCTTGTGGAGAACTTTCATTGGTTGTGCTAGTTTTTGACATAAAGGACCGGCAACTTTACGTTTATGATTCATTGGTGAGAGCAAACCTTAATCAAACAGTTCAGACATTGGTTGAGAAATTTTCAATCATTATTCCTCTTTATTTGTCATACATTGGTTTCCATGGTAAACGCAAAGACATTGACTTCAAGATAATAAAGTCATACATAGAGAAACCAGTTACAAACCCTCTCGACATACAATGGATGGTTGCTGATATTCCAGAAAAAAGGAAGGCTCACTGTATAAAACCAATCTCCCTTTCTATATGTTTAATTATTTTTTTAAATCGTTTGTTATATAATAAAAAATTCTCATCTTCTGCAGAGATAATGGTGTATTTGTGGCTGCCTTTACGGAGTATATTAGCACTGGTGATTTGTCTATCCCAAAGGAAGATCTTACTGATATTGCCAACACCATAAACGCTATGGATCTCTACTGTGGGACTATGCCACAAAGAACCTAAAAGATGGTTCAATCAGTGAGAGTGAGGTTACTGGCAGACTTGCAAGGAGGAAGGGTGCACCGGCAAAGAATGAGAGGACTAAAGTTCAACGAAAGTAGAAGTAAACTATTTTGTTCCTATTTGGGTATGTGTAATTTGGTAGTTGAATTGGAAAACAATGTAGGAATTAAGTCATTTTGGTTTTCTACAACACTTTTTCTTGATTACATTATACTCGAGTATTCGAGTTATCTAATAGCATTTTTGCAGTAAAAACTTTGTATTATAATTTCACTTTAATCTTCAAGTTATTTTTATATAATACCTTCAGGTGCCATTTAATATGTTTATATAACTGGCAGTTCTTACACTGCATAAAGATAAAATAAATACAGGTCTCAGATAAATAATTTAGCCATCCTTTATCAATAATTTTTTTCAGAAAAAATCAATTTATCTACAATTAAACTACATTGAACTACATTCTAACTACAAAGTCCCATTAGGTGATTGCCAGGAATATATTTAGACCACACTTAAACTACATTTTAACTACAATCTGGCAACAGTTTACATTCAGTATTTTCTTTATTAATATCAGACGTTTTATATATAGCTTATACAAAAGTTTAACTATTCAATAAAAAATGACAAGAATTGATGCTTGACGACATACATAAAAATGTAAATAGTGCAAATACACAAATTTATGTTTATACTTCTTAATCATCTTCAAAACGTAGAACAGTTACACAATAAATTCCGATAATTTGAGCTCACTAACATTTATTTTAAATAACTATTCTAGCTACATAATATTCATTTCTTTTTCGGCGCATTTTTGCAAGTTCTTTTGTTATGCCCTTCACCTCCACAATTGCCACAAGACACCTTGTGCTTCTTTGACTTTATTTCATCAAATGTTTTATATCTTTCCTTGTGAGGTATACCTGGCTGTCTTTTATCTCTTGCCGGTGGCTTTACTACCTCATCCAAAATATGTTGTGGAACATCCCATTTGGCTTCATAAGGAAGAGGATTTACTGGCATGTTATAGGTAAGAAGAAGGCTCTTCCTTGTGTAATACGGAGAGCAATAGTTGTCAGGCCTTTCATTCCCATGCCTTAATGCTACCAAAGCATGGGCACATGGAAGTTCATCAATTTGGAATAGTCCACAGCTACATTTCTTGTTTTCTAGGCACACAATGTACCGCTTCACACCATCTAACACATTATGTATATGATCTGTTGAATCCCTCACCTATAATTCAAGACCAAACAGAAATAATAATATATCAATAAGTTAACTAGATTAGCAACAATCAGTTAACTACAAATTAGCTACAAATAAACTACATATAAACGATAACTACATCTACCCATAATTTGACTACATTTTAACTACAAATTGGAAACACTGCAGCTACTACTATTTTTGTTTTTTCTCCTGCACCAAACAAGAATATATCACCTTTAGTTTATGGGATAATGTATTGTTATCTTCCAATTCTTTGTTGAATTTGTGACCAAGGAATGTGAAAGTACCATTTGCCTTCAATAACTTTTCTTTTGTCCAACGTTCTAGAATAATCCTAATAGACTCAAATAGATCAAATATTGGCAGCTCTCTTGCCTCTTTTGTTACAGCATTCAACGACTCGGCAATGTTTGACGTCATAGTAAAAGTTCTATTCACCGTTGCATGTACTCTTGACCATCTATGATAGCCAATATCATGTAGGTAAGACGATACACACATGTCTACCTCTTCAATCTTCATCATCCTTTCATTGAATTCATCTAGAGTGTATGACCGTGCTTTAGCAAAGTACAATTCATGTAATTGTATATGTGCCTTCTTGAGTTTTGACCTTATATTTGTCCATATATGCCATATGCAAAAGTAGTGTTCCATGCCCGGATAGACAATTGATGTTGCCTTCGATATACTCTCATGCCTATTTGAGACAACACACATTGAAGGTCTTTCACCATATGCCTCCTTGAATTGCTCAAAGAACCACTTCCAAGACACGTCGTTTTCAGGATCAACAACAGCATATGCCAAGGGCAAAATTGTACCTACATTTTTTAGACATAAAATAAGATTAACTAACAACTACAAATATATATATATATTAAGAATGTAGGCAATTTAACTACATTCATTTATTTAACTAAAAACTAACTACAATACAACTACAATTTACCTACATTGTATAGATTGTCTACAAAATAACTACAAAATTATTGCATTATGTACCTGCTGCATCCATGGTGGTTGCTGTCAGCATAATCCCCCTATATGCTAACTTTAAGAATGTCCCATCAACCGCTACTACCGGCCTACAATGTTTCCAACCATTTATTGATGTACAAAGAGCAACAAATGTGTACAAGAAGCAATCATCTGCTGCCTTTTTCAATTTAATAACTGAACCAGGATAGTCTTCTCAAGAATATAAAAATATTTTGTTAATTTGTTGTAGGAGTCACACGGACTCCCTCTCAAAAACTATAATGTTTTTTCCATTTCTTTCCATGCTTTCATGTAGCTTAGGTTCAGCTCATGTTCGGATAACATGTCAGTTTGTATGTCCTTTGGTGTGTAAGTAGTCTTAGGATCACAATACTTTGGAACGACCATGCTACCAACTACTGCTGTAGTACATTTTCGTTGTATGAATGTTTTATCCATTGGGCAGCATGTGAGTTGTCGTCTGAAACTTCTTATCTTGAACATTGCAGAATCATTAATTGACATTGCCTTGAAATGCCATTTGTAGCTTTCAGCTACACATATAAGCCAGTAGCTACAAAAAAAAATACAATATTTAGACATATTTATTAAACACTACAATTAAATACATTGACTACAATGTAACTACAATTGCATAAAACAAAACTATCTTTAATACACTAATTTTGCAAATCTATGATCCATAAATAACTATATACCTTCTATGACTTGATCTTTTCACTCTGAACTGGAACTTGTGCATAACTGAATAATATTTCATTGCAAAAGCTATTTTTTTCTTGTCCTGATACACTTGTCCTTCTTCAATACATGTTTGCGTACATTCAAATATTATTTCACTTTGATATTCCTCTATAGCTGGTGAGGATGGAATTTCTAGTAACCTTAGGGATCCTGAAGAACCTACAGACAATAAATTCACAAATGTAGTAACTATGTAGGTATATTTGAAAGCAACATCGCTTTGTCCTTTCCAGTACTATATCATAATTGTAGTTTAATTATAGGCAAATGCCGTTAAATTGTAGATAACTAGGTAACACAAAAACTCTCAGCAATGTCAAATCAAACATACATGTACTGATGCTTTCATTGGTGATTGCCAATTCCATATTGAAAGCTCTTACGCTAATACATAAGGGATACAAACCTAAGTTCTTATTCTCCTTTTTCGTTTCCATGTATACACGAACCCCCATATCATTCCTAATCTCCAATGGAGGACAATTCTCATTCACAATGTATGTTATTTCTACAAATTTATCCGATGTATCAATCGATAATTGTTCTGCAATTGTAGAAATGAGAACTCCGTAGCTTGCATTATCATCTACTAAAATGGCATCAACTTCAAAATCTCGGAATCTGCCATAGTTATCCCAATAACCATTCGATTTCAGCATTATTGTGATTTTTGACATAATTTCGTGTAGTTGATAGAAAAACAGACGAAGAACAGATCTAGATTTGAGAATTTTTGTACTGATGTCGACGAAGAACTGTATTCAACAATATTGCATTTCTACAATTTGATTGCTGGAGATTTTGTAGCATGGAACTTCATTCAACAATTTGATTGCTGGAGATTCTTGTGTTTTTTTGAATTGTAGCTGAGTTACAGATAAAAGATCTATATCTGGTACAGAATGAGAGAATCTTGCTGATGTAGGATTTGCTTCCGTTTTAAATCTCGAAATTAATGGTGATACAATCATCATTAAATCTGATTGCTACTAAATTGGCGCGTTATTAGGGTAGAATTCACCTATTTTTGATTTGGTACAATTTTTGTAGACAAACTATAATTTAGATGGGTAAATAATAAATAATGAACATTTTTTATAATAAGGTTTGCTATATTGTATACATAGGTAAAAATTCATTTTTAGTGGGGTGCACCCCAAGACTCCAAGCAAATTGGATAGTTTTAACTAACATAGGAAGTACTGTAAGTTGAAACAAAGCAAAAAAGTCAAGAGCTTCCGGACTCAGGAGTAATTAACTAATAATGGATTTATGACAAAATCTCATCCAATAGTTTTACAATATTGTATAAAAAATAAGCTTTAAAGGAGAGACACAACCTGCACAATCTTCGATATGAGAAGAAAAAGAAGTTAATTTTGATTACTTTATACTTAAATGAGACTTCGTTATTTTTGACGTTCAAAAATATATGATGACTTTTTAGCTTAACATATAAGATAAACTAAATTTTATGCTTTCATAACTTGCAAAATTCTTATACAAGTCAAAACTATTTTTTTTAAAGCTGACACAATTTCTCTAATTAATAATTGGAAAAAAATTGTTGGGAATGGAATATGAAACAGAGGTGTACATGAACATATATTACCATATTTGGAGTAATATTATATGACAAATATTCTATTGAAATATAAAATTAATGATTTGAGATAATATGGGTAAGAGAAAAAGGTATGAAATATCCTGTTGGCGTAAAAATAAAAGGAATGTTATGAAATAATATAAGAACAAGAACAATAGAGAGAAAAGTAGAGAGAGAGGAGTATTTTTATTAATACTTTTGGGATGATTTACAATGGGGTAAGACCCCTCTATTTATAGGCATAGAAAAGACTTAGCCTCAAAGCAAAACTCTTCTATAAGATAGACATTCACTCTAACTAGAGTTCTATTTATAACACTCCCCCTTGAATGTCTATTCAATAATGTGCCTCGTTAAAACCTTAACTAAAACAAAACTCAATGGGAAAAAGTTAAAGAAAAGGAAAAAGAGTACACATGTTTGAATATGCGCCTATTGGTTGCCTCGTTAAAAACCTTGCAAGGAAAACCCAGTGGGACAAAACCTTGTAAGGGAAAAAGAGTGCAACGCGCATTAACTCCCCCTAAAAAGAACATCAATTCACATCCTTGAACCTTCACATTCTAATCTTGTGCACTTGAAATTATCATTCTTGATAGATATGAACATCTTCATGTAATGTCGTGGAATGACTCTTCAATACTTCCATAGGGATATCCTCGCCATCACATTATCATAGTTATAGCAAGATACATATATACACAAATTGCACTTAGGATGTGGTACTTCAGGACCAAGAATTGTATATGCTTTAAGCAACTTAAATCTTTCAAGTTAAGTCATATAAGCCATATAATAAACTTTAGATGCACATCAAGTTTTCATGTCATGCTAAACAAATATAATATCGAAAACTGATTACACACACCTTTGACCTTATACTTTATCAAATTGTAAGCAATAGACTATCGAACAATTAAAGTGGAATGGCAATGACATTGTCAAAGAAGTAATAATCATGCAACTAACTGTCAACACTGTTACCTAATACAATTTAGTAACAAACTGCTGCGTAGTCATAATTACATAATTTACTGTATCAGAAGTCACGTTGGTAACACATTACTAAACAATAGAAACTTAGTACAACCTTATAAGCTAAATGTGTGTTAATTACAGTGAATACAAATTCACTGTCTATATAAAGATTTACTGTTATAAACAAGGTGACAGGAATATTATAAATGATTCTGGTTGAATGACGGGTAATCAATATAACTCATCTTAAAAGGAGATAGAACAAAGCATATTATAATCAGTTATAGTATCTCCACAGAGTTTCAATTTAGAAGTAATTCTAAACATTGCAGAATTATATTCAGAAACAGACTTAATGTCTTGGAGCCTCAGATGAGCCCAATCATATCGTGCTTGTGGCAGAGTGACCAACTTCAGGTTGTCATATCTCTCCTTTAAGCCATTCCACAAGATAGGTGGATCTTTGACTGTGATATATTCAATTTTCAAACCTTCATCAAGGTGATGGCGCAAGAAAATCAAGGCCCTAGCATAGTCTTGGGTGGATGCATTATTTCTGTCTTTAATGGCGTCTCCAGGACCCATTGCATCCAAATGGATTTCAGCATCCAACACCCATGTCATATAGTTCTTGCCCGAAATTTCAAGGGCAACGAACTTTCTTTTCATAATGTCAGACATAAAACAAAATTACATCAACAGCGTGTTCATACTTACGGGTTTTATTACAATTATCACATTCACTTCAGGGAATGGATCATAATCATCTGTATGTGCTATACACAATCTCATGTCAAATATTACTTTCATAAAGTAAAAGATTATTTTGAGAATCTTCATTATTCTCATTATCACAATGATGACGATTATAATTCCGTCTATTGCCACGTCCACATCCATTGATACCTTCACGGTAATAATTTTATCTTCTTTCAGACTTATCACATACTGCTATCACATTCTCTAAAGGGAATGGAGGAAATTCAATTGGACGGATTTTTAATTCTTTGCCCACAATCATACATGAATTTGATCATGGCAAGGCATAGGAATTTTACCACTTCATGTGAGTGTAATTTCTTACAAACTCCATTAGAGTTGCAATCAAAACACAATTCTATGACAATATAATAGAGAAGCACAGGCTGCGTTGAAAGCAAAAAGACTATAAAACATCTGCAAATATTGTAGCTTAATAACACCAACACTTTTACCAAGAAAAGCACAAATAATGGTCGACAAATATACAGCGTAGAACATGATTGTATGGTACTACGTGTTTAATAAAATATATGTGTATGTATAGAAAGCGTTCGAAATCTGATCGTATACTTACAGTGCTATACTCAACCACCAGCAATTCCAAGGAGTTTCTTCCGTATAGAAATTTTGGAAGAAGGAAGAAATCAAATTCAATTGGTTAGAGACTCGTGCTGATAACATGTTATGAAATAATATAAGAACAAGAACAATAGAGAGAAAAGTAGAGAGAGAGGAGTATTCTTATTAATACTTTTGGGATGATTTACAATGGGGTAAGACCCCTCCATTTATAGGCATAGAAAAGACTTAGCCTTAAAGCAAAACTCTTCTATAAGATAGATATTCACTCTAACTAGAGTTCTATTTATAACAAGGAATAAATTTTTTCCAAAAACATGTTATTGACCAAAAGTCCAAAAATAAGAAAAAGAAAAAGATTATTGTGACATGACAACACATGATTACTTACACTTACCATACAAATGACATGATCATCGATTTGTAATACTTACTATTTAATAATCTCTTTTATAGGGTTTTGCTTCTGTACACTGCTTATTGTTTGGCTTCTGTATATTGAATACATATATTTATATACCTTACATATAGTTCATTATAAACAAAACTTTGATCAATTAGACGTACTGCAAAATATGACTGCAAACATTAAATATATCAGTAAAATATAGAGTATCAAAATAGATTGAATTTTAAAGGTTCGAGTTGTTAGGTTATGAGATGATCCAGATTGCAAAAAATCAGACAACTCTTTCTCTGGTGCTTAAATATTCACGGTGAAAGGTGTGTAATTTTATGTGCTATTAACTTTTTCAGTTACAAGGTACATTGGATAAATTTTTTTATTAGACTCTAGATGGAGATTTATTGTGGTTCGATTTACAATTTAAACTTGTGTTAGGCGACAGAATTTTTTCATTAAAATATGTTATCCTTTACGATTTTATGTATGACATCTGCATATTTAATTGGATATATAAACAATTCAAGATCTTAATTTACAGACAACTTTATCTCTATTTCTTTGTGAATTTGATGAAATTTGCTTATTCCGCAAGTTTTTGCTTTTGTAGTTGTCATTACATATAGCTTCCTTAGGTTAGTTTATACAAATTTTCTCCTTAATGCATAAAGGAGAAATTTATATATCTTGGCCGATTTCCAATTCAAACAGTCAGAGAATTACTAGATTTCCAGTAATCGAATATATTTTCTATCGTAGATACATCAAAATTATTAGAGAAGATCATCTCCCTATTCGAAGTTTTTTACTGTAATCTTTGATTATATGCACTAGTTAAAGTTAGTATTTTTTTTAAATAGATTTGTTCAAGGTGATTCATTGGAGCAACCGATCACCACAATGATGCAACATCTTGCATAGGGAAGAACTGAAATCACATGAAAGGAGTATTTTCAGGTTCGATGGATGGTGGTGTGATTATTTTCTCAATGCTTGTGATAACATGCGAACAATTTGAGGTTATAGAAAAAATGAATAACTGTACTTTTTTTGATAATATATTTTCGTCATTTTAAGATTAAATCATGAATTGTGAAATTGGTGGCTTATAAGATTGAATGTGTTTTATTTAGCTTTTAATTTTGCAAATTTAAATTTTCTTGCATATATTCATTTATGGAATTTGGCTACTAGGTAATATATGGGAACAGAGATATGAGTTAATATTTTAGTAGTCGATAAGTGAATCTTTTTCAATTTAAAGCGCATTTTTATGTGAGTGCTCATCGCTTTTCTTAAATAGTATTTAGACGCTAATATATTTGAATCTCTTATTTGTCGATTAAATGTCGTTGGAACATCTAATTATATGATCTTTTTGGCTTTTTCAAAATAGTAGAGAATACAATTGTATGTAAGTGGGAACTATATATTGATATCTGTTTGCAACAAATTATTTGTGAATATAAAAATAAATTGCAACCACAATATAAATATGAAGAAACACAATTTTATTGATAAACAATGCAGGTACAGTTCTGTTTATCCCTAGATTCTTCCCTCCGTTTTATTCTACGTGTTTCGAGGGCCTTAGTGGCATAACGTAAGACTTTAAGCAAGATATATTTGACATGTCTTTGATCTCTTAATGAATATTTCAAGAATTTCATGAAATTTCGGGGATCTTACATTTGATCTCTTTGTGCATATTCCGAGAGTTCATGGAATTGCTGAGTCCGTCTTTGAAGAACATATATAGCCTTATTTATAGGCACGAAAGAGTTGTCTTGAATTTAGGATTTATCTTGATCTGTTAAAATTTAAGTATCTACAAATGCCCCCTACTTCAAGGTTTGTCGAGATGTAGGCTTGCTGAACTTGAAGACAAGACTTGAAATACCCGTCCTTTAGAACACATAATCTTGAAACTTGAAGTTTTTGATTTGAAGGAGAAAGAGATGAAGGGTAGAACTGGTCCCACTGGGCGTGCCAATTTGTTTGCAACAAATTATTTGTGAATACAAAAATAAATTGCGACCACAATATATATATATATATATATATATATATATATATATATATATATATATATATATATATATGAAGAAACACAACTTTGTTGATAAACAATGCGGGTACAATTCTGTTTATCCCTTGATTCTTCCCTCCGCTTTATTCTACGTGATTCGAGGGTCTTAGCGGCGTAATGTAGGACTTTAAGCAAGACATATTTGACATGTCTTTGATCTCTTAATGAATATTCCAAGAATTTCATGGAATTTCAGAGATCTTATATATTGATCTCTTTGTACATATTCCGGGAGTTTATGAAATTGCTGAGACTGTCTTTGAAGAACATATATAGCCTTATTTATAGGAATGAATTAGGGTTTTGGAGGAGTAGTCATCAAGTAATCTTGATGACTCCTAATATTTCAAGAGTTATCTTGAATTTAAGATTTATCTTGATCTGTTAAAATTTCAGTATCTACAAATGCCCCTACTTCAAGGTTTTTCGAGACATAGGCTTGCTGAAACTTGAAGACGAGACTTGAAGTACGCGTCCTTCAGAACACATAATCTTGAAACTTGAAGTTTTTGATTTGAAGGAGAAAGAGATGAAAGGTAGAACTAATCCCACTGGGCGTGCCAATTTATTTGCAACAAATTATTTGTGAATACAAAATAAATTGCAACCACAATATAAATATGAAAAAATACAATTTTATTGATAAACAATGCGGGTATAATTATATTTATCCCTTGATTCTTCCCTCCGCTTTATTCTACGTGATTCGAGGGCCTTAGCGGCGTAAAGTAGGACTTTAAGCAAGACATATTTGAAATGTCTTTGATCTCTTCATGAAATTTCCAAGAATTTCATGAAACTTCGGAGATCTTATATTTGATCTCTTTGTACATATTCCGGGAGTTCATGGAATTGTTGAGATTGTCTTTAAAGAATATATATATAGCCTTATTTATATGCATGAATTAAGATTTTGAAGGAGTAGCCACCAAGTAACTCTGATGACTCCTAACATTTTAAGAATTATCTTGAATTTAGGATTTATTTTGATACAAGCATTCTCTACAGAAAAATGTATATTGATACTTTTATAAGAGATTCTTTAAATTTTATAAGTTTATTTTCGAAATTGGCATCTGCCTACTTTGCTTAAATTTTGGTAATGAGTTTTTGCTGAAAGAACTATCCCCATGAGTATGACAGCCGGAAAAGGTGAATTTAGTCCATGAGTGAGACTCTACGATTTATATTTAGAATGATAATTTCGAGCTATACTCCTATATATTACTTATTAACTGGTTTAATCTCAATGTAGAGACAAAGGTAAAAGTTCGTGTTGGTGACGTATATAAGGATATCAAAAAAATAGTTGTGTGATTTCTCCCTCGGATCTTGGGATTTTTATAAACGACATTATATACTGAAGTAAAATAAAAAAAAATTAATTGATTATGACACGTAACACATAAATTAAAGTTATTAAAAATATTATTAGATTTTATAAAAAAAGTAACAAAATAACTTATGTGTTTTAAACTTGAAAAAACTCAATATTCACAAATTAGTTCAAAATATGGTATTATCTCAATTATGGGAAAATTAGATGCAAAAAACTAATTTACATATCACAGTAGATGAAAAAATGTACAAATAGGGGGATGAAGATAGTACGTGGATATTTAAACTTTGAATTAATTAAGAAAATAAAATAAGCAGAAATCACATAAAACATATTTGGATTGTAATAATAAAAACTAATTGTAATTGATAATGTAATAAAAATAAGAAATATTAATATTTTTCCGATCCACTTTCTTTAATTTCCTATAGATTTTCTATTGGGTATATTATATTGACAATCAAAATGGAAGTTAGAAATTTTAATTTTAAAAGCGATGTTATCTAATATGTTCAAATAATATAGATCACAATTCAAGTTAGTATATGATTCGCGCATCGCGCGGGTTCTAATACTAGTTACATATTAACGCAAATAATGTAATCCCTCACGGTGTATTGTCAATTAACATATCATTCGTTTGGTTAGAATTTTTGCTTCTATTAGAAATAGGGCTACTCTTGGGTACGAAAGAAGGATTTTCCGAGCTTGGGCACATTCCTAACAAGTTGCTGGATCGAAGAAGTACATTATACATCTGCCCGATAGCAGCGAAGGGGGTTCGATTCCCGTTATACGAGATGTGGCAAAAAAGACTGATTCAACGATATATTCATGCTTGAAAACCAAAACCGAATCGATTAACATCGAACCGAACATGAATAAACCAAATTGAACCGAAGTTATTACGGTATGGTTTTGATTATTAAAATCATAAGCCGAAAACCGAAAATCGAATAAACCGAACAAAACCAACCGACTCCTACCCCTACTACGCTCTCATGAATTTGCAGTTCTGGGACAAAATAACATTCAAATACATTGTCACGCTAATAACATCCTTAACTATGCATGATTGGACCAATAAATTGCACTGATTAATGTAAAGTCTTCATTACACTGTCAGTAGATATAAGTTACATCCTGTACAAAGAGTTGATTTGTCCTTTCTAAAAAAACAAAGCTCATTTGGGAGCCAAAAGAGTCTGTACAACAACAACCAAACAAATAAAAAACCATCCTTGCAATAGAACAGCAAAATCCCATGATTGTCAACAGAAAGAAACTCCAATATTGTTGGCTGTCAAAAAGTAGAGATGTTATCAGTATTAATAGAGAACACAGCCTGCAGAGTATGCGCCTCAGATCCATCTTCCAGAAGAAAATCCCTTTTTCTTCGAAGGAATAATCAATCCCAACTCTTTACATTGCTCTTCATCCGGTTGTGAACTCAGAAATCCAGTCCCCACGAAATGTACCCCCGCTGATGCATCCTCAAGTTTTTTCTTTAAACTCAAGGATGTCGAGAGAAAAGATTTTGAAGTAGTCTTTGGTGATTTCCTCATTGGCGTGACATCCAGCTGTGCTACTTCTAGAAATCGTTCGGTTGCTGCTTCCCAAGAAAGTTCATGCCTTTGTTTATCTGCCAGTGGAGCAGGCTCGTCGGATAATGCCTTGAGTGTAGCTTTAACAAACCCTTCACAATCATCATATGTTCTGCAATTTGGGAACTGCATAAAGAATTCATTTGATGGATGGTTGGCGCATACAACTATTTTACCCATCGCTAGTGCTTCAGCTGTGGTTGTACAAACTACATCCGTGGTGCTTGGATTAAGAAGCACTTTATAGCTGAAGTCAAAACAAAAGACAAATTAAAAAAGCGAATTGTTATTTGTTGATGATATGAGAATGAAAAACAATACCTACAGTCAAAGTACATAAATTCAATGTCTCTAATGCTTCATTCAGCAAACTTTAATTATGTGTTAAAAGCAAGGGAACTCAGATTCTCAAGGTACCTAGCACATGTAAAGAAAGAACAAGAATTGACGTAGTAGGAAACTACTTCGTTAGGTTTCCTACTTGCTACTATGCTACTTTATACGGACGGAGAATAGTCAGAGGCACTTTGGTAATCTTATGAATTCCTAAAAGTGGAAGTGATTTAAATAGGGAAGTTTCCTGAGCCCACTTATGGTGTTAGATATTCTGCAGCTTCCACCATTTACATATTTCTGTAGCTTAAGATGTACTGCATTTTTGAGAAGTTTTAAATTTTTTTTTTTTTTTGAGAAGCTTAAGATGTAATGCATTCTAGAAGTGATTCCTAGTTTCCCACAATTTTCAAGGTTTTCAACTCGATGAACGTTGCACCTTTTTGATATGCTTTTGTCAATTTAACAATGCAGTGTGTTGTTCCGCCAAACCTACGACACCAAAGAAGCCAAAAAGCAGGACAAATCATTCCAATACTTCCACACCAACCCTCAAACCAGTCCCCCACGTTCTTCATTCTTTATAATTTCCTGATTAACGACCTGTTAGCTCATAAGCAAGAAATGTGATGAAGCAGCTGTTGCATCATACGACATGATCCTTACGAGGTCACTGTTCATCCAACACAATTATCTGCAGTGAAAAGCATCTATGCGGGTGAAATTCTGCCAATAGCACAAATGTTAAGTCAACTCCTTGCCAGTTGTGGGGTCACGACCTATATCAGAGAGTATTAAGGAGGAGGAAGAAGTCATTTAAAATGCCTTTAGACTTTTGGGGCTTCAGCTTTCTGAATGGAGATCCTACCATTCCAACAATCGACAAGAAGCATCTCAGAATACAATCACAAGTAGCAGCAAGAGTTACCCGTGATTCAATAGTTTGTTGTTCGCTTATACAAGACGATTGGAATCCGAACAGTCAAACCACAGAGGTCATTCCTCATCCTCATTCCAATTAAATCTACCGAAGCCTCGAAGGTGTCCGGAGGCGAGAGAAGAATTAAGGGACCAATCGACTAACTTGAATAGATCCATAACCTGATTCCATCTGTCCTAAGTGACTAACTTTTTTTTCATAGAACACAGGGAAAACAGCTTTATAGAAAACTCAAGTTTTTGAAACTTGTTCTAGTTCACTTGCCTTCAAATTGTGTTATTTTTTCAGGAGTGTTAACAATGTCTGACGAGATTTGGATTGGGTGGTGCAAGAGGACACCACTGTAACTGCCAAATTTCTTAAATTGTTATAGTAAAAACACAACTGAAGAGTACTAAGATATATACACACACACACGTCTCAGGTATCTCAAAAATTATGTATAGACTAATTCTTTTTTCGTGTCAACAACATAAAGCAGAGGCATTAAGGATGACAGGATACTGGGAAAGCATAGCCACAGCCACGTCTAAAGCTCCTAATATGTATGCATAAGTCCACATAGAAAGATCATTATCTCCTGCTTCCTTGTGTATTAATATTTTTCTTATATAAATCAATTTTATTTCATTATTAACACACCAACAGTGTCAAAAGTATTTACAAAGTGGCTGAGTGGCTAAAAAACATCTATTAATCAAGTTGTCTCGATCATCGATACATAATGGTTCCTCCCATTACACCAAAGGGACAAGTGAAAAAGAAAGATGTTTAAATAGATACAGTAGATGCACACCCATAAGTTGGGAAATCACCCCCTGGAACCCCTAGATATATAGCAAGAGTGAAGAAAAAGCTTGATAGTAATTGTTAGTTTTTGGAGGCACTTACTCGTGAAATAAAGGATCTGCATGATCACGTGCAGGATGTACCTTAACTGCCAATTCCAACTTCTTAAAAGCTGCCTCAATTTGAGCAGAATCCTCACCACTACCATGTAAATCGATCTCCAATCCAGCAAGTTCCTTTTGATGATCACGTAAGAGTCTAAGTAGCTCCTTGTATCCTTTACTCCACAACATTTTTCCAATGTAGTAGACACCTTTGCTGAAAGCTTGGTTATCATGTTGCTGTTTTTCTCTTGTTTTCATCCCAATCTGAAGGAATTTTGGATTGACTCCGTGCACATTACAGACCAGAGATCTTGGGAGATCCTGGGTGGCAGCAGATAGCCTGATGACCTGCCATTTAGAGCAAGTAATTACAACTACTTAAGCCATTCCACATCAAGTACGACAAAATCATGGCCATAGTTATAAACCATAAGTATGGCCATCAAGTCTAATGAAGTAGTTTCAGATTTATAAAGCAGTCTGAATTTGTCTATCAAGGTAAAACCAATATGTTTGCCACCATCTTATACCATATACTGGTGGAAGAGCATTAGTTTCTCACTTCCATTACATCTAAGCTGCATACAAAGCACAATGCTAAGATGCAGACAAATGGATGACAATGGCCAATTCTATGTATTAATATTAGAATAATGTATGTGCTGCTTTTCTTTTGTTCTAGTGGCCTATCTAAAGAACTTTAAAGAGGATGACAGTTGCTTGGTGGCATTCAAACCAGCATTTCAAGCAGTCAAGTGGCATACTTCTGGATGAGATCATATTTCAAGCGAAAACAAGGCATTACCATGTTGTCCTGTGCAAATTACAAATTAAAACAGGGACTGTTTGAACTATCTCTACCTTACGAACTAATTTTCTATACCTTAAGAACTCTTTTACTAGATAAAGGAAGTTTTCTCACAACTCCATAATGGTATCTGAAACTCAAGGTAGTTAACCAAAAGAAAGAACATAAATATTCCCACATTAAAGTGATCTCAAAGAGTTACATTTCACCTAAATTAGCTGAAAACAATTAATACCAGTTACTGTCCTCCCCCCTTCCACACACGAAATTTAGATCTTCATAACTAACAAATGAGATAACTAAAATGAACTAGAATCATACCTTGTGACAATAAATATCGACAACCCAGCTATTTATCTGTTTTAAGAAAAATGCCTGCACGGCATTCCTTTCTCTCCTCACATATTCCAGGTAATTGGTGTGAACAATTCCTACAACCAAACGAAATTTCTTTTTCCATCTCTTTCCATGATGAAACCATGTAAGATGCTCGGGCTCCTCAAGGACTGCAACATCTGCTTCATCATCTGGAATGATTACTGTGATGTCCCCTAAAGCAAGAATGCTCCTTTTTTCCAGAGAAAACTGCAGTGCAGAAATCCCAGTTTTTGCTCAACAAGTTTGCCAGAAGTTATCATTGTAAAGTACAAATACAGATAAATGAAAACAGATGGAATAGAATAATATGCAATATGAAATGATCTTCCATGATTTCATATCAAAACATTATTATTGATGAAATAGCACTAATTTTAGAAGAAAATGAAAGCAGGAGGTTGGAAGAGATAGCATAATGATTTGTTGCTACACAAAGTGAATACCAAATGCAACAGCCAGTCAGTTGAGATAAGAACAAAATTATCACGCTGCATGTTGTCAAGAACCAGATGATTTAAAAGCTAAAAAGCCCCTCTTCACCTATTCCAGAAATATGCACAAAAGGCAAGGAAACACTAGGATGTTTTCTAAGAACTAACTGGTGGCAAATCGTAATTCTGAGAGAAACTTAAAATTTCCAGAAGGAAAAATATGACATGTTAGACACTTTTAAAGCAGCTTCCCTCACTCCCAATGACCCAATCTAAATCTGCTAGGGATGAGGTGAAAGAAAAAGAGTAAACGGTAGAATAGAAGAAAGAAAAAGTGGCATGTTCAATAATTTGGTTGACCTCTACAAATATATGCCAAATTAAACATCAGTACAATTATCATTGAATAAATTCAGTAATTCCTAGTACTACATTGTATGATACAGACACACATATATACCTATGTATGTCAAAACCTGAAGTATGTGTGGAAATTAATCGACATATTCTAAGAGCTCGGTGTTTTTGGTATTATAAGCTAGATTCATACTCAATCATATTTCAGACTTTAGAAAATAAATGAAACTACAGCCAAACCTCTCTATAACAGCCTCATTCGTTCCAAATTGATTTGGTTGTTATAGTGAAGTGTTAGTTATAGAGATTGGTTCCATAAAAACTTGGCTTTTATAGTGAATGATTATTCCTTATTATATAGCGATGATGTTATAGAGAGGTATGATTGTAAATGTTTTTTTTTTCTTTTCGATAAGTTGAAATAAATCCGGATTTACCTTTCCAGGGTAAAAACGTATACTAAAATTTGATGCAAAACCAGTCCTATCTTCCACCCACTGACGGACACACTTTTCCTGCTCCAAGTGTGAACTAAATTTGATACCGTTCGGAAACACATGTTCCTGATATTTCAATGGCAGCCAAGGAACCACCAAGGTAACCTTTTGCACACCATCTTTCGCAAGATATGCAGCACGAAAGAGAGGATTGACGGAAGTTCCAGTTAGCCAAGGAATGCTTGCAGTAGTATATATGGCAATGTGATGTTTTTTATCCATTTATTGAAGTAGAGTCAGATTATTTCTGGCTTCTTCACATGCCACTTAGAGTCAGGAAAGGAAAATTTCATACACTGACCTGCACAGCTGAACTTAAAGATAATAATCAGTACTTTATCAAATACATAACGACTCATACATGTTTTAAATGTTTTAAATGAAGGATCATTGGAAGATATTGAACAAAAACAGAGAAGTTTTAGAAAAGTTTGATTCAAAAGAAGAAGTAAGTACACTATAAGATCTATATCAAATGCTAAAGACTTAAAAACATTATGAATGATGATTTCTAAAGCATAAAAAAGAAGATGGTGCAAAAGAAACGTGATAAGAAAGAGATTCAAGTCATATATACTTGGTACCAAGCATTAGTTGTTCTATCACCACTGACTTATGCTCTAATTTTAGGAAAACAGTTAGTTTCACCTTAGTTATTCAAACTACTGCATATTTTAGGTGAAATGATCTACGAGCAGAGGCGGATCAAGAATTTAAATTTGATGAGTTTAGCCTCTAAATTCTTAGCATTGAACTTATTATGTTTTTGGAATTGTGGATTCAGAATTTAATAATTGTTGAAAATTTAGGGAGTTTTCACATGTATATCTATATTCCATGTTGAAAATAATGGCTCAGAACTCATTGCATAAACACTCCATCCCCTCTGACTAACAGAGCAAAACTAAAAGCTCTATACTTCCATTTTTACCTTCCTAGTAAGTACAAAGTTTTCTGATACACAACGAAATCTCAAACACATTGCTTCAAAAAGAAACATCTTGAATCCTAACAATACTTGTTTGTACTTGCCATATTGAAGGGAAAAAAAGGTAAGATTCATAGTTAAAAAGAACTAAAGAAAGTGCAAAACTTCAGATAGAAATGTGTCATTGTGAGCAAGATAAAGCCAGTATACACTAACACCCATCAAAAGAAACAAATCCTCTCTTTTCTCCAAAGATAAAATGCAGAGCTAGCACTTGCCATATTGAAAAAAAGCAAAATAATTCAAACCATAAAAATTTTGAAAGAAAGTTCAAACATTCAATTAGAAAAGTTTCATAATACCAAAAAGAAAGTCAATATACACAAAACCTCATTTAAAGAAGCTAAATTCTTTCTTTTCTACAAAGAAAGTAGTCGAGGTGCGTACAAAAAATACGAGGTGATTTCGTCTCATCTGCCCATCACTTAGCGGGCAGAGTTGCCCGGAACATGTGCTAGTGGGAGGCAATATATACCAGGCAGAATAGTGGAGGTGCACACAAGATGGCCGGGACATCACCTAAACAGAAATATGTCTAGAGAAATGATAACCAAAAATTACACACATATATATATGTATAAACTTGAACCTATATGAACGAAAGTGGCAGGGAATAGAACAGAAGAAAACAGACACAACCCACATCATACTATTGCATTATAAGTTGTTGGTAAGCTGAAAACACCACAACAAAAGATACACATGAAAATCTTGAACATGTTTTTTTTAAGAAAATTACCTTAATTTTCTCCAACACCAAGGTTGAAGAATTCTGCAGGTCAGGAAAATTTTGTTCAAGAAAAATTAGTAGGTGGATGGTGGGGAAACGAATAAATTAAGATGTATACAATGAAAAGGAGAGACAGCAATACTGATATAAGAGGTAGGATCAGCTGGAAAGATGCGAATAAATAGGAGGAATATAGGAAGTGGCAATAGTTGTTGTACGAATACTAAATAAATCTTTTAACAAATTAAGGAAAAAATGACGCACGCGCTTGGCACGTGGAGTGATGAAGGAAATAAAAGGGAAGTTATGTTAGTTTTATTTCCGTTGAGAAAGAAAGAGACAAATAACGAAGAGAAGGGGGGGGAGCCGAAGAGACATGGGAGTTACGGGCTCCGTGGAACTTAATAACTTATGATCTGTTGAGATACATGGTGTTGTATATGTTGTAATTGTGTATATACAATATTTATTGTGTATAATTGGTATATAATTGGGCAATGATGATAGCACCTAAAATTGGGCCTTTCCCGAGCCCAATACTGAGAGTCATATCTGAGCCCAGATATGACTCGTCCATTCTTTATTCTATTGGGTTAGTGATCCGACCCACGGTTGTAAATATAAATACAGGGGTCACCGACTTATGTGACCCCCGGACTTCATTTTCTTATTTTGTTCCTTGGTTAATGTGATTTTTCTCTCTGGCTTTCCAGAGTCTTCTCACCTACTCTCTTCCTTCTCTCGACTTTCTCTCTCTACAATTTGTATGATTCTCTCGTATAATCTTCATGTTAACATGGTATCAGAGCCTCGTAGACGATCCGATCATGTTTCTAAGTGTTCGTGTTCATGAATGAAGTCTGTATCGAGGTTTTTGGGGGTGATTTCTGAGACCGTTTCGTCAATGATGATTTTTGTCCATTGGAGACTTCTCTGAGTGTATCTGAGTGTGTTTTTCCCTATTATACACTCCGGAAAAACTTTGTGATGATTTTGGACGGTTGATTTTGATAACTTTTCGGCTTCTAGGGTTTTGACGGTTTGACCTACGGTTTTACCGCATTCCGGTGGCTTGATTGTTACTCTCTGGACGGTTTGGGTGTTTTTCCGACCTCCTTCACCGACTCTCTGGTAAAGTTTTTGATTTCCAAAATTTGAAACCTAGGGTTTCTCCGTGTTTGAAGGCCGATCTTCTCCGGTTGCGAAGAAGGAGGGTAACTCTGTGTCCTTCTTCTCGATTTATGTGTGCTTATCTGACTTTGTAATAGTGAATATCTGGTGTTTGTAAATTTGTTCTGCTGTTTGTTGAAAAGCTATTTGTCTAAGCCGATTTATTATGGCTTCTAGCACAAGTACTGGTGCTTCTAACACTGTGGATTCCTGTAGTCCACTTTTTCTGTATTCATCCGATCTCCCTGGGGTACATCTTGTCCCCATCCCATTTTCGGGTACTGGTTATGGAGGTTGGAGACGAAAAATTCTTGTTGCCTTGTCGGCTAAAAACAAAATCAGCTTTGTTGATGGCACCTATGCCCGTCCTACTACCAATGTTCCTCAACAGAGGTTATGGGACAGGTGCAACAATATGGTGATTTCCTGGTTGATTGCCTCCCTTTCCCCTTCTATTGCTGAGTCTGTACAATATACTGATACTGCACAAGGTATTTGGACCCAACTTCAAACTAGGTATGGGACTGCCAATAGGTCCAAAATATATGAATTAAAGAGAGAATTGTCTCGTATCTCTCAAGGATCTTCTGATGTTGCTTCATATTTTAATAAATTGAAAAGTGTATGGGATGAGCTTGATTTTATGTGTGTCAATCATGGTATGCAATGTACATGTGCTGCTAAGGAAGGTATAGTTAAGAAATGTGATGATAACAAGGTGTTTCAGTTTTTAATGGGTTTAAATGAGGTGTATATGGGAGTTAGGAGCAATATATTGATGATGCAGCCTCCTCCTTCCATTGACAGTGTGTATAATATTGTTTCAAATGATGCAAAGACAAGTACAGTCTCCATCTCAATTTGATCCTTCCTTTGTCTCCTTTAATGTGCAAACAAATAAGCAGCCTGTTGCATTCAACAAGGCCACAGTGCCTGCTGCCCCTCCTCCTTTCAGACAGAGGGTTAATTTTGATCAATCAAAGGGGACTTTGTTCTGTCGATACTGTAAGAAGTCTGGACACTTAATTGATAAGTGTTTCAAGCTGCATGGATATCCACAGAGTCCCACATTTAACAAGGGAAGGAGGTCTGCTGCTGCCCATCTGAGTAGTGATTTGGATTCTAATAATTCTGATGGTATTTTGCATGTTCCTCAAGGGAATGCTTCTGTTGACCATCATTCTGCTGCAAGCTTAGATGGTCCAAGCTCTGTGATCCCTGGGTTGAGCAAGCATGATTATGACCAGCTGATGATGATGATACACCAGTCCAAACTGGGTGAATCAACTGCTCAAGCTCCCTCTCCCTCATATGCAAACTTTGCTGGTACATTGTTGACTGAGAATCCTGTATCTGATTCCAAACTTTGTTTGCTCACCCACATTAATTCTATCACCTGGATAATAGATTCATGTGCTTCTAATCATATGACTTATGATAAAAATTTAATCTTTAATATTGTTCCTTTACCTCTGCCTTCCCTTGTTAGTCTTCCAAATGGTTATAAAGTTAAAGTGGTACTGGCTCTTTTGCCTTGACGCCCTTCATTACTCTTCACAATGTGCTGCTTGTTCCCTCTTTTAAACACAACTTGATATCTGTTCACAAGTTAGTGAAGCAGTTACATTGTATTGTCTTGTTCACTGAACATTCCTGTTTTCTACACATGATACAGGACCCTTCTCTGAGGAGGCCACTGGATCTTGGTAGACATTCTGCTGGGCTGTATAAACTAGATTGGTCTCCTCCTTCTTCTACTCCTTGTAATCCTGTTTCTGTTTCTTGTAATGCTAGTAATAAACAAGTTGTTTCTGCTCCTTCTTGTAATGATGATCTTTTATCTGAACAAATGACTGTTTCTATGCATTCTCATGTTAATAGTTCCAATTGTAATAATGATTTTAAATCTGATATGAATTACACTTGGCACTTGAGACTTGCACACATTCCATTTGTTAAAATGAAATGCATTTCTGGTCTTCCTTTCCAATGTGCTTCCAAACAGTCATTTCCTTGCTCTGTTTGTCCTATGGCCAGACAAACCAGGCTCCCTTTCCCTGATAGTTCTATTAGAACTTCCAAACCTTTCCAACTGATTCATGTAGATACCTGGGGACCTTACCATACTTCAACTTTTTCTGGTTGTAAATACTTTCTTACCATTGTTGATGATTATTCAAGGGAAACCTGGACACATTTATTAGGGTCCAAATGTAATGCTTTTTCTATGCTGAAGTCTTTTATTGCTATGGTCAGAACTCAGTTTAATTCTGTTGTTCAGACTGTTAAAAGTGATAATGCTTTAGAGCTGGGTTCTAGCAATGAGGGCATATCTTTCTTTAGCAGTCAGGGTATCATTCATCAAACTTCTTGTCCTCATACACCTCAACAAAATGGTGTAGTTGAGAGAAAACATAGGGCTCTTCTTGAGGCTTGTAGAGCTTTGCTCTTTCAATCTGGCCTACCAGTGTCTTTTTGGGGGGATTGTTTACTGACTGCTACTTATCTCATTAACACGGTCCCAACCAGGTTATTAAATAACAAGTCTCCTCATGAGATTTTATATGGCCATGTTCCTTCCTATGCTCATTTAAGGGTCTTTGGTTGCCTAGCTTATGCCACTGTTCCTATTCCTCAAAGGGACAAATTGAAACCTAGGGCTATTCCTTGTGTTTTTCTGGGATATCCATTTGGTAAGAAGGGTTACAGACTTTATGATTTTACTTCCAAGAAGTATTTAGTTTCCAGGGATGTCCAGTTTAATGAATCAGTTTTCCCTTTTAAAAATGGATCTCTCTTTGTTCCTCCATCCAGTCCTACTTTTCCCTTTATCCATTCTGGAGAACATGATGATAATCTTAATGGTTCTGATTCTCCTATTCCTTCCTCTCCTTCTGTTTCTGATTCACCTGTCCATCCAGCTTCTTCTCCTCCACTCAGTCCTCCTATTTTGGATCCTATTTCTATTCCAGCTCTTAGGAAATCTACCAGAATTCATAATCCCCCTTCCTACCTTAAGGATTATGTGTGCCAACTTCCTGCTTTCTCTGGTTCTTCTTCCTCCTCTTTGGGAGTTGAGCCTCAATACTATTCTCAGGCAGCATCTGTTCCAGCTTGGCAAGCTGCCATGAGACAGGAGTTTGAAGCCTTGGACACAAACCAGACTTGGGATGTTGTTCCTCTTCCTCCTGGTAAGAAGCCTATTGGTTGCAAATGGGTTTACAAAATTAAATATAAGGCAGATGGCACTGTTGAAAGGTATAAGGCTAGGTTGGTCATAAGGGGTGACACTCAAGTTGAGGGGATTGACTTTACTGAAACTTTTTCCCCTGTGATAAAAATGACTTCTGTCAAGTGTCTCATTGCTGTGGCTGTCAAAAACCACTGGCCCCTGTTTCAGTTGGATGTGAATAATGCTTTTCTTCATGGTGATTTGGATGAAGATGTATATATGAAACTTCCTCCTGGTTTGACTGTTTCTACTAATTCTGCTTCTTCCTCTTCTACTTCTCCTCCTTTGGTTTGCAAACTCAAAAAATCTTTGTATGGGTTGAGGCAAGCCTCTAGGCAGTGGTATGCCAAGCTATCTTCTGCTCTTTATTCCAGAGGTTATCATCATTCTCTCAATGATTACTCTTTGTTTCTCAAAGGCAAACCTGGTTCTTTTGTGGTAGTTGCTGTGTATGTGGATGATATCATTCTGACTGGGGATGACAATGATGAATTGACTGCTTTGAAGCATTTTCTTGATGCTCAGTTTAAAATCAAGGATCTTGGGTCCTTGCATTATTTTTTGGGTCTTGAAGTGTCTTCTGTCCCAGGTGGGCTGCACCTTAATCAGCACAAGTATATCTCTGATTTGTTGCAGCAATTTGATTGTGTAAATGTGTCATATGTTGTGTCTCCTTTGGATATCAATGTGAAGTTACATGCTGATTCTGGTGATCTTTTGCCCTCTCCTGAACAGTACAGGAGCCTTATTGGCAAAATGCTCTTCTTGACTCATACCAGGCCTGATATTTGTTATGCAGTTCAACATCTGAGTCAGTTTCTTAAATCCCCCAGACTTCCCCATATGAATGCTGCATTGCATGTGTTGAGATATTTAAAAGGTACTCCTTCCTTGGGTTTATTCTTTTCTGATCATGCTGATTTTTCTGTTACTGGTTATTCTGATAGTGATTGGGCTGCCTGCCCTGACACCAGACGCTTTGTTACTGGCTTTTGTGTTCTTTTGGGTGGTTGTTTGGTAAGTTGGAAATCGAAGAAACAGCCTGTTCTTTCTCTTTCCTCTGCTGAGGTTGAATATCGTGCCCTGAGCAAGGTTGTGGCTGAATTAACTTGGCTATGCCGCTTGTTGGGTGATCTTGGGGTTCATGTTTCCACTCCTGTTTCTGTTTACTGTGATAGTATGGCTGCTGTGCATATTGCTAACAATCCTGTTTTTCATGAACGCACGAAACACATCGAGGTGGATTGTCATTTTGTGCGGGATTTGTTGCTATCTGGTTTCATGCGATTGCTTCATGTGCCAACTTCTCGTCAGCTAGCTGATTTGCTCACCAAACCACTTCCGGGTACTCTGTTGGCTCCGCTGCTTTCCAAGTTGCAAGTGGTTCCCCCCTTCCAACTTGAGGGGGGGTGTTGAGATACATGGTGTTGTATATGTTGTAATAGTGTATACACAATGTATTTAGTGTGTATAATTGGTATACAATTGGGCAATGATGATAGCACCTAAAATTGGGCCTTTCCCGAGCCCAATACTGAGAGTCATATCTGAGCCCAGATATGACTCGTCCATTCTTTATTCTATTGGGTCAGTGACCCGACCCACGGTTGTAAATATAAATACAGGGGTCACCGACTTATGTGACCCCCGGACTTCATTTTCTTATTTTGTTCCTTGGTTAATGTGATTTTTCTCTCTGGCTTTCCAGAGTCTTCTCACCTACTCTCTTCCTTCTCTCTACTTTCTCTCTCTACAATTTGTATGATTCTCTCGTATAATCTTCATGTTAACATGATCCTTATTCTATATTTATCTAACAAGATTCATTGAATATATAAAATTATTAATTTAAAATACAATAATTCAAAGAAAGTAAAATATTAAACTCATAAATTTCAAACTCTCACTCTGCCTCTGTCAAAGAAAGTATAAATTTTTCCACCTTTGATATTTTTATCAAACCTATGAGTGAAAAATATGTATCAATATACAGATATTTATTATTTAATTATAATTAAATAAAACTATTATATTAAATTATTTGATTTGACGTAAATACAACTAAAAAATATTTTGTGACAAGGAGCATATAAGCATTCTGTTGGTTAGTTGGTTCTGTTGACGCTAGTACCAGCGCAGAACACAAAGTTGTACTGTGGCCCGCTCAGGTGCTGGATTTGTTTTCGGATGGACAAAATTGATTAATTTAGCTCATAAAGAGTAGTATATTCCGATGCACATACATTCATAGGAATTAGTATATCAGTATGTACATTTCTCATGTTGTATTTCCACTTTGTTAGGAGCTGAATTTAAGATAAAAATTGTTATCCACTTTGTCTAATGGTGAATGACATCTATTGAGGATTTTAAATATATCAAAAACACTTTCCTTTACTACCTCTCGTTGCCATTTAATTCATGCTTGAAACGTCAAAGGGCATAAATGTTGAAAGGTTCAAATTGAATTGAACCAACAAACATATAATTATTACTCCATTCATTTTAATTTATCCGAATATATTTTTTTTAATCCGTGTTAAAAAGAATGAGCCTTTTTCTATTAGAAACAATTTACATTTATGTAATGATTTATATGCACATAAAATATATGTGTCTCATTTTACGCCGTAAATTCAAAAATCTTTTCTCTTTTCTTAGACTCAGTACCCAGTCAAATAAGTTCACATAATTAAAACAGAGGGAGTAACTTCAGGTAGATAAATAATTTCTGAAATTTATCACAAAGTTATTTAATCATCTCAATTGAAAGGATGACCAATTGGGACTTGTTAAAATCTAACCCTAAGTTCCGCCATTAACAAGCTTGAGCGAGAGATAAGAGGAGATAGACACAGAGGGGTAGAGAGATGAGACAGACTTTTTCTATAAGCTGCCTTAAACTAAAAATGAGTTGTACGTCACCTATTTATCCTAACCAACTTGACCGACTATGAGTAAGAAAAACTAACAACTAACTTCTTAACTAACTATCTTCTACAAGCGTACTACATAAATGTACAACCATTTACAAATTTTCTAATTTCAACACTCCCCCTCAAGTTAATAATGAAAATATATTTTTTCATTCCCAACTTGAAGATTAATGTCGCATGTTGTTGATGCCCAAGTGTTTTGGTTAGCATATCTGCTGGTTGTTCTTGACTGAAAATATAGAATGTCTTGATCAGTCTTTCTTGATTTTTTTTTTCGAATGAAATAGCAGTCTATTTCTATGTGTTTTGTCTTCTTATGATACATACGATTTTTCAGAAATTTGCAATGTTTTTTTATTATCACAGAACAACTCAAATTTTCCAATGGAACGTTCAACCACACAAGTTCAGCCACTGTGTATGCCATGCTTCTGTACTTAGCTTCAACTGAGTTTCTAGATATAGTGTATTGCTTCTTGGCTTTCCAGGATATGGTTGAACTTCCAAGCTTAATGCAGTATCCAGTGACGACTTTGTTGACATAGGACTTGAGACCCAATTAGAGTCACATAATGCTTCTATTTCTTCATTGCTATCGCTTGACATTAACATCTTCATCACTAGTTGCTTCTTGATGTACCTTACTACATGAAGTACTGCTTCATAGTGGTATTTCTTGGGTGCATGCATAAATTGACTTAAGGATTCCACTGCATATGAAATATCATGTCTTGTTATTGTAAGATACAAAAGCTTCCCTATAAGCCTCTATAACTCCCCTGTCCTCCAGTAATTCATCCCCCTTATTTGTCTTTGTGGAAGTATCAAACTCAGTGTTTATTAACTTCAAGTTTTGTTCCATTGGTGTCTCTTTAGGTTTAGAGCCTACTAGACCTACATCATATATAATCTCTAATGCATATTTTCTCTGGGACATGAGGATGTCCGCCTTTGATCTAGCAAACTCTATGCCTAAGAAGTATTTAACTTCTCCAAGTTCTTTTATCTTAAAATATTGATGTAGGGATTCCTGAGCAAGTCTAATTTCCTTTAGATCATGTCCTGTAACAAGAATATCATCTATATAGACCAGTATCAAAACAAACTTTTTATCCTATTAGATCATGCTAATAGGACTGATTGGTCGAAGAAATTGGATGATACTCTTTGGGCTTATCGTACTGCTTTCAAGACCCCGATTGATATATCTCCGTACCGGTTGGTATTTAGGAAGGCTTGTTATCTTCCAATGGAATTAGAGCATAAGGCTATGTGGGCCTTGAAAAAGTTGAACTTAGAATGGGATGTCGCTGCAAATCTCCGGGTTGAGCAACTGAATGAACTTGATGAGTTTAGGTTTCATGCTTACCCCAGATCGTCCTTGTACAAGGACAAGATGAAGTAATTTCACGACAAGTATACCCGAGGGAAGGAATTCAAAGTTGGTGACATGGTTCTTCTTTTCAACTCCTGGTTGAGGTTATTTCTGGGCAAGCTAAAATCTAAGTGGAGCGGTCCATTTGAAGTCATTGGTGTAACTCCATTTGGTGCCATTGATCTCAAAAATAAGAATGGTGAAGTTTTTCGGTTCAATGGGCGTCGTGTCAAGTACTACTTGGGCAAGTTTGATGACAACCACGTGGTGGCACTCATTCATTTGAAGTGACTTTGATGGTAACATGTGTCGTGCCGCGACGTTAAATCAGGTGCTTCTTGGGAGGCAACCCATATCTTTTTCTTTCTTTTTGTTTTCTGTTGTAGATTATGATTTCTGAGCTGATAGTTTGTGAGATTTTGTAAGGATAATGTTGAACCAGTGAAGGAAAAAAGTAAAAAGTGCTGAGTCTCTGAACTTTGCCTACTCGGCCGCACACCAAAGCAGTGCGGTCCGTGTAGGCTGGAGCAAAAAAGGAGTAAGTTTTAGAAGGTCCAGCGTGGTCGCATTTCTGTACGGTCCATGCTGGGCAGACCCAAGGTGCATGTTCTCTAAAAATATCCCACGTAGTTGCGTACCAAAGCAGTGCGGCCCACGCTAGGAAGGTCCAAATTATTAGCTCTTTGAAATTTACCAAGCGGCCGCGCTCCAAAATTGTGCGGTCCGCGTGGAATGTGCAGTTAACTGTGAATGTGGAAAATCCAGTGCGGTCCGCGATCATTTCTTGGCGGTTGTGATGGTAGGTAGGTGAAGGGGCCCACAGTCTTTCTATAAATAGAGACCTTAGGGCTCATTTAACCCTTTCCGTACTTTTACTCTCTAAGCTTTAAAAATTGACTGTTCATCAAGGCCCTTGCTTCACATTGTTCAATTTGCGTAATACCCGGTAACACTCCTTGCTAATCTCATTCATAGTTTAATTTTTGATTATTTTATTTACTTCCCATTAATATAACTTCTTGTTTATTCTTATTCTTCTTAGCTTAAATTATTAGGTGAGGTTTTGTGTGTTTAATTTGAACAATGGGCATGAAATCATGTTTAGTAATTGAGTAGGGACAATTAGGACCAAAAATTTGATAAAAAATTGGACTTAAAGAAAAAAATCCCGAACTGTGTTAATTATTAGCCATATGGGACCGCGCATCCTTTCTGCGCCGTCCGTGTTGTTTCTCCTGTGTGTGCTAAGTCCCTTCTGCGTGGTCCGCGTAGCATTTTTGCATGGTCCATACTCCAAATCAGTGTGGACCGCATTGGTTAGATTCAGAGAATGGTGCTTTTGGGTTATTGACAAGTGCGGTCTGCATTCCATTTTTGCACGGTCCACGCTGCACCAATGTGGTCGCGGCCCAAATCAGTGTGGACCGCGTTGGTGAGTTCAGAGAGGGGTGTGTTTGGAACCCTATCAAGCGTGGTCAGCGCGCCTGTTTCATGCGATCTTCGCTACCTCAGCGCGACCGCGTAACTCTTTTATGCGATCCACATCCCCCATTCTGCTGCACTGTGTTTGAATAATGAACTTAATTGTTTCATCTAATTAACTTCATATGCTTAAACTAACAATGTTAGACTTGTATTATTTGCAGATCATGGTTAGCAAACGTGGAGGAAACGAACAAACACAACCCGGGAGAGGTGGTTCCTCCCGATGGGAAAAAGGAAAGCGAGTGGTTAAACTCACTCCCCAGGTTTTGGAGAACATAAAGAGGACCCGTATGCTGATATGGGAAGCTGATAGAGCGGCCTCCCACTCTACGGGGAGTAAGTATGCACCATCCTGGAGCATCACCTAAGAATTTGACCCCACTCACATGTCTACATAATTACAGCTGCGTGATACTCCTTCACTTGATCCTGCACCTAGCTCCAAGAGACCCGGACTCGTTTGATGAGTCTGTAGCAAGAGATGAAAACAATATTCCACCTCTCCCACGGCTTCATTATCGGAGGAGAGTAGAGGATATGGTGAGGGGGGTGAACCTGAAGTCGGGGAAATAGAGCGGACCAGAAAACCTGAAGCTTGGGTAGACATGTTTGTGAGCGAGATAGCATTTCAAAAATTTAGGGAATGGTGGCTCGCAAGAAAATTGATCCTAGAGAGACAGTTTATTGATGTTGATCTTCTCCCTCTCAACGCAATGGTGCAAGCGCAATTTCGTACTAGAGAGGGTTGGGGTTTCTTCAAGAAGCGTTGTATAGTTGCCAATAAACATATGGTAAAAGAGTTATATTGCAATGTTCATCATGTGGTTTGGGATTCAAAGGTGACGAAGGTGCGGGACAAATTGATGATGTTTGATGGGAAGTCCCTGAATGAATACTTGGGGTTCCAAGAAGAGGACGAATCTGAATACTTAGAAAAGATGGCATTGAAAGAAGAGGTTCATCCTTGGTTGTCCCAGCACTTGGCAGCCCCGGGAACTGTCCTAGTATGGTTGAAGGTGGAGGAGAAGATTCTGCGGAACACTCTAAATTTTGAGGCGAAGGTTTGGTTGACGTTAGTGTGTAGTAGACTTAATCCATCCACCCATGATCACTCCATTCCTAAACCCCGGATTGTAATAGTGGCATCTATCATGGCCAGGCTTCATCTCAATGTGGGCAACATTATCTCGAGGGTGATCTCTACGGTCGGACAGGAGACCAACACAAACTATCCCTTCCCGAACACTATTTCCCTGTACTTTAGATATTTGGATGTGAAAAGGAAATACTTTGATGTCAAGGTAAAACCAGTGGCTACATATTCATGGTACAGTCACTAGGTTTCCGACAACCCAAAGTATTCCAAAAAGCACCATGCATCCACTTCTACTGCACCTAGACAGTCCGAGGAGCCAACGTTTATTGAGCATGCTACTGAGCCATCGACCATCCATGCTACTGGTGAGACATTGCCCCCGGGTCCTTGTTCTATTGCTGGTACATCTACTTTAGCGGACCCAGTTATCCCTTCATCGAAGACTCACCGGTTCACTGACCACAAACTTACTCAGTCTTTAGCCAATTTGAACAATTGGGTGTCAGCTGCGACATCCAAGTTGTCCAATTTGGCCACTATAGTTCTAGCACAGTCAGCTCCTGCTACTGTTGAGATTCCTCCTTTCGTTGAGGAATTACTGAAGAAGATCCTGGCCAACCAGGAAAAGATGATGGCGACGCAGTTGGAGCACACAACAAGGCATTGGATAAGTTGGCTCGAGAGCACAAGAAGTTGAGGAAGTAGAAGGCTTCAAAGGAGTCGGTGACAAAGTTGAGAGAAGATGTTGATAATATTTTGGTGGACCAGATGCCATTAGACTTACCATTTAGGGACCCAACTATAGATCCAGAAGCAGCTCAGCCACATCAGGAGGAGGCACCCAGGCAGCCAAGAAAGAAGAGGAAACTCCTAGCACTGAGGGAGTTGTGATAGAGGTGGCACAGGTTTAGGAGGGTACCTCCAGTGCTCCACTAGTTTTTCAGCCAGTCTTTGATCCGGCCCATGTCACAGCAGTAGGCCATGTACCAGTCTGATGTTCCTGCCAGTACAAGAGACCAGGGGCCCACTGATCAGCACATGGAGACAGATTAGGCTTTAGGGGCCATTCTATATCGTTTCCCGTTATTTTATAATTATTTTGGTCGTTGGCATTTGGGACAATGCCAGCTCTTATTCGTGGGGGTGAGCCCTACTATTTTGATGGATAACTGTATATATTCTCTTTACTTTTAGCATATTTGTAGTTGATAGATGGTTTGTATATAACTTTTTTTCTAGATGTTTTTCAACTTTATGTATATATTCATTACCCCAAGTTGTATATTCTACTTCCCTTTTGTACATATTCATTCAGATTTTCATTTTGATTTTCATGGTTTTCTATTTTTGTTTTAGTTTCATAGTTAGGCACATGGCCTTTTTGATTTATTTTGGCGTTTGCAATAAGCCCTTGGTTTTCTTAATGCCACGGTAGTGTTGTGCGAACTAGGTGGCTCTTCTAAATGATAGATGGTGTGACAACCTTCTTAAGGGTTTGAGTCCATTTTTTATTCTTTCTTTTTGATTTTCATGTTTTGTAATTAAGGATACCTCAAGCAAAGTTTCACTTGGTCCAAGAACATTTGCCTTTGATCCCATGGTCAAAGACATGATGTTGTGTTTAGGATGGTGAAAGTTGTGGCCTTGAGACTCTTGTGTTGACCAAATAATCATCATGTGGTAAACATGGGCCATTTTGTGCTTGAATCATAACTAAGGTTGTTGTGGGCCCTCGACTCGATGTCTTTAGCAATCCTTGAGTGTGTGTGGTAAGAATTCGAATTGTGGGCCCAAGTACCAAACCGATAGTCTAGAACTTGCCCTGAATGTTTGTTGAGGCAAAATCATAGGTGAAACTCGACTTGAGAAGTGATTATAGGCTCTCCTTGATCCAAAATGCCAAATTTGAATAATTTCATGACCTACAAATGAAATGATCCCTAGTTCACCTCTTTTGAGCCTTAAAGCTTCTTCTTTCATGAACCAAAGCTACAATCCTATACCCGTTCTCAATGAGACCCTCTCTTGGCACCCAAATCTTCCCTTGAGTAATGGAAAATGTCTAAGTTTGGGGGGGGGGGGGGGGAGACAAAAAAGGAATCAATGTGGTAAAAAGGTACAAAAGAAAAAAGAAAAGGAAGGAAATGAAAAAGACAAAATGAAAGACAAAAGTGAATAAGAATAAAAAAGGGAATCAAAGGACAACAAAAAAGTGAAAAAGGTGCGGAAAAAGTAGGCAATAGTAGAAAGGTTTGAATTGCATAAGAAAGAGCGACAATGTGTCTCTCTAACACCCTGAAAGAAGTGAAATATTCAAATAAGTCAAGAAAGTGTGCCAAAATGAACCAACAGAAGTGCTTAAGGGAAAATTGAACCCAATTGAGCAAAAACATGTCCTACCTTTACCCAAAATCCTTTACAATGACTCCTCAAAAGACATGTATGATCTTGAGTTGAAGGAAGCCTACATTAGTGGATACTTACATAAGGGGCAAGCATATGGTACTTAGAGCCAGACTTATGGAATTTTCTTTGAGAGAGATGAGTGAGAATCCATCTACCTCGGTTTGTGTGTCAATACTCTAAAAGGCGAGGTTCACTTAGGGAGAGTTGAGGATGTGTTAGTTTGGGTTCCATTATGACCAAAGTAATTGAGAAACGTTCTTTAATGAAATGTGTCAACTTTTGATGCTCTTGTTCCATACTTGATCCACAAGTTTTCAAAGTTTAAATGTGTTAATGATGCATTCACATTAAGGTCAATTGTTCGTGCCAGTTGATGCTTGTTGAGTTTTCTTTAGGATAGGCAGGAATTAGTTGGATGTTTTCCTATGAGGGATAGGTCTTATTTTATTTTCTTGAGGTCAAGAAAAGGTTTAAGTTTAGGGGAGTTGATAACTATGATTTTAACACGTTTTATGCCCATACTTGCCTATGCTTTGTTTGTAAATTGCCACAAATTAGTCCCAAAATGCTTACAAGTTGCGCTTGATTGCAGGTTTGAACGATAAGATGACAAATGTCAAAGATCGGCTCATAAAGGAGTGAAATCGGCCAAGTGGGAAACAAAGAAGCATAGCGCGGACCGCACTGCTTTGCCACGCGGCCGCGCTAGGAGTTCAGAGACTAGGTATTTTCAATGGTAACCTGCGCGATCCGCGCTCATTCCTACGTGATCCGCGCCTGTGGGAGTTTAGAGATCAAAGAATGCAGGGCAAAATCCACGCGACTAGATTATAAAGCAGTGCGATCCGCGAGGAAGAGATTCAAAGACTAACAAATTCAAGGTAAAATCCCGCACGGACGTGTAGTAAAATAGGGTGATCGCATGGATGACATTTAGAGAGTTGAACTTTTGCCAAGACTATCTAACGCGGCCGCGCCCCTTTTATGGGCGGTCCACGCCCATTAACCAGCGGCCGCGCCACCTTCTTGCGCAGTCCGCATCCATAGCTTCAGAAAAGCGACTTGAAAGGCCAAGACCCCTGCGCCACCGCGCTACATTTATGCGCGGTCCGCACCAGCCCCACAAGGGCATTTTTGACCAGTTTTTCCTATGCACTATAAATAGAACATTTTACTTGTTTAGGTTATGTATTAGATATCAGATAGTTGTTGCACTCGTGAGACTCAAGTTTTAGCCTATTTTGGGCAATTTTATCTTGTTTCATTGTGGATTCTTGTAGATTAACATTAGTAATTAATTAATATGTTTATTTCATCTTCTATTTCTTCAATTTCTATTTCTATTATGTCTAGTTAAACCCATTAGCTAGGGTTGTGGCTCAACCCCAGTGTGGGTAATTAATGGGTGTGATTGTTTAATGCTTGAATAGCTATTTGGGTTAATTTTATGATTTCATTAGGATTTTGGTGGTTGCAAACCTAAGTCTAGCTTAGTGGGTCTTGACTCTTCTTTAGAAAGAGAATCTATGACTCCAAAATTGACCAAATGAGAAATTGGGATGGACCCATGAAAATGGTAGTCCCAATTAACGGGTTAAACCTCGAGAGAGTAATTACCCAACTTGAACCCTAAGTTTGTTGGGCAAATTGTCCTACCAATTGGTCTCGAGAGAGTCAATTGGGAAAAATCACTCTCTCTACCGAGAGGTGTGAGAGTGCGTGCAATCGTGCAACGGTTATAGCATAAGCCCCATAATCATTAGTCTTGTATTAGGAATCTCTACTTGTTAGTTTACCACTTAGGTAAATGCCACGACCCTAGTACCTTTCTCTATCTTGCATACAACCTAGAATTAATATCTTATCAGAATTTGGTTTTAATTTGTAGTTGATAAATTGTAGTTGATACTTATAAAAACTCAAAAATGTTAGAAGTACAATTAGGAGTAAAAACGCGTTCCTAGACCATACAAATACTCGACTCCATTCCAGGCCCCCTGTGGAAATTTACCCCGATACCACCATTGGGTAAAAGTCTTAGCGCCCGCTCTTCCAAAGGTTGAGACCACTGCGATCAAGCATCACCCTCAGAGGTTATATTTTCAAGGAAGATACTTTATGATTAAGAGAACCTCGATAGGAAAACTTTGTAATAGGCCAAATGTGCAGACGAACTATGTCCATATAACAATCAATGCCCCAACAAAAAAGCATGTACTTGTACCTATTTTGTTAATATAAAAAATGATTAGTGATTCAAAGAAATCTACTGTTACACAAACTCTACATCCTACGGGAATGGCTTAAGAGCCAAAGCATAGCAACATCCCGGATACTCAGGAACAGTCATCGAAAATTTGGATTTATAAGACCTCAAAGAGGAAACCCCTCAAAAAAAAGGTCAAGGACAATATTGTAGGGGACTAATTTCTCGAACAAGTTCAGAAAGTAATCAGGAAACAAGTACAAGTGACGTACCCAAAGGCTACGGCCACACTAAATACTACGATTGTTAAAGGCTACGGACAAAATAACATAGTTCAGAGATGTACAACTTCCGCTATAAATTAAAAGCCTTGAACTATTAAAAATTGATTAAATAAGGCTACCCTCGGCAAAAACAGAATATGAAGGGTTTTGATAAATTCAGCCCTTGAAAATTCTAAGGGCTCCGATAGCGCTTTGTTGTGCCCTGACTCTTTAAGCTGTAGCTCATCCTCATGAATAGTAATTTTATGACTTTGTTGTGGCACGTATGCTTCACTCAATACCCTTAACAGAGCATTCTTGTGTGCCTCAGAATTTTGTAGTAAAGCAAGGATGGAGATTTGCGACAGTGTTTTGTTCAACTGGTCAATGACCGAGTATTCCTTGACTTGTATCTTTCTCCAAGGATCGTCTGGACCTTTCTCAATGATGGGTGGTCAACTGGAGGCCTGCTTGCTTGACTCAGCTAAATGTTCAGGGGTATAAACTCTACCATTTCTCGTCATACCCTGTGCGACAACCATTTCCTCGAACCTAACCTTGCATTTCCTCCTTGCCTCAGCTATATAGTCCCATGGTATAGCCTTGGTATGGAACGCTGTTATGGATGACATATCCACTAGGATTGACGTGGCTATTGTTTCCCTGAACGGAGCATGTTCCTTGGATGGTAAGACTACAACTTCGAATGAAGTAGGTGTATTTGTTCGTGACAAGAATTCAACCTCAATTGGTACTGGTGTCTTTGCAGTTTCTTCAAAATCAAGTGGCACAGACATGTTTACCTAAGCATCCCAAATGTCTGAATCTAGACTATGATTGGATTAAGAGTAACGGTCGACTTCTTTGGGTCATCATCTTCTGCGATTAACCCGATTGACCCGTTGGGATCCAAATCATCCTCTACTTTATTCATATGAACGCCTCTACCCTTATGGTCTATCAGAGGGTTATTATAGACATTTAGAGTGGGTTCCTTCGCCACAATAATCTTATTGTAAATCAAAGCCTGGATCTTGTCTTTCAGAGAATGACATTCGTCGATGGTGTATCCCTTCATGCCGGAATAGTATGCACATGATTTGTTTGGATTAAACCACTAAGAAGGCTTCTTAGGAGTTATAACAGGGATAAGGGTGACATAATCGGCAGCTTTGAGTCTCACGTACAGTTGGTCAATGGGTTGAGCAATGGTTGTATACCGTTTAGGAGGTCTGTGATAAAAAATTTTGTCGAGGTCTAGAGAAATGTTTGCGTGTATGAGGTGACTGATAGTGGGATAGTTGAGCATTGTATACTTTTTAAATATGTGTGAGCTGGGAATATCTGGTTGAAGTAGGCAGATATGTGCGAGGTGGAGGTGATTGTTAAGTGGGTCGTGGAGCTTGGTAAGAAGGTGTAGGTGCTTGGTTGTTTGGAGTAGGCTGATATGTGAGTGGAGGCATTAGGTAGTATTAGTATTTGATGGGAGATTTGGTTCTTTGTGCAAAAAGTCCCTTTTCTTGGATGCACCACCAGACTGTAAGGCCTTATTGGTAGCTTGCAAGGCCTCAAAGTTTGTAACCATACCGCTTTTGATATCCTCTTCGATCCTTTCACATCTCGATAATGTTAGAAAATTTGTGGCCCTTAATCATCACCAGCCTTTCTTAATACAGTGAATCCTGAGCCTGGACAAAGAATTTGTTCATCTGTTCCTCTTCTAAGGCGGGTCTAACCTTAGTAGCTTCATACCTCCAGCGAGTAGCATACTCGCAAAATGTTTGTGTAGTTTTCTTCTTTAGAGTCTTAATATAGAACACATCCGGGGCATTCTCTATGTTGAACCTGAACCTATCCATAAAATCTAACACCGTATTTACCCAGTTTGACAATTTCTTCGGATCTTGGCTAATGTACCCAGACAGAGCATCTCATTTGAGACTCCTCATGAAATGCTTCATGCGGATTCTCTCATCTTTTCCTACCCCAACCAGCTTGTCATAGTGTGTAATTAAATGGATTCTCGGATCCCCTGTACCATAAAACATTTCAATATTCGGAGTTTGTACACCTGGGGCAGTTCGACATCGGGCTCTATGCAAAGATCATCGTAGTTTAGCCCCTCAATTCCCTTGCTTCCTTCAACGCCTTGAATTCACCTAGTAAATTTCTTAAGTTCTTTAGCTAAGTCTCTAATGAGTGAGTCTTTATCATCAGACTCAGGTGTGATTGAGATGAATTGAGTGGAGTATGGCATGGTCTCCACATAGATAGGGGTATTATGGTGGGTGTGACAATGATCATTTTTGGAGTTTTGGGGATCTGGGATGAGGAGTGGAGTATTGTTTGAATTATGGCAGGTATTGTAGTGGTGGAGAGGAGAGGGCTGACTTTGTTGCTGTGGGATATTCTGTGGAGATGTAGGATTTTGAGCATTTGGGAAATTGACATCGGGTGTGGTGAGGGAAAATGATATATTTGCCAGATTCCGAACTTGATCAAGTTTTTCTTGGAGTTTCAGCAACTTTTGTTCAAGTTGGGATCTATTTTCCTTAGGAACCAGAGCTCCATGACCATGAGTGACCTCTACTCGTGCAGTTGAGTTCTCCTTTCTGGCGTTGTTAAAATCTTCCATTTTTCCTTTGTTGTTGTTTTTGACTGGACTAAGAGGAGGAGTGGTTGGAGGGCCCGTGGATCTCTTGGAATAAGATGATGTTGCCAGAATGCACGAACTAACCTTTGGGGAAGGGGAATAAATAAACAAAAAGTAAAAACAATAAGGTAATCAGTTAGTGAGGATTATAAGAAAATATGGAGATATTTAAACACACACTGTAGAAATGTGAACCGTGTCCTAATTTGGGAACCTCTTTTATGCCCGAGGTAGGCCTAGCGACAAATCGGTTTGGAGAACTTAGAATACTAAATGCCTCATTTTATTGATAAAAAGTAGACGAAACCCAAATCGACACTAATTAACAGGAAATAAAATTCAACTAGTGGCCATTGGCCTTATTGCATTTCATAAAACGAAAATAAACACTCCTATCTATTTGGTCCCAGACGGACCTTCCCCAGACTCGGCATCCTTGGCTCCGTCGAACAGCTTCCCTAACTTGCGAAGTCCCAGCAATAGGTAGTCTTTGGTTAGGTGTCCGCCCTCGTTTCCTTCAACATTTTGGCAATCCTCGATTCTTCTGAGAAATTTCCTTTCCATCTCTGCTATGTCCCTCTCCAAGTATCCCAGTAGCTTGTTGGCACTAAAATCCATGTCTTTCCACTCCTCGATCAGCTTTTGGTTGGCTTCTGTATTTGATGGTGCTCGCTTTCGCTTTCCTAGATTCTTTTGCATAGTTCATTGTACTTGACCTATGTTTTGGCCTTTTCATCTATAATCCTGTGACCTCGAAAAAACCCAGGCTGGCCCAGACCGTTATGATTATCCTCCAACCAACCTGATTAGTAAGGAGCACTAGCGGCATGGTATCTATCTGGCTCGACGGTATCCCTTCCCATGACAATATTGTAGTTCCACATATGCTGAGAGTGGCACTTGTAAGGGCTATCATTATCCTAGAAGTCAGCCCAAAAATGACTCATCTCGTCGACCCTGGGTACAACATGTGTCCTACCAGCTTGCCTCATAACCCGGAGAGGGACATAAGGATATGTTCCTCTCAGAGCGATTAGTATCATAAATTGTACATCGCTAGATCGGGTGATGAACTCCTCGGTAGGTTACCACTCGAACATCCATTATACCTGACCTACCGTTAGATTATCAAACTACTCTACCCATCCCTTGGCGTCTTCTGGCTGGGTGAACATGTTGGGCATGTAAGTTCATTTGCCTTGGAAGATGGAAGGCTATGTGATCATCCCAGTCCCTGCGCTGAATCTCTTGTCGGTATTCACCCCGTTGGAGATGCTCCATGAGCCAAAGATGGAGTAGCAAATTGCAGCCCTTGAAGTGTTTGGCTCCTTGTTGACACTTCTCCAAGGCTCGATATATTTCAGCAATGATCATGGGCAAAATACCGAATGGTTGCCCACCAATTCCCTCCACTAGAGTTTTAGTTACCATAGCCAGCCTGGCATAAATTCTTGCCTTCTACATTAGAAAAACTATCTTCCCTATGAAGCAAATCATGAAGACAAAGACCCTTCGGTGAATATGCCCCAATGATATGAGGGAAAACTTGTACGGATAGGTACGGCCGGATTTGCTGTGACCGTACCTCTCGTACAAATAATCAAAAGGGATATAGGATTCTTTCAAACATGTCAATTCTGGATTCTTCTTTAGAACTATCATTTTGAGGAAACCCCTTCCCTTGCGGTTCTCGGGCATTACTAACCCGGAGTCTCCTATGGTATACCGGTCAATCCTCCTATTTATTCTAGCAAGGGTGTCATTTCAACGTCCCCGATGCGGAACACGGACCTCTCACAAACCCAGATTAATGTAACAACTTCTATGATCTTGTTTTTGGGTTGGATTTCCATGAGGAAATGTAGATTTCCCAAATATTTTCGGAAAAGAATCTCATCACTGGAGTGAAGATCCTCCCACCATCTTAGCAATTTTGGGCGCACTACTGAAAAATTGGTCTACGGTAACGGTTGGAAAACCGTCCCCACAGCCTGCCAAGTAGTCGTAGGGATTTTGGAACGGTTTACTAACCGTTACATCAGCTGGCGTGCCCATAGGGCTATTGGAATTATTTTGCAATGGTTTGCATCGCCGTGATAATTGATATATCTATCACAACGGTCCCCCCCCCCCCCCCCGCGCCCCCTGTTGGAACGGTTTAAAACCGTTACTATATAGTTTACAGAACGGTCCTTAACCGTTGCCATATTACTCAAAACAATACTTATGTAAGCTATTGCTACGGTTATGTTGGGTAGAGCAACTGTTTCTTTAAGCTATCGTAACGGTTATATTTGTATTTGGAACGATTTTGCATATCATGTTGGAACAGTTTATGGGACCTATTGCAACGGTTTACATTGTCTATTGAAACACCATACGTATCCTATTGCAACGGTTCAGGTAGGCTATTGTATCAATTCAATTAAAATCAAAATATAACACCTGTTATAAGTAAAATTTATACATACAATAAATTATATTATCACTAAAATTTAAATCCATCATAAAATGAAACTATTAATAATATAAAATTATCCATCAAGTAAATATAATATCCATAAAGCAAATGTTCTATCCCACGAGTGCCTAAGTTTAGTACATTTCAAAAGGGTAAATAAGTTTCAAAAAATATTAGTAACAAAAGATTCCTAGAACATTCATCTATGACAATTCAAAATTATCTCAAGTCAAGTTTAGTTCTTCATCATCTTCATCATCCATTTCTCAATCTACTCCACCTACAAATAAGATAAATAAAGTTATTATCCTTCAGTAGTGCCTTCAGACTTCAAATATGACACAATTTCATTATATGATATACATCAGATGACCACGCAATAAAGAATAGGTTACTCACTGTCACCGGTCCTTTATCCTGAAACATGTACTTCAAACCTTTCTGGACAAGTTGGTGAGCTCGACAAACTAGATCCAGTTTATTAATATGATTAAACTGCAAAGCATGACTGATATTATTATTTGAAACAATAATCAAAACGATAATTAATATTTTAAACTTACATACCTCAGTGGTAACCCTGGTTCAAAAAAGCCAACCTGCCCCTCGAGGACTTACTGCCCATGTTTCAATATATTCGGGGTCACTCCACATAAGGTCGTAGAAAGGCCCTTCATGGAGAATTTCGCAATTACGTTCAATGACTCTGATCTACCAGACCATTAACAAAGAAAGAAGAATCATTAGCTCTAGATGCACCCACATATTGAATACAGAAGAAAGATGATGCTAATTAGAGAAACATAAAATTAGAAAAACTTTAAGAAAAGCATCTCCAGACACGCAACAAGTTGCGAGATATTCAATTACATAACATAAGCAACTTGCAACATTTTCACCTTCTTTCCTTCATTTATATATATGACTGCATTGGAGCCCAATGGAGTAAAAAAGGGTTCATTTCTTTCTAGTACGATGAAGATATATCAAATCTATGCACTTGAATAATTTGAAACTTGTTTAAAAAAGAAGTAGAACCATAAAAACAGTCCAAGTCAACAGACCTGATCAATAGTTCTAACATCAGGAGAAAGTCCACCATGGACACATAATAACTATATGGAAAGAAAGGCAAATAATAATAGGATTAGAAAATATGGCAAGTGGTTAATGTTTAACTAGAGTGCTAGAACATACTGTTCCGTCTATGATTGCCGAGAGAGTAAGATAGTCAAAAATATCGGTGCAGTACCGCCAAGCATTTGCATTTCCATACTTCCTTTGGCATTCATCATAGAATCCATAGACCTATAATAACACGTAAAAAGCAAAGCTGATAAGAAAATAGCATTTCTAAGATGCTTCCTTTGCATATGCATGTATCTTCACTACAAGGGTAAAAAATTCCCTGAAGTTGAATTGGGGAAGGGAACAAAGCCATAGGCAGCAACATTAGCGGCGGTAACACCACTAACAGCACTAGTAAAGAAACCTTGAGCTAAAATTCAAAATATAAACATTTACATTCTGTGCAAACTTGAATGTCCCATTAATAACAAAGATAGCCACAAATCTAAACTGAGAAATCTTTTTTGAAGCATAAAAAGAAACATCAGTTGCTCGTTGCAATTAACCATCCTCAAGGACCGTACTATAACTTTAAAGGTAGGATTCAAAATAGCGCAACAACTAACTAAGAATGTGGCAATAAGTATTCACTAGAGGAACACAAATAAGAAAAATTCAGAAACCCATCCAGACACCATTTATATGACGAGAAAAACCCTCTTAAAGCATGATTTATAGCCCAGGATCTCTCAAATGATTAATCAAGCACCACAATGACAGCAAAAACAATTGCCTTTTCAAGGAAAAAAGATTTTGAGGGGGAGAGAGAGGCAAAAGGGGCAAGTATGAGGTAGAGATCTTGACAACATATATGAGACCAAGCATCTATCGCCTACACTTCACATATAGTTTTAAGGGATAGTATCCGTTACCTGTGACTAGCCTTCCCTCATGATTCCCACGTAACAGAGTAATGTTGGCTGGGTACCTGATAAAAATAAAAAGCCAGGAAAGATAGATAATTAAGAATGAACGTCATTTCACCTTTTAACAAAGAAAATCCAGACAGTAAGCAATATGAGCATTTGGTTAACTGAAGCAGCATGGATAATGTGAATGTGAATGTGAATCCATCTTGAACATGAGGCAACAACTTTATATAAACTGGAAAATATGTAGTTCAAGACACGAGCATCAACAACAGAACAAGCATACTTATATCAGAAAAGGTTTCACGATTGAAATCCCTTACCATTTTCCAGTTAACACGACTTATTCGAACAAAATTATAACATATCAATTGAAGGTAAGTTACAGTGACAAATGCAGAAACAACTAGTTAATACTATCATTAGCCTGCAACAGCTTCAATGAGAAACTATATCTTTTAGCATGAGGAAAATCATTAGCGTAGCAAAATAAGGGACATGGATATCTACTTGTAACAAGCAAGCATATTTAGATTTTTGCTCACCTTTTGACTTCAGCATATAATGAAAAGATATTAAACTGTGCTAAGTGAGGTTACATATATGTTAAGAACTCATAGATATCAAGAACAAAAAGGGAGAAATTATAGTACAACAAAATACTAATAGAACTCTAACTTAGATTAAAAGCTTCAGTACAAAAAGCTCACAACTTTAAAGTTGTTAAGTTGAACAAGAAATATTTTTTAACAATGACAACTGAATCAAACAGTCACATATCTAACAAAATATAGAATCAAAACATATCAATTATACCAAAGTAAAGCATAATTTCAATGAAATTCACAATTTCAAGCACAATAAGAAGACATGCACCAGTATGTTTAATCTCCATTTAATCACACTATATCACTCAGATACTCCCAACAATAAAATTCAGTTGAATCGGATTATAACGAACATTAATACTAAAATCTTCATTAAAAAACACAACTATCGTGGTTATCTAAAATTTTAATTAAAAAGAGATTTAAAAACTTACCGCGATTTATCCCACAGCTATCAGTTGCAATTTCTTTCTCACTAATGGAATCTGCAAATTATCGCTTAACTATTGAGAAATTACAAAAGGAGGTGGTCGAGCTTAGTCGAGAAAAAACCCTAAAATTTGGGGACTATTTGAAAATTCGGAGTTTGAATTAATAGAAGGATGTGGTTGTTTTGGGTGAAGGAGATAAAGTTTATGGGTGAAGAAAAAAGAAAATCAAATCTCGAAACTAGTCGAAGAGCTGGAATGATTTTGTTGACGGCGGGATGGTGGTTGTTGTTGACGGCCGTAGAAGGAGGTGGTTGTTGACGCCGTAGCTGTTACAGAGTCGGAAGTTCTACTGCGGAGGATGACGGCAAGATGGTGGCAGAGTCGGCGGTTGATTTGGACTCCAAGCAACGCAGATAGTAGATTTGGACTCCAAGCAAAACTCATTTATAGTGAATCTGGAGAGCAAATTGGATTTGCCTACTCCTGAATCTCCGATTAACACTATCTTGAACAAGTAATCGTACTCCTCGTTTCAATGGTTGTTCGTTCTGGGTGAAGACCCATTTTGAGAGGTATAGCCTTTCGATAGATTTCAGTTGTTTTTAATTTTATTAGGTGTAGAAATTAATTAAGACAAAAAGAAATTTATGTAAAAATAGGGGTTCTAGCGCGAGTTTTACGATAATTCATGTTGGCCAAAATTTTATGAGGGAAATAACAACCGTTCCCATTGCCTTTTTTGCAACATCCGTGGCAACAAATATATTTATTGGCACGGTTAGCATAAGCGTTGCAAAAAGTAAAACCCTGTGGGAACGGTTTCTAATTAATAGCAACAGTTTTGTAGCCAAAGTGTGATAGTATCGCCCATGTAATATTGCAGCCGTTAGAATCATTCCAATAACTGATCTGTAGGAACGGTAAGAAACCGTTACAAAAACATGCGTTCCAATAGGCCCATTTTTTGGTAGTGGTGGATGTTGGTAACCATGCCGAATTTGGGGACTTCGTGCCTCATAATTATGCAAGACAAAGGGTTAGGCCCTTACCCCACCGGACTCGATTATTTAAATATTAATAATTGACATAAAGGCATTTAATTTTTCAAATAAATGCACAGAATGTGATAATGTCCGTTTGGGTTTTCGGAAAACCCAGTGGACTTTGGACAAGGCTTTCTTAAAGAGTCATTATACGGACAATATAACTGACTCGGCTAGGTTTGACGATGATGTATGCACAGCTAAACAGAGTAAGGTTTCTATGGGGTTTTAGATTGTTACCCTTGAGCGGGCAACTCAAGGGGGAAAGGCACAGAATCTTCGATTACACCGTTGATCAACTGGTTTGACCGCTAATGCGCCTTCCCGAATTTAGGGGATGATAATATAAGAAGAGCGCAACCACTCATATAAGCATTGCTATATTATTTTATATGGCACGAGTGGAATATGATATTGAGAATGCTTATGCAACAATTAAGACAGGTTGTCACGTATTTGCACGTCAAGAAAACAATAAATACAATAGTTTTTTTCCATAATTTAAAGCAGTAGCAAGGAAAGCGGTAAAGCAAAGTAATATAAGAAAGAAATGAAAGGACAAGTCGGCTTGTAGTTGATGAGGGAATTAAATGCTTGAAGGAAATAAACAAGTAATTCCACATAAGGAAGCATAAATTCACAATGATAGTATGAAATGGTAAAAGCCTAAAAATTCTCCAGCAGAGTCGCCATACTGTCGCACCCCCTTTTTCTCGTGAAGTCGAGTTTATGACATTTGGAAGGACAACTCATTCCTTTTGAGAATTAGGTTTATATTTTTTTGAAGAGTCTCCACCTAATGATTATGGTACATTATGACACCAAAAGAGTTTGATTTGAATAACTAGAGATAGGGTAAGAGCTTGAAATTATTCTAAGGGGAAGGTGTTAGGCACCTCTCAAAATCTAGTAGTATGGTTCCCGGCCAGACAACTATTGTGAATTAAGGTACAATTAACATATTGCCAAATAAGGCTCAAATAAGTGGGGATTTCATCACGTAATGGTTTGAAAGTAAACAAAGTTTGATTAAAAAAGCTGAGTTTAAAAGTAGAAAGTTGAAATGCTAAAAGAAAAGAAACAAAGAATAAACGGAGGGGGTCTTAGGTTTATTAAAAATATGGATCACCTCATACAATGTCTAGTAATCACTCCTCAATGAGGGGTTACGCGTGTCATTATCGCATAGTCATCATATCCATATATACCCTTCCCACTCCGTTAAGGTATTTAAAGCATGGATTGGTCTCGATTACTTATTGCATACTATTACTTGTCCCACTCCTATCAGTCCCGGAGGCATTTATGACTACTAATACTAATATAGAGGGATGTTGGGCTTATTTGGAGTTTCAAAGGTAAAACTCTAATGCGACATACAAAAATACATATTGCAAATTGGGGAAAGCATGTAAACAAACAAAGGCTCAGATATACCTCCTTAAACAAAGAAAGAACATAATTAGCATGAATTACACATACTGTTTTGGTTTGATTTAAAAGTAATAAAGAAGAGGGAGATTGAATACTGACGCAGATTGTTATATTTCATAACTCAAAGAAGAAGTCCGAATCATGCCTGCCTGCTAGTTCTAATATTGAACAGAAGCAGATTCAGTTTATAGTCATTACCCAAAGGTTTGCCTAAGTGTTTAGAGAGGATCCTATAGGCATGGTATATACTGGATTCAGAAGGTGATAGGACAGTAAAACTCGGAATGAATTATGCATACTTGTTAAACTATGTTAAGTGAGTAACTCAAATTATCAAAAGAGAGGAAGATCTTTAATGAATTGATTATAAGTTCTGCTGATAATAGTGTATGTTATTACTAACTTTATATCTAACATGGATTAAAGCAAATCAGATTCATTTAGAAACTCTTATAAGCATGCTTTCTACACGTTGCTCATTTTAGACACTTATAGATGTGGTGTCGAAAAGCAGAAGCATTATGATATCTAAATGTAGTTGAATATGCAGAATTTTTGAACACCCAATAGGTATGATTTCTATATGTAGTTTGAATATGCAAAATTAGAGCAGACCTATAGGCATAATTTCTAGGTGAAGTTTGAATATGCAAAATTATAACAGTCCCATAGACATGATTTCTAGGTGAAGTTTGAATGCGCAGAATTATAACAATCTTATAGGAATGATTTCTATATACAGATTTAGAATAGTCCTATAGGCATGATTTCTATGTGTTGATTTAGAACAATCCTACAGGCATGATTTCTACCCTCTGCATGCATATTTACCCACCCTTTTGATCAGCCAGCCCCGGATGTCTATTACAACTTATTACAAAGCAGGATAAATAAAAATACACCAGAAAAAAATAAAGAGAAGTACAACCAGATGAAACCTGATTCTTGAATTCCTCTCTAAGTTATGAGATAGACCAACTCAAAAGACCATTAATCCAAATCCTTTCTCCAATTTGAGTGTGTCAGAGTTCCCTAGGATCCTCAATGGGACTCCAGGCAGTGCTCACACCCAAGTTGTATTATTAGAATAGGAACAAGTGCAGTGTGGAAGAGCCAGCCCTCAAGTGTCCAAGTTCAGACAGAGCTCAATGGGTTCCAAGGTAAGGCTCACAAGAGGGGGGGGGGGGCAGAACTTAAGTCTAAGAGAGAGTGCAAGTGAAGAAACAGAGTTCAGAGGGAATGAATGAGAGAGAAACAACCATAAACAAGTTGATGATTTCAAACAAAGGGTTTTGTAAGGCCCCGTGAAAATGAGTGTTAAGGTGTTAGGAGCTCATAGAGTCGAGTCTACCTACACGCATCGGATCCTTTTTACTGTTTTGAACTTAAAAATGTGAAATCAAAGTTTTTCCAGAAAATGGTTAAAATGCGTTCAAGAATGCGGTCGCAGATCAGCTATGTGGACCGCATTCCTACCGCAGAGTGAATCTTAGAGCAACACAATTTTTTATGTTGAAAATGCGATCAAATATGCAATACCATAATCAATATGCGGACGGTAGAGTATCACATATTGTCCCTGAGGAAATTCAAGGGTTAGTTCTGCGGTGCATTCTATGACCGCAGAACGCAAATGCGGACTGCATATCTATCGCATTCCCAACCCGAGAGGTGTGAAACTTGAGCCATTTCTGCGGTCCATTCTACGGACCGCATGTAACGTCCGCAGAGTTGCGTCGCAGATTGAGCTCGCCCAGTTATTTTTCTAAAAATCTAAGCCCGACCCCTTTTTAATAAAAACACTCCATCCCTCATTTTTAACACATTTTCTGAACAAAATAAGAGAGAGGAAGAGAGGGTCCTAGAGAGAGAAAGCAAGTTCTTCATCAATTGATCTTTCAACATTATTGGAGTGTGGAAAACCCTTGGTTCATTGACTTCTTTATTGATTTCTTAGGTAAAAAGCCCTAATCCATTTCCCCCAATTTCGAAATTAAGCTTAGAAGGGAACCCCATACACTTGCTTTGAATTTTCTTCATAAAATCATCATGCATGTCTTCAAAACTCAAAAATCTTGTAAAAGGGGGATTGGGTAGTAACTATGAGTTTAAATTTCTAAAACCTAAGTGTTGTTCATGAACTAGATTGACTTCTTGATTTCTTGGCAAGTCGGACTATAGGTTTAAAGGGGATAATCAACTCCAGGTATGTATGGCTAACTGTGATCCTTGTGAAATTGCCCTATGCTAGTTGTGAAATTGCTGATAATAGATATTCATGTGAAAATTATTGTGAGGCTTTTGTGTTGTATGATTGTGTGGTAATACTTTGTGATGAATGTTGTGGAACTTGTAATTGGAACAACAGAAATGGAAAGTAATGTGGAATAACGGAAATGGGAATAATGTGGAATAGTGGAAATGGAAGTATTATGAAATAACGTGTGCGATTAGTTGTGAATAAATGTTGTGATGATCTAAATTGTGTACCAATATAATGAACCTGAGGAATTGTTGTTGCTAGTTGTGGAATTGAATTACCCTTATTGTGGATCTATGTTAATAATGTCCCATAGTTGATTTCTTGTATTTGATGTTGTGCTGTTTGCTGTTGTAATTGAAAACTGTCAGGCCTGTCGGATTGCGCGCCACAACACAGTGAAATAAGGTGTTGGTTGGGGTGATAAGGGTTTCCATGTAATAAGGGTGGAAGAGGCAATAAGGGTGGAGAATGTGATCCAATATCACTATTGATATGAACATAAATCATGAAATGATAAATGTGAATATGTGAAAGGAGACAGCAGGAGAGTTTGTAACCTCTGGGGCACTGATTGCCCCTTTGTACTACTACTTGAATCAATTGTTGTGAGATGTTTGGTTGTTGCTCCATGGTTGTAATTGTACTATTGTTGTTCAGTTCTATACTTGTATATGCATTTTGGCTTGAGTTTACTTGGAACAGAGTTTGTTCATACATGCCAGTACCTTTCAAATGTACTGGCGTCCCTATTACCGGGGGCGCTACATTCGTGTTATGATTGTATGTGGATCCATGGCAGGCACTCAAGTCCAACGCTCTTAGCTTCTCCTCCTCTTTATCAACAGTAACAATGTTGGTGAGCCCCTTTCCTTCTAGGGCCTTGAGTGGCTCATGCCACCTATGTTGTTGTATTTTGGAGTCTTGTTTCCTTTTGTAATGGTATAGCCGGGGCCTTGTCGCCGGAAAGTATTGTACTATATTTCTCTTTGAGGCTCCGTAGACAGTGGTGTGTGGGTTAGAACTTATGTATAAATGTGTATGTTTTGGACATTGTAAACTTGTATGACACGTTCCCTGTTGATCATAATACATGTTTTGTAAAAGATGTTCCCTGTTAATAATAATGTGTGGTTGTAAAAGAGAAAACATATGTTCTTTCGATTGCAAATTTAATATCTTTTGACTAATTTTAATTGAATAATATGGGGTAATGCGTTGGGAATAGGAAGGGCACCCAGGTCCAATCGACTGGGTATACCCGGTTGAGTGCCGGTCATGCCCACGGATTTGGGCGTGACAAACTTGGTATCATAGCCTAAGGTTTTAAAGGAGTCCTAGGATGTCTCAGAGCCGTGCCTAGTATATCCCTTCTATAAGATGGGGGCTACACGGGCATTTAGGAAAAATGATCCTCTTCTTTGTTATTCCAAGTTCGTGCGGTGAAGTGACATTGTGTCTAATTCGTGCTCTATTTTGAATTTTCAGTGATGGCACCTAAGAAGAAAGCTAGACTCGGCCTAGGGGCCAATGCCACTTCCAGTGCGGCTTTGGATCATATGCCGACTGCCGTGGGTGAGAGTGATCCCCCCGTTCGGAATTTGCCTGCTCTATCCGTTCCTGCTCCAAGCAATCATGTTCGAGCAATGGCTGAGGGTGCTACTAGCCCTCCTGCCAATGCTCCTAATCCTGATGTTGCTGCAGTTTTCGATTCCGGGATTTCTGATAGAGATCTTAGGGGAGCTATCTGTATGCTGACTCAATTAGTGGCCGCCCAGGCCCAGAGATCTCACGATGCCCATGTGTCCTCCAGCGGACTGGGAGATTCCTGAAGCTCTAGAGTTCATCAGGTTTTGCGATTGAATCCTCCAGAGTTCTCAGGCACAGATCTAGAGGCTGATCCGCAAGAATTCCTTGATGAGATGTACAAGACCCTTCGAGTGATGAAGGCTACAGAAATAGAGGGGGTATAATTGGATTCAAATAGGTTGAAGGGGGCTGCACATTTGTGGTTTGAGATTTGGAAGGATTCCTGTGAGGATGGGATCCCTCAAGCTAGATGGGATGAGTTCGTGGATGCCTTCATGGACCACTTTTTGCCTGCTGAGACCAAGGCAACCCGTGCCACCGAGTTTGAGGTTCTTAAGCAGGGTAGCATTAGTGTTTAGGAGTACCATATGGAGTTAGTGAGGTTGTCCAAGTATGCTCCTCAGTTGGTGTCGACTATGGAGGCTAGAGTTCGGCGATTCGTTCAGGGTCTCATTCCGTTGGTAGTAAATGAGGCTGCTACATCGGCTTTGCATTCAGACAAGAACTATGGGAAGATCGTGGGTTTTTCTCAGACCACAGAGACCAGGAAGTTGAAGATTCGAGCAGACATAGAGAGTAGCAGTAGGGCCAGGTCTATGGGTCACTCAGGGAGGTCAGCTCCAGCGAGAGTGTCAGCAAGATCATCTTAGTCTTATGCTCAGTCCTCAGCTAGTGCACCGTCATCTGTGCACCGTTTCCATCAGAGTAGCCCTTCGGGGCCAATTTCAGACAGCAGAAGGTCCCGCCATTTCAGTCATTCAGGGATGAGACCTTGACAACAGGGAGGTATATTCCCCAAGTTTGGGAGATTTCATACAGAGGCTTGTTACTCGAATGCTCCAGTGTGTTACAATTATGGGGTGAGAGGTCACATACAGCGGGACTGTCGTGCGCCCAGATAGGGCACTGGCAGGGGACTTGCTCAGCCATCCAGTTCATCAGTTGCTACATCATTTGTGCGCACTCCAGTCCCAGCAGCAGCCAGAAGTGGATCTCGTGGTAGGGGCGGACCCAGCAGGTTTTATGCATTGAGTGGCTGTCAGAGTGCTGAGGCTTCCCCAGATGTTGTCAAAGGTAACCTATATGTCCAGGCCTTTGATTGCTATGCTCTTATTGATCCGGGGTCTTCTTTGTCCTATGTCACTCAATTTTTTGCTTCGAGTTTTGGTATTTAACCCGAGCAGCTTCTTGAGTCGTTCCCTGTATCGACTTCGGTTGATGATTCTATTATAGACGCGCGGGTCTATAGGAATTGTGTTGTATGGTAGGTGGTCGTGTCACCATGGCTTACCTTATCGAGCTTGGGATGGTGGATTTTGATGTAATCATAGGGATGGATTGGCTCTATTCGTGCTTTCCTAAACTTGATTGCCGGACGAGCGTCATGAGACTCGAGTTCCCTAATGAGCCGGTTGTTGAATAGAAGGGAAATTGTGTTGTGCCAAATGGTAGGTTTATTTCCTACCTCAAGGCTTCAAAGATGATGATGAAGGGGTGTATTTATCATTTAGTCCGGGTGGCGGGCACTACTCTAGAGGTTCCTGCCCCCGAGTCCGTGCCAGTTGTGAATGAGTTTCTTGAGGTGTTTCCAGATGAGCTTCCAGGAATCCCGCCAGATAGGGAGATTGATTTCGGGATTGAGGTATTGCCAGATACTCAACCAATATCTATTCCACCGTATAGAATGGCGCTAGCAGAGTTGCAAAAGTTAAACGAGCAGTTGAAGGATTTATTGGAGAAGGGGTTTATCCGGCCAAGTGTGTCGCCATGGGGTGCTATGATTCTTTTGTCAAAAAGAAGAATGGGTCACTTCAGATGTGCGTCGCTTATCGGCAGCTTAATAAAGTCACCATAAAAAATAAGTACCCTTTGTCTCGGATAGATGATTTCTTTGATCAGTTGCAAGGTGCAAGGTTCTTCTGCAAAATTGATTTGCAGTCCAGGTACCATCAATTGAAGATCAGTGAGCAAGATATTCCTAAGACCGCTTTAAGAACGCGTTATGGCCACTTTGAATTCTTGTTCATGTATTTTAGGCTAACCAATGCCCCGACAGCTTTTAGGGATCTTATGAATTAGGTCTTCAAGTCATTCTTAGACTCCTTCGTGATTGTTTTCATTGACGACATCCTCGTGTATTCGCAGAGCAGTGAGGATCATGCGAGTCACCTTAGAGCTGTTTTGCAGACTCTACATCAACACCAATTGTATGCCAATTTTTCAAAATGGGAATTTTGGTTGGAGTCCGTCGCTTTTATGGGTCATGTTATTTCCAGTGAGGGGATTCCGGTTAGGGGTGTTCAAATCCGATCTGAAACCGAAAATCGATCCGAACCGAAGCTTAACGGCTTAACGGACAGGGAACGGATTGAATTTTTTATTAACGGCTTATCCGTTAAATCGCTAAGAATAACTGTTAAGCTAAACCGTTAAGAGTAAAAAGCCGCTAAATCCGCCTGATAAGCACTCCTAATTCAGGTAGACCCCCAAAAGATTGGACCGGTGAAGGATTGGCCCTGGCCCATGACCTCGACGAAGATCCGTAGCTTTTTGGGGTTAGAAGGGTATTATCAGAGGTTTGTAGAGGGATTCTCCACCCTCGCCTCCCCAGTGACCAAATTGACGCAGAAATCAGCTAAGTTCCAGTGGTCAGATGTTTGTGAGAAAAGTTTTCAGGAATTGAAGATAAGGTTGACTTCGGCACCAGTATTGGCCTTGCCAGAAGGCACAGAGGGGTTTGTGGTTTATTGTGATGCATCCAGGTTGGTCTAGGGTGTGTTCTGATGCAGCACGGGAAGGTTATAGCATATGCTTCCAGGCAACTCATGAATCACGAGAAGAATTATCCGACGCATGATTTGGAACTTGCAGCAGTTGTATTTGCCTTGAGGATATGGCGGCATTACCTATACGGGGTTCATGTAGATGTGTTTTTAGATCACAAGAGTGTTCAATATTGTTCAAGCAGAAAGAGTTGAATTTGAGGCAGCGGCGGTGGTTAGAATTGCTTAAGGATTATGATATGGACATCGTTTACCATCCGGGGAAGGCAATGTGGTGGCCGACACCCTCAGCCAGAAATCCATGGGTAGTTTGGCTACTTGATAGCGGATCAGAGGTTCCTAGCTCGGGAGGTACATCAGTTGGCCAGCCTTGGGGTTTGTATCTTGGCCCCGAATGAGGAGGAACTTATGGTGCATAATACAGCAGAACCGTCGCTCGTGGCAGAGGTTAAGGAAAAGCAGTTTGTTGATCCAACATTGGCACAATTGAAGAAGGCAGCTCTAAGTAACAAAATTTCAGAATTTTCACTCGGCAGCAATGATGGCGTGCTGCGGTGCCACGACAGGTTATGTGTCCCAGATGTGGATAATCTTCGAGAGAGGGTAATGGAGGAGGCTCATCATTCCAGGTATTCAGTGCACCCAGGCTCTACAAAGATGTATCGCGATCTAAAGTATATCTATTGGTGGAGTGGTATGAAGAAGAGTGTAGCAGACTTTATCTCTAAGTGTCCAAATTGCCAGCAAGTGAAGGTCGAGCATCAGCGACCGGGAGGGTTGACTTAGCTTATAGAAATACCGATGTGGAAATGGGAAATGATCAATATGGACTTCGTGACAGGACTACCTCGTACTCAACACAAGTTTTACTCAATTTGGGTAATTGTGGATAGGCTCACCAAATCAGCTCAATTTTTGCAGGTCAAGTCCACCGATACTGCGGAACAATATGCTCGATTATATATCAAGGAGATAGTGAGGCTTCATGGTACGCCACTTTCTATCATTTCGGATCGAGGAGCTCAGTTTACAGCTAACTTCCGGAGGAAATTTCAGTAAGGTTTGGGTACTCAAGTGAATCTTAGCACAGCTTTTCATCTGCAGACCGATGGCCAAGCAGAGCAGACTTTTTAGACGCTCGAGGATATGTTGCAGGCATGCGTCTTGGATTTCAAAGGTAATTGGGATGATCACCTGCCCCTTATAGAGTTTTCTTATAATAACAGCTTTCATGCTAGCATCCGGATCACCCCATTCGAAGCATTGTACGAATGAAGGTGTAGGTCCCCGATCAGGTGGTTCGAGGTTGGTGAAGCAGATTTAATAGGGCCAGATCTCGTGCATCAAGCCATGCAGAAAGTAAGAGTCATTCATGAGAGAATGAAGGCTGCTCAAAGTCGCCAGAAATACTACGCGGACGTGCGTCAGAGAGAATTGATGTTTCAAGTGGGAGACTGGGTATTCTTGAGAGTGAATCCTATGAAGGGAGTCATGCACTTTGCGAAGAAGGGAAAACTAAGTCTTGGTATGTCGGGACTTATCAAGTCATTCAACGGATCTGTCAAGTTGCGTATAGGTTGGAATTGCCCCTGAAATGTCTCTAGTGCACCCGGTGTTTCATGTATCCATGTTGAGGATTGTTGTGGATGATCCGTCCAAAATTGTGCCCGTGGAAGACATCAAGGTTATAGAAGAGTTATCATATGAGGAGATTCCGGTTGCTATTCTGGATAGGCAAGTCCGAAGTTGCGGAACAAGGAGATTGCTTCAGTTAAAGTGTTGTGGCGAAACCAACAAGTCGAGGAAGCCATGTTGGAAGCAGAGGATGAGATGAAGATAAAATATCCCCATCTGTTTGAGTAAGTCTAGGAATGATCATGCGAATCTTGTTCCTAGGAGAGCTAGTATGTGTTCCATTAGGTGTAAGAGCCATTCCTTCTCTTTCCAAGTGCCTTATCATTGTAGTTTCTCCAAGTTGTGCTAACAAAATTTACGTGTTGTGATTATTTGAACAATGTGCAGTCCTTTTTGGTAAGGAAAGTTTTGTGAACCTATGGTAAAGTGATATATGGCAGTAATAATTATTTTGCATGGAGACTGTATATCAAAGTGTTCTAATTGTGTAATGATTAGTTTTGCATGGGGGAATTATGTTGAAATGATTGACTATGTTATAACCTTGTGATAGGTAAATGGCTTTAATAGTGCAGACGATTAATGCTTAATTTAATTACATGTTGTGTGCCAAATGGTTAAAAGTGTATCAGGAGGTTGAATATGTGCAAATGTAAGGATTATGCCTTTCACAACTGTTGTAAAGGTAGTAAGTTGTGTAGTAATGCCTGGGAATGTGTTTTAGAGATTCTTTGACATGTGGTGATGTCCATATTACAAAGGAAACTCTGGCAAAATTTTTCTAAAACAAACTTGAAAGTTAATAAAAGGTGTAGAAAGTTATATATCATGTTTCCAAAACTCTTTTGGTTCCCAAGTACTCATTCGAGGACGAATGATCTTAAGCAGGGGAGGATGTAAGGCCCCGTGAAAATGAGTGCTCAGGTGTTAGCAGCTCATAAAGTCGAGTCTACCTACACGGATCGAATCCTTTTTATTGTTTTGAACTTAAAAATGTGAAATCGAAGTTTTTCCAGAAAATGATCAAAATGCGGTCAAGAATGCGGTCGCAAATCAGCTATGCGGACCGCATTCCTACCGGAGAGTGATTCAGAGAGCAACAACTTTTTTGATGTTGAAAATGCGGTCAAATCTGCGATCGTATAATAAATATGCGGACCACAGAGTGATCGCATATTGTCCCTGAGGAAATTCGAGGGTCAGTTCTGCGGTGCATTCTGTGACCTAAGAATGCAAATGCAGGCTGCATATCTACCGCATTCCCAACCCGAAGGGTTTGAAACTTGAGCCATTTCTGCCGTCCATTCTACGGATCGCATGTCTGTTCTGTGACCGCTGAGTTGCGTCGCAGATTGAGCTTGCCCAGTTATTTTTTTTAAAAATCTAAGCCCGACCCCTCTTTAATAAAAACACCTCATCCCTCATTTTAATCACATTTTTTGAAAAAAATAAGAGAGAGGAAGAGAGGGTCCTAGAATGATAAAGCAAGTTCGTCATCAATTAATCTTTCAAAATCATTGGAGTGTGGAAAAACCTTGGTGCATTGTCTTCTTTATTGATTTCTCAGGTAAAAAGCCCTAACCCATTTCCCCCAATTTTGAAATTAAGCTTAGGAAGGGAACCCTATACACTTGCTTTGAATTTTCTTCAAAAAATCTTCATGCATGTTTTCAAAACTCAAAAATCTTGTAAAAAAGGGATTGGGTAGTCACTATGAGTTTAAATTTCTAAAACCTAAGTGTTGTTCGTGAACTAGATTGACTTCTTGATTGCTTGGCAAGTCGGACTATAGGTTTAAAGGGGATAATCAACTCCAGGTATGTATGGCTAACTGTGATCCTTGTGAAATTGCCCTATGCTAGTTGTGAAATTGCTGATAATAAATATTCATGTGAAAATCATTGTGAGGCTTTTGTGTTGTATGATTGTGTGGTAATACTTTGTGATGAATGTTGTGGAACTTGTTATTGGAACAACAGAAATGGAAAGTAATGTGGACTAATGGAAATGGAACAATGTGGAATAATGGAAATGGGAATAATGTGGAATAGTGGAAATGGAAGTATTATGAAATAAAGTGTGCGATTAGTTGTGAATAAATGTTGTGATGATCTAAATTGTGTACCAATATGATGAACCTGAGGAATTGTTGTTGCTAGTTGTGGAATTGAATTACCCTTGTTGTGGATCTATGTTAATAATGACCCATAGTTGATTTCTTGTATTTGATGTTATGAATTGAAAACTGTCAGGTGGGGTCGGGTTACGCACCGCAACACAGTGAAATAAGGTGTGGGTTGGGTTATAAGGGTGGCCAGGTAATAAGGGTGGACGAGGCAATAAGGGTGGAAAATGTTATCCAATATCATTATTGATATGAATATGAATCATGAAATGATAAATGTGAAACTGTGAAAGGAGACAACAGGAGAGTTTGTACCCTCTGAGGCACTGATTGCCCCTTTGCATGACTACTTGAATCAATTGTTGTGAGATGTTTGGTTGTTGCTCCATGGTTGTAGTTGTACTATTGTTGTTCAGTTCTATACTTGTATATGCATTTTGGTTTGAGTTTACTTGGGACATAGTTTGTTCATACATGCCAGTACAATTCAAATGTACTAACGTCCCTTTTGCCGGGGGCGATATATTTGTGTTATAATTGTAGGTGGATCCGTGGGAGGCACTTCAGTCCACCGCTCGTAGCTCCTCCTCCTCTTTGTCGGAGGTAATCGTGTTGGTGAGCCCCTTTCCTTCCGGGGTCTTGCGTGGCTCACGCCACCTATGTTGTTGTATTTTGGAGTCTTGTGTCCTTTTGTAAAGGTATAGCTGGGGCCTTGTAGCCGGCAAGTATTGTATTATCTTTCTCTTAGAGGCTCCGTAGACAGTGGTGTGTGGGTTAGAACTTATGTATAAATATGTATGTTTTTGACGCTGTAAACTTGTATGCCATGTTCCTTGTTGATCATAATACATGTTTTGTGAAAGATGTTCCCTGTTAATCATAATGTATGGTTATAAAAGAGAAAACATATGTTCTTTCGATTGGATATTTAATATCTTTTGGCTAATTATCATTGAATAATGTGGGGTAATACATGGGGAATAGGAAGGGCACCCAGTTCCACTCGACTGGGGATCCCCGATTGAGCGCCGGTCATGCCCACAGATTTGGGGCGTAACAGGGTTTCAGGGTGTTGGGAAGTTATAAAGAGCCTATGCTTAGGCAAAAGGTAAGATTTTGGGCATTCACAAAAATGGAAGAGGCTGGCATGCCTATAAGACTACTAGAACACACAATACCAGAGAAACATATAGGTTAGGATCTTAGAGGATCAAGCTTGATTCATAGGCAGTAATGTTCAGTATTGTCACGCCTCAAACAAACCATTAACATCAACATATTGGGGTAGGGGTTCGGATACTTAATAAATAGATCCAGAATAAGAAGACATAAAGTACATCATACATAAAATAAAGTACTGAATTAAACACAAGCAGTAGGCAGAAAAGAAGCTAAAAGTATTAAGTAAACACATTGTTGTGATGCTGGAATCTTAATCAGAACATACTAGTTCAAAGAAGAAAAATATAGTACAATCAAGTAGAAGTAGTTGAAAATAGGCCACAGTACAAGTAACAAGATGGAACACTTTTTGAATGTGGGTGTGAGTTCAGAAAACTAAGAGTGTTCGTGTATATTTGTGTCAATGAAAGATCATGATATTTATAGTTTAAAAATAAGTAGAAAACAAGGCCAGAATCATAGTTTAGTAGTAATTATGGAACTATGTACCAATTAAAACTAATCAATATAAGGACTTCCTTTAATAAGGAGTTCAAACTTAAACGGTAATGGACAGAGAACATGTAAGGAAAGAGATCAAGTAAACATCTTGTGCAAAGTAGAAAATTAGGGGTAAGTACATAGGGGTTTAACAAAGGGAAGAATCTTTGAAATACCCGGTTAACCAAATAAGGTAAGAAAACAAAGTAACAGAATATAGAGTCAATCAGTACATATTAAATCAGGAATTCAGGGATTCAAAATTACTGATTCATGAATAAACAAATAAGCCAAGTCAGAATTAGGGGAATCGAAGGTCTAAGAAATGTTTTCCAATCAACCTAAGAAACATGGAAATCAGTAAGGTGAAACAAGGAAAGAGTCAACCACTAAGCACATGAATGCAATCAAAATTACACAAGAAGGCTTGAAATAAGTCCCTATATTGAGTGGTCATTTCAGAGGGGAATCGACATATAAAAGAGTACATAAGTATTAGGCATGCAAGACTGAATTTAGGATAATGACAATCATTATGCAATCACAAAGTCAGTAAGTAGTGGACTATCGAACATGGTAGTCACATAGGTAAATCTTAGTAACTCAGTAACAGAGAAAAGAGAGTATCAAATAGCATGCAAAGAGGTCAAGTAAAAAAAACCTCATAGAGTTTAGCAGGAAATCAAAATAAGGTAAAGAAACAAAAGATTTTGAAATTCAGTCGAGCACCAGATGAAGCAGTTTCAGAAACTTGAATAGGTCTAAAGGAATTATGGTTTTGAAACCCATCGAATTCATAACATGAAGAACGAGTGAATCACATAGCAAATAATCTCAGAACTCGAAAGTAACCCAAAATCTAGGGTTTTTACCATTAATCGAGTATAGAGATAAAAACAAGTAAATCAGGTAAAAAGACTAACAAAATAAATTTAGAAATCTCAAAGAGGAACTAAAGATTTTAACAAGCACACTCCAATTGAAGAACAACATGAAGAAACACAATAGAACATGTTAAAAATAATAAAAGCTTTGAAATTGACTTAACAGAACCCTAAATCGGAGAAGATAAAATATTTTTTGAAGGCAGAGTTTTTAAAAGAAATATCGAGAAAACATTTCAAAGTTTAGGGAAAACACAGATCTAAAACGGATCTAAAAGAATCGAAAGATCCTCGAAGGTTAGGATTTCAGAAGAACCCCAAATGGTGAGAAAGGCTTAGAAAGTCATTGATATAAGCAGGAGAAGTCAATATCATGCTTGCATAACCATAGCTGGCCGGAGCAAGGTCAAAGATGACTGGGGACAGCCGTGGAACTAAAATCAACCAAACTATGGAATAATATTATACAAGGTCCGGACTTGAAAAGATAGAAATCGGGCAGGTAGGAGTCATAAGAGGTAGATACAGGCCTTCAATGGCATTGGAGCCATGAATTTGGTCGATTTTGGGGCAGTGATTAAAGGCGGCAGTTAGGGTTTGGGAGAGAGTTTGAGAGAGAATTGGGGGGAGGGGGGAGGGGGAGGGGGGGGGGGAATTCAAAGGCGCTACATATGAAAAATGATTAGGTTTAGGGTTTAGTTTAGGCTAAAAAAGGAAGGGGCAGATGCGAGCCGTAAATCTTGGTGATCAACTATTGGGATTAAAAGGGAAATCCAGACGGGTTATTTAAAATGGTCGTGCGTCGGGTAGATTAGGATTTGGGACAGGGTAATTGGGCCTCAGGTTGGGTTTAATTGGGATGCCAAATCCAGCCAAAATTGAAATAAAAATGGGCTAAAATTTAAATAGCCACTTTCCACTGATTTATTTTATATAAATAGTAAAATAATTTTTGGAAATAAATTAAAAGTAATAATATGATTAATAATTCATAATAATTAAAATTAAAATGTTGGAGTTAATTTTGTAAATACAAACACAATTAAATCTTAAAAGAGGCTAATATTGCAATAATATGCAATTTAACTTTAAAAATACTAAATAAATTTGTAAAAGTATGCAAAAAATTATGTTAGCTATATTTTAGTATAAACATGAGAATAGAATAAATGAATCACTAAAATAATAATTTTGGGGATAATTATTTGGTTTTCTTGATAAAAATATGGCCAAAAATTGATTTAACAAATTTATTAAAATTAAGAAAAAATAATAAAACCTTTGGACATACTTATATATTCATACATATGCTATTTTGAAAGTACTTTGCATATAAAAAATACATAAGAAAAAATTAGGTATCAACAACAGAGGGTCGAATAGCGCGAACCATAGATGCATCTATTACCCCGCTAGCGAATCATACGTGCGACGTGATCAAATATAAATAATAGAGTTACCCCACTCACGAATCAGACGTACCACGCAGGTACTCATATATAAACACATTCCAGCAGTCAATTAAGAATTCATCAAGAAACATTTATCCAAGAAAAAGTCAATTCCCTTTTAATGATTTAAAAAAATGAGGTTTAACCCTTTTTATAAATTCTTTTACTAATTCGATATGATTTGGGCAATTTCAGTTTTCAATAAGATTAAAAATATTTCAGGTATATCACGTTTTTGGGTCCTAGACTACCCAGACTTAAACATAATAGTAACTATGCACAGACTCTCGTCCCCTTGTGCGTACGTAGCCCTCACAAATAGGAGCCAAAACTAATTATTTCACCTATGGGGACAATTCCCACTTACAAGGTTAGAAATGAGACTTACCGCGCTCTGAAGTCTAATAACTAGCTTGCAAGCCCTTTCCGCCGACTCAAACCAATGCCCCAATGCTCCAACGCTCCAAAACTACCTTAATAACGGGAAAACCAATGAAAATACACCCTAATACTCATAAAAATTCAATTTATATAAAATCCAAACTCCACTTGAAAAGTTGACAAAATTGCTTTCGGACCCACATTCCCGGATTTTGAATTTTTAAGACAAATTTACCCCTAACATCACGAACTCAAATACATAATTGACTCCCAATTTCATGTCCAAAATCATGGTCAACATGCAAGAATACAAATTTTCTAGGTTTTCTTCAAAATCCCAAAATTTCTACTAATTTACATGATTTTCCATCTTACAATCCAGATATAATCCAAGTAATTAACTTGAAATAGGTGGGAATTACTTACCTTGACATGGATGATGTGAATGGAGCTCCAAAATCGCTCTTAGGTCGGCTCCCATGGAGAAAATGAGATAAAATGAGCCAAGCCCATTTCTTTACACATATACACTACCCAGACGACTCTTCTTCGCGTTCACGAGACCCCCCATCGCGTTCGCGAAGCAGAAAATTTCCAAAACTATTTCCCAAACTCTTCTAAGATAGCCTCTAGTATAATAGTTATATCCTTTGTTACAAAAATCTATATGACAAATGGTTTAATGTTTTGAAAACTGGACACCAAGATTTACAACTTTTGAATTTTGGTCATCTCCCAATTCCTTATAGAGTTTGAGATATAAGCTACCAAAGTTAGCCATGTGCAATACAAATTTCTTTTTCATTTTCCAGGGCAACCTATAGTGTAACAACCATAACTTTCTTTACACAAATCAAAATTCTAAACGGTTTATATTTCTTAAAACTAGACAAAAAAACCTACCAGTTTTATTTTTGGATCATCTCTAAATACTTTATAGATTGCGATATATGTGCCTATGAAGTCAGACCTATGGAACATAGATTTCTTTCTTCACGAACGCAAAGATCTCTACACAAACGTGAAGAACAGTCACTGAAGCTAATTCCTTCTTCGCGAACGCTAGAGTATCCTCGCGAACGCGAAGAACAACACCAGACACCAGCAACAACTATTTCAAAACAGACCGAAATGATCTAAAACCACCTCGAAACATACCCGAGGCCCTCGGGCCCCCACCTAATCACATAAACCAGTCCCATAATATAACACGGACATGCTCGAGACCTCAAATCACATCAAACAACATTGAAATCATGAATCACAGTCCAATTCAAGATTAATATTTAGAACATCAAACTCTATATTCGATATCGAAACCTATCAAATCACGTCGAATTGATCTCAAAATTTTCACACAAGTCACATTCGACATTACGGATCATCTCCAACTTCTGAAATATGATTCCGAACCCGATATCAAAAAGTCCACTTCCGGTCAAACTCCTCAAAAACCTTCAAATTTCTATATGTAGCCAAATAACTCCAAAATGACCCACGAACCTCTTAATTTACTTCCGATCGCGCTTGCAACACTAGAATTACCATCCAAAACTATTACCAGACTCGGAGTCCTAAAGGGATATTGATAACACTGAAATGCACTTCAACCCAAGCTTATAAAAGTTTTCTAAAAATGCTAGCTCCCACAATAGGTTCCGCAATGTTCCAAGGTCATCCAAAACCCGATCCGGACACACGCCCATGTTCGAAATCATCATACAAACCTGTTAGAACCTTCAAATCCCGATTTCGAGGTCGTTTACTCAAAAATCCAATCTTAGTCAATTCCTTCAACTTAAGCATCCGAAATGAGAATTCTCTATCCGAATCAACTCCGAACTACCCGAAATTCACTTTCGACCATGCGTACAAGTCATAATACCTAAAGTGAAGCTCCTCATGGCCTCAAAATCCTGAAAGATGCACTGGAGCTCAAAAGGACAGGTCATGTCGTTACATTCTCTCCCACTTAAACATACGTTCATTCTCGAACGTGTTAAGAACTACGTTGGAGTTGTCCGAAATCAGTATGTAATACCTCGTGCACTTTCCTGCGCTACTATAACCCAGTTAAGCATTTTAGCTCGATCAATTCTGAAGATGTTCCCTTTTATTCAAGCAAATAAGCTTAGAGCCCAATTCCAACTCTGCCAGGCTTGCTTCCAATATATGAACACTGTATTAATCACTAAGCGAGGTACCAAAACATGACTGCATGCCTTTGCCAAATTTTCACCATGCACTATATCATTCATAGGAACATAATAACATTCTTTGATCATAATAATTGACATTCCTCGAATCTTATGCTCACAATGCACCTCATGATATATATAAGTCTTATTCCAACTCTCTCAATACTGCCACAACGAAAGAGATGTGTAAAAATTCATAACTAACTGCTAAGTCAGCAAATCATTGAGTCTATACTTCTAACAAGAGTTATTTTCTCATTCTGAACCAAATAATGATCTTTGCTCTTTAATATACTTCATATAATCCGACTGCACTGATCCTAGATCCAATAATCTCGTCTCACCCAGTACGAACTGCTCAGGCAATAAGCAACCCCGGTCATGATCAAAAGTCCCATATGATGACACAACGTGCCAATATGCCACAAGCTCAAACCTGATACTTAAGGAAAAAGAACTCTGGAGGGGACTACTCAACTTACGCAGCTAATATGAACTTTCCTCATAAAATGGGAGACAAAACACACAAAATCAGATATAGGGAATTTTACTTTACACTGTCAGGGCGTGCAACCCGATCCAAATAACATACCCGTGGCGACATGTCACCTGATCCACACATAAACACATAAGAAGATAGACACCGCGAAAAATTGCTCATTACTACAAAATACCGAATATTGGCCATAAGCACGCTAAGTGTATAATACTATCTGGGGAGACAGATAGTTCCATAAGCTACAAAACTCAAGTACAACTGAAGTACGATATATGATCTGAATCTCAAGAGCCATCCTGCAGAGATAACACCATCTCTATGCGGAACCTCAACACGCAAGAAATTTATCAAGCGATTTTGCAACTCATACACCACAATATAGCATTACATAAAATAGCTAATGACGAAATAACATCCAACATCCGCAATTCTCCTTCATAAGGAGTGCTATGCCAAAATGAACCTATTCGGCTTGATATAGAGACCATGTTCATATTTAAATCCATTCACAGATCTGAAGCCGATTCTGATCGTATTGAACAAGGCCAATAATCTTTCCTGGGTCCATAATAACCCCCTTTCCCATAACACACAAGAACAGTCATCCAATCCTGTCACGACCTAAAATCCACTAAGGGTCGTGGTGGTGCCGGATACCGCTGTCAGGAAAGCCAACCGAAAACACTTAATTCAATTTCTATTTTTGTGCTTTTTTGAAATCATTTCCCTTACGCATTTAAATAATAAATAATGAAATTTACAGAAAAAATCATGTAGTCTTTAATAAACTGAATATTGAATCATCCAAAATCCTCCCAGTATCCGGCGTCACGAGTACATGAGCAATTTCTAGGAAATAATACAATACAACAACCGTCCGAAATATAATAAAAATAAATACAGAAAACTGAAAGAGACTCTTCTGGCTGCAGGTCGCCTGCAGCGCACCTAAGTCTCCGTATTGACCATGCAGCTACGTCCAGTAGGCCACTAGAAATACATGTGCCTGTGCAACAAAAATGCACAGAAGTGTAGTATGAGTACGAAAACAACGTCTACCCAATGAGTATCCCGTCTAATCTCGAAGAAGTAGAGACGAGAGGATGACTTTCACACTTGACAATGGTCCAATAATTATATGGTGATGATGTGAGGAAAGCATCGATTTATCTAGAAATTATAACACATAAACCCGGAAAGAAGGTAACACCTTCTCAAATAATGAGGAAATTTCCAAGATTTACTTTTCATTATCCTTACTAGCTCATAACTGGCCATGAAAGTCAATATCGACTTCAATAAATTTCAAGGTAAGCAATATAAGCATGCACAGATCATACCGTGGACGTAAAACCCGATCCAACAAAAAATAAACTGTGCACTGCAGAGGGTCAACGACACGCCCGTAGATGCATCTATTAAATCTACCGACACGTTCGACCCTTTCCAAAAATAAACACACACAGACAGACAGTCAATCAGGAAGTCAACATGGAGAAATTATCCAAAAAAGCCAATCCTCTTTGGTAAATTGAGAAAATGAAGTTTAAATCTTTTTAGAAATCCATTTACTAATTCGACGTGATTTAACCAATACAAGCTGTTAGCAAGATGACAAATATTCCAACTTTAGCATGCTTTTGGGCCCTAGACTACCCGAACAATAGCATAATAGTAGTTATGCATGGACTCTCGACACCTCGTACGTACGTAGCCCCCTAAAATAGGAGAAAATTACCAATTAATTTACCTATGGGGATACATCCCTCTTACAAGGTTAGATAGGAGACCTACTTCGCTACAAATATCCATAACTAGCATTCTACGCTCTTCCAAAAACTCCAATCGATACACAATGATCAAAATCTATCCAATAATTGTACAAATCGATTAATATATGCTCCATTACTCATACAATCCAATTTATTACAATTCCTAGCCCCGATCGAAAGCTGACAAAAATGCCCACGTGCCGTGATTCAAAACTTTCTCGAAGATAAAGTTTACCCAAGAACCCACGAACTCAAATATATGATTTTCTCCTAATTCCATTCCTAAATCATGGTCATAGTCCAAGAACACTAATTTTTTAGGTTTTCCCTCAAACCTCAAGTTTTCTACAAATTTCAATGTCTAAATCCATATACAAACTTTGCATTTAACTCAAAACTAGCATAAATTCCTTACCTCATGATTAATGACGGAATCGCCTCTCCAAAAGCTCCAAATATTGCCCAAGCCAAGAGCAAAATGGGTGAAATGAACTCAACCCCAATGTTTAAATGAACCATACTTCCTCCAATGCTTCCGCACATGCGACCCTCGCTTCGGCGGCGCACGTGCTGCTTCTGGGGTCCAAATCTTCTCCTGTGCTCCCCTCAATACAGATGCACTCATGCATATGCGATTAAAGCACCACACCTTACACTCCTTCGCCCAGTTCTGCATATGCGACCCCTTGGCTGCTTCAGCTGCTCCGTACCTACGGCAAAAACCTCGCAGGTGCAGTTACAACAGATATCAGCTACTTCAATCCTTCTTCAAATTCTAAATTCGATCCGTTTTCCACTTGGAATCCACCCGAGCCCCCCCACGACCGCAACCAATCATGCCAACTAGTCCCAAAACACATTACGGACTTGTTGGAGGCCTCAAATCATAACAAACAACGCTAAAAACGTCGATTACACCCCAATTCAATCTTTATGAACTTTGAAATTTCAAGCTTCTACATTAGATACCAAATTCTATCAAATCACATTCGATTGACTTCACATTTTGCACACAAGTCATATTTGACATTACGGACCTACTCCGACTTCCGAAATTGGATTCCGACCCCAATATCAAAAAGTCCACTTCCGGTCAAACTTCTCAAAAACCTTTATTTTTCTAAATTTAGCCATATCACTTCAAAATGACCTACAGGCCTCTGACTTCACTTTCGATCGCGCTTCCAACTCCAGAATCACCATTCATAAATGCACTTCAAGCCAAACTTATGATTTTTTTTTGAAAATCTTAACTTCCACAATAGGTGCCAAAACTCTCCCGGATCACCCAAAACCCGATCCGGGCATACGCCCAAGTCCAAAATCATCATACGAACCTACTGGAACCTTCAGATCCCGATTCCGAGGTCATTTACCTGAAAATTCAATCCTAGTTAATTCATTCAACTTTAAGCTTTTGAAGTGAGAATTATCCTTCAAAATCCACTTAGGACTTCCCAAAATTTATTCCGGCCGCGAGATCATGTCATAATACCTGAAGTGAAGCTGCCCATGGCCTTAAACTATTGAAAGGCTCTAGAACTTAAAATGACCAGTCGGGTCGTTACATTCTCTCCTACTTAAACATACGCTCGTCCTCGAACGTGCTGAGAACTGCCCTAAAGTAGTCTGAATCACTATTTAGCACCTCCTGCACCTTTATGTGCTTCCACAACTCAGGTGAGCACATTAACTCGATAAATTCTGAAGATATTCTCTTCTATTTAAGAAAATAGGCCTTAGAGACTAATTCTAACATCTGGAATTATGTGCCAGACCTGCTCCCGACATACGCTCACCATATCGATAACCACACACAGTACCAAAACACGATTACATACCTTATATGAATTCACACCTTGCACTTCTTTACTCACAGGACCACAATAACATTCTCTGATCAAATTAATCGAAAATCCACGAATCTAATGCTCCCATTGCACCTCTGACATACATAGGTCTTACTCTAACTCTTATAATGCTTCCACGATGGAAGAGACGTGTAGAAATTCATAGCCAACTTTCGAATCAACAAATCATTGGGTTTATACTCCTGACAAGAACCATCACTTCATTCTGAACCAAATAATGGCCTTAGCTCCTTAATGTACTTCATATAATCAGATTCTACAGATCTAAAATCCAATAATCTCGTCTCACTCAGTACGAACTGCTCGGGCAATAACCCCCCAAACATGATAAAAAGTCTCACATGACACCACAATGTGCCAATAGGCTGCCAATTCGAACACGTTGCAGAAGGAAGACGGACTTTAGAAGGAACTGCTAAAATCACGCTTTAATATGGACTTTCTTTAGAAAATAGGAAGCTAATCATACAAAAATAACATATAGAAAAACTATACTCAACACCACACTGTTTTGGCGCCCAACCCAGTCCAAATAACATAGCAGTCACCTAAGGAGATGCACATCGAACTAGGTTGCTCATTATGACAAAATACCGAATATCGATCAGAAACACGCGAAGTGCATAATACTTTCCCTGAGGGAACATATAACAATATAAGAAATAGATCTGAATCTCAGGGGCCATCCTGCTTAAATAACATCATCGCAATGTGGAACCTCAACACATAAGAAATTCACCAAGCCGTCTAACTGTAAGGCCCCGTGAAAATGAGTGCTCAGATGTTAGCACCTCATAGAATCGAGTGTACCAGCGTGGATCCGATTCTTTTTACTGTTTTGTACTTAAAAATGTGAAATCAAAATTTTTCCAGGAAATGGTCAAAATGCGGTCCAGAATATGATCGCAGATCAGCTATGCGGACTGCACTCCTACCGTAGAGTGAACCAGAGAGCAACCAAATTTTGATGTTAAAAATGCGGTCAGATCTGCGGTCGCATAATTAATATGTGGACAGCAGAGTGATCGCATATGGTCTCTAAAGAAATTCAAAGGTCAGTTCTGCAGTGCATTCTGCGACAGCAGAACTTGAATGCGGACCGCATGTTCACCACATTCCAAACCCGAGAGGTTTGAAACTTGAGCCATTTCTGCAGTCCATTCTACGGACCGCATGTCAGTTTTGCGACCGTAGATCGCATTGCAGATCGTGTTCGCCTGGTATTTTTCTAAAATATAGACCCGACCCGCCTTTTATTAAAACACCTTCTCCTTCAATTTTAACACATTTCTGATCAAAATAAGCAAGAGGGAGATAGGGTTCTTGAGAGAGAAAGTACGTTCTTCATCATCTAGTCTTTCAAATCCATTGGAGCTCGGAAAAGGCTCGGTGCATTGTCTTCTCTACTGATTTATCAGGTAAAACACCTAACCCATTTCCCCTAAATTTTGAAATTAAGCTTGGGAGGGAACCCTATACACTTGCTTTAAAATTTCTTCATAAAATCTTCATGCATGTCTTCAAAACCCTAAAATCTTGTAAAAAGGTAATTGGGTAGCAATTATGAGTTTAAATTTCTAAAATCTAAGTGTTGCTCATGAACTAGATTGACTTCTTAATTGCTTGGACAATTGGACTAAAGGTTTAAAGGGGATAATCAACTCCAGGTATGTATGGCTAACTGTGATCCTTGTGAAATCGCCCTGTGTTAGTTTGTGAAATTGTTAAATAATTGATATTCATGTGGGGATCATTGTGAAGCTCTTGTGATGTATATTTGTGTGGTGACACCTTGTGGTAGAAGTTGAGGAACTTGTAATTGAAAGAGTTTGGAAATGTAAATAATGTGGATCATTGGAAATGGAAATAATGTGGAACAGTGGAAATCGAAATAATGTGGAACGACGTGTGTGATTAGTTGGGAACAACTGCTGTGGTAACCCAAATTCTGTATCAATTTGATAAACACGAGGAAATTGTTGTTGCTAGTTCTGGAATTACATTATCCTTGTGGATCTATTTTTACAATGTGCCATAGTTGATTTCTTGTATTTGTTGTTGTGAACTGAACTGTCAGGCGGGGTCGGGTTGCGCACCGCAACACGGTAAAATAAGGTGTGGGTTGGGGTGATAAGAGCGGCCGAGGTAATAAGGGTGGACGAGGTAATAAGGGTGGAAAATGTGATCCAATATCACTATTGATATGAATACAAAATCATGAAATGATCAATGTGGAATTGTGAAAGGAGACAGCAAGAGAGTTTGTAACCTGTGGGGCACTGATTGCCCCTTTGTTTGACTAATTGTATCATTTACTGTGAAATGTTTGGTTGTTGCTCCATGGTTGTACTATTGTTGTTCAGTTTTATACTTGTATATGCATTTTGGCTTGAGTTTACTTGGGACAGAGTTTGTTCATACATGCTACTACAATTCAAATGTACTGACGTCCCTTTTGTCGGGGGTGCTACATTCATGTTTTGATTGTAGGTGGATGCGTGGAAGGAACTGAAGTTCACCGTCCGTAGCTCCTCCTCCTTTCGATCTGTTGTGTACATGTTGGTGAGCCCCTCTCGTTCTGGGACCCTGCGTGGTTCAGGCCACCTCTGTTATTGTAATAGTAGTTTTGTGATGTCATACCAAAGGTATAGCTGGGGCCTTATCGCCGACAAGTATTGTATTATCTTTCTTCTAGAGGCTCTGTAGACAGTGGTACGTGGGTTAGAACTTATGCATATAGGGGTATGTTTTGGGCGTTAACGTTTGTACACCAAGTTCCCTGTTAATCATAATGTGGGTTTTGTAAAAGACGTTCCCTGTTAATAATAATGTGTGCTTATAAAAGAGAATTTCTATTATCTTTCAATTGCTTTTGGTATATGTTGGCTATTTATCAATTAATAATGTGGGGTAACGCGTGGGAAATAGGAAAGGTACCCAGGTCCACTCGATCAGAGATACCTGGTTGAGTGCCGGTCATGCCCCTCGGATTTGGGGCGTGACAAACTTGGTATCAGAGCCTATGGTTTTAAAGGAGTCCTAGGATGTCTCAGAGTCATGCCTAGTAGAGCCCTTCTTATTGGGGTGTTATCGACCACATCTATAAGTTGGGGGCTACACGGAATTTAGGAAAAATGATCCTCTTATTTGTTTTTCCAAGTTCGTGCGGTGAAGTGATGTTGTTTCTAATTCGTGCTCTATTTTGAATTTTCAATGATGGCACCAAAGAAGTAAGCTAGACTCGGCCTAGGGGCCAATGCTACTTCCAGTGCGGTTGTGGATCATGTGCCAACTACCGTGGGTGAGAGTGATTCCCCAGTTCTAAACTTGCCTGCTCCATCTGTTCCTGATCCAAGAAATCATGTTCCAGAAGCGGCCGAGGGTGCCACTATCTCTCCTGCCAATGCTCATAATCCTGATGTTGCTCCAGCTTCCGATCGCGGGATTTCTGATGGAGACCTTTGGGGAGCTATCTATATGCTGACCCAGTTAGTGGCTGCCCAGGCCTAGAGATCTCCTCCAGCGGACAGGGAGATTCCTCCAGCTCTAGAGTTCATGAGTTTATGCGATTGTCCCCTCCAGAGTTCTCAGGCACAGACCTAGAGGCCGGTCCGCAAGAATTCCTTGATGAGATGTACAAGACCCTTCGAGTGATGAAGGCTACTGAGATAGAAGGGGTAGAATTGGATTCATACAGGTTGAAGGGAGTTGCGCGTTCGTGGTTTGAGATGTGGGAGGATTCCTGTGAGGAGGGGAGACCTCCAACTAGATGGGATGAGTTCGTAGATGCCTTCATGGACCACTTCTTGCCTGCCGAGACCATGGAAGCCCATGCCACCGAGTTTGACATTCTTAAGCAGGGTAGCATGAGTGTTTGGGATTGTAATATGGAGTTCGTGAGGTTGTCCAAGTATGCTACTCAGTTGGTGTCGACTATGGAGGCCAGAGTTCGGCGATTCGTTCAGGGTCTCTACCCTTTGGTGGTAAATGAGGCTGCTACAGTGACTTTGCATTAAACATGAACTATGGGAAGATCGTGGGTTTTTCTCATGCCACAAAGGCCAGGAAGTTGAAGATTCGGGCAGACATGGAGAGTAGCAGCAGGGCCCAGAATATGGGTTACTCAGGGAGCTCAGCTCCAGGGAAAGGGTCATCAGGACTATCTCAGTCTTATGCTCAGTCCTCAGCTAGTGCACGACCATTTGTGCACCATTACCAGCAGAGTAGCCCTTCGGGGCCAGGTTCAGACAGCAGGAGGTCATGCCAGTTCATTCATTCAGGGATGAGACCTCTGCGGCTGGGAGGTATATGTCCTAAGTGTGGGAGATTTCATACAAAGGCCTGTTACTTGGATGCTCCAGTGTGTTACAATTGCGGGGCGAGAAGTCACATACAGCATGACTGCTGTGCGCCCTGACAGGGCATGGGTAGGGGACTTGCTCAGCCATCCAATTCATCAGTTGCAACGTCATCGGTACGCCCTCCAGCCCCAGCAGGGCGTGGTGCAGCCAGAGGTGGAACTCGTGGTAGGGGCGGACCCAGCAGGTTTTTTCATTGAGTGGCTGTCAGAGTGCTAAGGCTTCCCCAGATGTTATCATAGTTATCCTATATGTTTTGTCCATTGATTGCTATGCTCTTATTGATCTGGGGTTTTCTTTGTCTTATGTCACTCCATTTGGTGATTCGAGTTTTGGGATTGAACCCAAGCAGCTTCTTGAGCCGTTCTCTGTGCCGACTCCGGTTGGTGATTCTATTATAGTCACGCGGGTCTATAGGAATTGTGTTGTTGTGGTAGGTGGTCGTGTTACCACGACTGACATTATCGAGCTTGGGATGGTGGATTTTGATGTAATCATGGGGATGAATTGGCTCTATTTGTGCATTGCTAAACTTGATTGCCGGACGAGAGTCATGAGACTCGAGTTCCCTAATGAGCCGGTTATTGAATGGAAGGGGAATGGCGTTGTGCTGAGGAGTAGGTTTATTTCCTACCTCAAGGCTCCGAAGATGATCAGAAAGGGGTACATCTATCATTTAGTCGGGGTGGCGGACACTACTCCAAAGGTACCTTCCCCCGAGTCCGTGCCAGTTGTGAATGAGTTTCCTGAGGTATTTCCGGATGATTTTCGAGGAATTCCGCCAGATAGGGAGATTGATTTTGGGATTGATGTATTGCCAGATACCTAGCCAATATCTATTCCACCGTATAGAATGGCGTCAACAAAGTTGCGGGAGTTAAAAAGAGCAGTTGAAGTATCTATTGGAGAAGGGGTTTATTCGGCCAAGTGTGTCGCCATGGGGTGCTCCGGTTCTTTTTGTAAGAAAGAAGGATGGGTCTCTTCAGATGTGTATCGATTATCAGCTAATGTTACCATAAAAAATAAGTACCCTTTTCCTCGGTTAGATGATTTGTTCGATCAATTGCAAGGTGCAAGGTTCTTCTCCAAAATTGATTTGCGGTCCGGGTACCACCAAATGAAGATCAGGGAGCAGGATATTCCTAAGACTGCTTTCAGGACGCGTTATGGCCACTTTGAATTCTTTGTCATGTCTTTTGGGCAAACCAACGCCCCGACAGCTTTTATGGATCTTATAAATCGGGTCTTCAAGTCATTCTTAGACTCCTTCCTAATTGTTTTCATTGACGACATCCTTGTATTTTCGCGGAGCAGGGAGGATCATGCCAGCCACCTCAGAGTAGTTTTGCAGACTCTACATCAGCACCAATTGTATGCCAAGTTTTCCAAATGTGAATTTTGGTTGGAGTCCGTTGCTTTTCTGGGTCATGTTGTTTTCAGTGAAGGGATTAAGGTGGACCCCCAAAAGATTGCGGCGGTGAAGGATTGGCCTAGGCCCACGAACCCGACGGAGATTCGTAGCTTTTTGGGGTTAGTAGGGTATTATCGGAGGTTTGTAGAGGGATTCTCCACCCTCGCCTCTCCTTTGACTAAATTGACGCAGAAATCAGCCAAGTTCCAGTGGCCAGATGCTTGTAAAAAAGCTTCAAGAATTGAAGACAATGTTGACTTCGGCACCAGTATTGGCTTTTCCAGAAGGCACAGAGTGGTTTGTGGTTTATTGTGATGCCTCCAGGGTTGGTTTAGAGTGTGTTCCGATGCAGCACAGGAAGGTCATAGCATATGCTTTATGGTAACTCAAGAATCACGAGAAGAATTATGCGACGCATGATCTGGAGCTTGAAGAAGTTGTGTTCGCCTTGAAAATATGGCGACAATATCTTTATGGGGTTCATGCAGATGTGTTTTCAGATCACAAGAGTCTTCAATATTTGTTCAAGCATAAGGAGTTGAATTTGAGGCAGCATCGGTGGTTAGAATTGCTTAAGGATTATGATATGGACATCTTGTACCATCCAGGGAAGGCGAACGTGGTGGCTGACGCTCTCAGTCAGAAATCCATGGGTAGCTTGGCTCACCTGAGAGTGGATCAGAGGTTCCTAGCTCGGGAGGTACATCAGTTGGCTAGCCTTGGGGTTTGTATCTCGACCCCGAATGAGGAGGAACTTATGGTGCATAATACAGCAGAATCGTCGCTCGTGGAAGAGGTTAAAGAAAAGCACTTTGTTGATCCCGCATTGGCACAATTGAAAGAGGCAGCTCTAAGTAACAAAATTTCAGTATTTTCACTTGGCAGCAGCGATGGTGTACTACGGTGCCATAACAAGTTATCTGTCCTGGATGTGGATAATCTTCGGTAGAGGGTAGTGACGGAGGCTCATCATTCTAGGTATTTAGTGCACCCAGGCTCTACAAAGATGTATCACGATCTCAAGGATATCTATTGGTGGAGTATGAAGAAGAGTGTAGCAGACTTTATCTCTAAGTGCCTGAATTGACAGCAAGTGAAGGCCGAGCATCAGTGGCCGGGAGGGTTGACTTAGCTTATAGAAATTTTGATGTTGAAGTGGGAAATGATCAATATGGACTTCGTGATAAGACTACCTCGTACTCAGCTAGGGCTGTATTTTGTCCCGGGCCCGGGCCTAAACGGGCTTCGCGGTCCCAGGCTTCGTGGGCCTGGGCTCTGGCGGTCCCGGTCTTCATGGGCTCAATTGGTGAGACCAGCCCGTGACGGGCCTAAGCCCATGTGGTCCTGGGCTTAGCGGGCCGGGCTTGGTGGGCTTGGCGAGCCTGGCGGGCTTGGCGGGCTTTTTTGGAATTTTTTAAGGCAATATCTTGTATAGTAGTTATTAGTATAGTATAAAATATACTAGTATAGAATATATTTATATAATATACTAATTATTAGTATAGTATATATAATATATATTTCATTGTATATTGTATTGTAGTAATTATTAAATATTGTATGTTATGTATATATATATTCCCTTATATATTTTCTTGTATGTTATGCTTATATATTCTCTTATATATTTTCTTGTAGTATATATATTCTATCTTATGTATATATAGTATAACTTATATAGTTATATATTTTGTTGTAATATATATATTGTATCTCTTATGTATAATGTATATATATTCCCTTATATATATATATATATATTGTATCTTATGTATATATGTTATTACTTATATATTTTCTTGTAGTTTAGGTTGTATGTTATGTATATATATATATTCCCTTATATATTTTCTTGTATGTTATGTGTATATATTCTCTTATATATTTTCCTGTTGTATATATATTGTATCTTATGTATATTATATTATAACTTATATAGTTATATATTTTTTGTAGTATATATATTGTATCTGATATGTATATATATATATATATATATATATATATATATATATATATATATATATATATATATATATTGTAGCTTATACATAATTCGAAGAAAAGACAAAGAAATATTGAGAAAAAAGATATTCAAGGGTATGTCTTATTATTTTTATTACCCAAAATGAAATATCTTTCTTAGTCTTCCTATCCCCAATGGAATGAGCACAACAAATTACTAATACCACGGTTAAAAGAAAAAAAAAACTAAAAGAAGATGTGCCAAAGTACATGTTACATCATAATCTACATTGTATCTCTAACAAATCTCATAAATCTGTCAAGGTTGGGAGGAGGTTGTGTTGGTGGTGGTTGAAAAGAAGCTTGTTCTTCACCACTTCCGGGCGAAGCCGAATCCTCCGAAAGTTCTGCTATTAATTCTTCATAAGCTTCATCTATCGCCGGTTGTGATTCTGCAATTCCAAAGTTTCTTCTTTCCGCGCGGAACAAATCTCAAAAAAGTACCGATTTTTCCAAGCTACCCCTCATCGCTGCTCTATGATCACCTATTTGCAGTCTTGCTTGACTGAAAGTGATCCCCGATGCAATAGTTGAAGTTTGAATTGATAAAATATCCCGATCCATCCCTGCAAGAACCGGAAAATGTTTTTCTCTTGACTTCCACCACTCCAAAACATCAAAAGAGCCGTCTGGATTCTCCTTTTCAAGTCCCTGAGACAAGTAAATTTGAAGCTTATTTAGATGTGAAGTTTCATCATAATTATCACCTTGAGAACCCTAGAACTCCGTCCAAGATTTAAGACCTGTTAAGCCCGCAGCTCTTTTATAAGACTGTGAGCTAGACGAAGTAGGGGATGGAATATTTGGCCTAGCATGCTCTAAGGCAAGTCTATAAGCATTATAAATTGTTTGAGAATTAATTTTAATTGATGCTTTTGCATCTGCAAGTGTAGCAACTTCCTCATTTGAAAGATCTAAAGCCTTATAAATATTTGAATACCAAAAACGAGGACCTCCCAATTTCATTGTAGGATTTAACATTGCAGCAACACCAAAAATAGGAGGGATAGGAAAAAATATTTTTTAAATTTTTGTTTCATTTCATTTATAGCAAGTTCATAAATATCCTCACCCTCGCAAAATTCAACAAACAAATCAGCTAGTGCGGCAATATAAACTAAACAGTTTGAAATAGTAGGATAATATTGCCCAGAAAATACATTTGTAGCAACTTGAAAATGTTCTAAAAAATCTAATAGAATTTTAACATTCGTCCAATCTTGGGTAGTAAGCATTTCATCATCATCCTCACCACCTACCCGAGAATTAAACGTTGCATTAATTGGGTTGCTATACTACTAATCTTTCGTACATATAATTCCATCTAGTCAGGCAAGGTTTAGGAACTTTCTTTCTCTAAGGCCATATTCATCACATTTTTAAAATACTCTCTAAGTCTAGTTCTACGGTTTGAATAAAAAAAACAATTAAGAGCCATTCGAACCTTTTCAATTTCTATGTTTAAAATTTGCATACCATCACCGACAATTAAATGATAAATATGACAAATACATCTGACATGGAAAATATTAGTAAATGCAGGATTTAGTGTTTGTGTAAGCATGCCTATAGCATTAGTGTTACTAGAAGCATTATCCATATAAATTGCCATTATTTTATTGCTAAAGCAAAAATATCTAAAAATATCTGAAACAGTGTTAGCTATAAACTTACCTGTGTGACGTGAATTAATTATTCTATACGGAATTATACGTCTTTGCATTGTCCAGTCCTCATCTATCCAATGACTTGTAACAGTTAGATAATCACAATCATTACCACATCTACCAATATCAGTAGTAATAGAATTCCGATTAGGTATATGAGTAAATAAATAGCGCAAATATTGTTCATATTCATGTTTGAATTTATAAATATCAGCCTTAACTATTGCGCGACGCCAACCTTTATAAGTAGGATAAAAAACTCTTCTAATATAATGAACCCAATTAGGATTAGAAGCAAAAGTATAAGGTAAGCACATAAGAGTAATCATCTTTGCCAATTCTTCACGATCTCTATTTGGATCATAATATAAAATACCTCCGGTGACAGTGTTAATTCCTGGTTGAACTAGATTTGAACCTGTACTAGGGTTAACTGCAGAATCTACACTTGTCCCCTCTTGTTGCACTAGCATTTTAAAAACTCTAGCCTTATCTCTAGGGTGTATTTTTATGTGCCTAGTCAAACTACCCGTGTCGCTACGGTCTCCAGTAAATTTATGAACCATTAATTTCGCACAAGTTTTACACTTAGCTTATTTAGTTCTCTTACTTGAGTAAAAAATTCAAAACTAATAATGTTTCTTGACGTTTAGCAGGTTGTCTATTAAAAGTTGGAGTTTCTACAGGTGGGTCGGCCAGTGCATTACTTGAGTTATGAACAAGACTAGTAGGTGTATCATCAAAATCTGGTGCTTGGGTTTCATCATCATCATCATCATCCTCATTTTCCTCTAAGATAGGTTCATTAGGATAAATAGCATTCATAATTTTATCATCTAATCTATCACCTACTGCAACATCATGTAGAAATTCACTATCGGTAAATTGAAAACAAGGGTGATCACTATCAAGCATTACGGGAGGAGGAGGACGTCTAGGTTGGTGACTACTTTCAACTTGCTTATCTTTTGTAGGTCGGGGAGCCGGGGGAAGGGTAGTATTATGGCCATTACTTTCACCGGTTTTACCTTTTCCTTTACCAAACATTTTTTTTCAAATAAAATGCCATATTAATTATAATTATGCAAACTAATCCACACAAAAATATATTATTAAAACATAAGAGTTGAAACGAGTTTACCGGATTGCCGAACAACTTCTTGAAAATTAAAAATCGTTGAACACTTGAAAACTTCAATTCAACAACTTCACAATTTTTTTACGAATTTTCAAGAATAAATTAAGCATTTGTAGTAGAAAGATTGAGAGAGATTGAGAGATATTGATGAATTGGTGAATAAAAATGAAAGGATGAGGGGGTATTTATAGTTGAGAAATGGAAAAAAGTGTAATTATATAAAGTTTGGGGGCCAAATGACTATTTTGTAAATTTCCAAACGGTCATATTTTCAGCCCAAATGGCTATATTTTAAATATGGTCGTTGCTGATTTTTAAAACAAAATTTTTTTGTAAACAAAAATAGCCGTTGGGCCCGTTTAGGCCCGTCAGGACCGGCCCAGGCCCGACTGACGGTCCCGAGCTCATGGGCTAATGGTCTCGGACCGGCCCGTCACGGGCCTAAAGGTAACACCAGGCTCAAGACCGGCCCATCAGGCCCGCCAGGACCTCGGGCCCGGTCTGATCCGGTACAGGCTCGGGCCACAGTGCACCATTATACTCAGCACAAGTTCGATTCAATTTGGGTAATTGTTGATAGGCTTACCAAATCAGCTCACTTTTTGCCAGTCAAGTCCACACTCACTAACTGAGAAACTCATTTCAAGTCAAATAAGAATACGTATCTCAGTTCCCCGAAGAACACGTTTAAACGTTAATCCAGTAGCACGACGAACAATTCCAGGAGCAGCAGTCGTTGGCAGGAAAGGGATGGGCCAATCGGTTCGGTTTTCGGCGGCAAGCATAGCCCAATAGCAAGCCAAGCAGCGGACAACAGATGGTGCAGCGAGGGGTCTTGGGTAGTTCAATATCAATAAGAGTAGTAAGGTCAGGAATCCCGGTCTTTGAATGGATCAGCTAGCAGTAGTTGTAATAGCCACGCCAGTTAGTGAAAATCATGTTGCGGAACAGTATGCTTGGTTGTATATCAAGGAGATAGTGAGCTTCATGGTACGCCACTTTCTATCATTTCGGATCGAGGAGCTCAGTTTACAGTTAACTTCTAGAGGAAATTTCAGCAAGGTTCGGGTACTCAAGTGAATTTCAGCACAGCTTTTCATCCGCATACTGATGGCCAAGTAGAGAGGACTATCTAGATGCTCGGGGATATGTTGTCCGCATGTGTCTTGGATTTCTAAGGTAATTGGGACCATCACCTTCCCTTATAGAGCTTGCTTATAACAACAACTTTCATGCTAGCATCCAGATGGCCCCATTCGAAGCATTGTACGGAAGAAGGTGTAGGTCCCCGATCGGGTTGTTCGAGGTTGGTGAAGCAGAACAAATAGGGCCAGATCTCGTGCATCAGGCCACGGAGAAGGTAAGAGTCATTCAGGAGAGGATGAAGACTGCTCAAAGTCGCCAGAAATCCTATGCGGACGTGCGTCGAAAAAAATTGAAGTTTCAAGAAGGAGATCGGGTATTTTTGAGGGTGTCCCCTATGCAGGGAGTCATGCGCTTTGGGAAGAAGGGAAAACTAAGTCCTAGGTACGTCGTGCCTTATCAAGTCACTCAAAGGATCGGCCAAGTTGCGTATAGGTTGGAATTGCTCCTGAAATGTCCTTGGTGCACCCGGTGTTCCATGTATCCATATTGAGGAAAGTTGTGGGTGATCCGTCTAAAATTGTGCCAGTTGAAGACATCATGGTCACAGAAGAGTTGTCATATGAAGAGATTCCGGTTGCTATTCTGGATAGGCAAGTCCGAAAGTTACGGAATAAGGAGATTGCTTCAGTTAAGGTGTTGTGGCGAAATAAGCAAGTCGAGGAAGCAACGTGGGAAGCGGAGGATGAGATGCAGATAAAATATCCCCATCTATTTGTGTAAGTCTAGGAAGGTGCAAATCTTGTCCCTAGGAGAGCTAGTGTTGTGTTACATTAGGTGTACGAACCATCCCTTCTCTTTCCAAGCGCCTTATTGTTGTAGTTTTTCCAAGTTGTGCCAAATTTTATGTGTTGTAACTAATTGAGCAATGTGCAGTCCTTTTTGGTAACAAATGTTTCATGCTCCCATGTTAAGGTGATGTTTGGAAGCAATAATTAATTTTGCATGGAGATTGTATATCAAAGTGTTCTAATTGTGTAAAGATTAGTTTTGCATGGAGGAATTGTATTGAAATGAAAAACTATGTCGTACCTTTGTGATAGGAAAATGGCTTTAATAGTACAAGTGATTGATGCTTAATTTGAATACATGTTGTGTGCTAAATGGTTAAAAGTGTATCAAGAGGTTGAATATGTGCAAGTGTGAGGATTATGCATTTTATAACTGTTTAATGGTAGCAAGTTTGTGTAGTAATGCTTGGGAATATGTTTTGGGTTTCTTTGACAGGTGGTTATGTCCATATTACAAAGGAGACTCTGGCAAAAGTTTTCTATAACAAACTTGAAAGTTAATAAAAGTGTAGAAATTTGCATATCATGTTTTCTAACTTATTTGGTTCCTAAGTCCTCATTCGAGGACGACTGATCTTAAGCAGGGGAGGATGTAAGGCCCCGTGAAAATGAGTGCTCCAATGTTAGTAGCTCATAGAGTCGAGTCTACCTGCGTGGATCAGATTCTTTTTACTGTTTTGTACTTAAAAATTTAAAATCAAAATTTTTCCAGAAAATGGTCAAAATACAGTCAAGAATACGGTCGCAGATCAGCAATGCAGACCGCATTCCTACCGCATAGTGAATCAGAGAGCAGCCTAATTTTGATGTTAAAAATGCGGCAAGATCTACGATCGCATAATAAATATGCGGACCGCAGAATGATCGCATATGGTCCCTGAAGAAATTCGAAGGTCAGTTCTGCGGTGCATTCTGCGACCGCAGAACTCGAATGCAGACCGCATGTTCACCACATTCCCAACCCGAGAGGTTTGAAACTTGAGCCATTTCTGCGGTCCATTCTGCGGACTGCATGTCTATTCTGCGATCGCAGATCGTGATCGCCTGGTATTTATTGAAAATTTTAGACCCGGCCCACCTTTTATTGTAACACCTTCTCCCTCATTTTTAACACATTTCTGATCAAAATAATAGAGAGGGAGAGAGGGTTCTTGAGAGGGAAAGTAAGTTCGTCATTATCTAGTCTTTCAAAACCATTGGAGCTCGGAAAGTTCTTGGTGCATTGTATTCTCTACTGATTTCTCAGGTAAAATCCCTAACCCACTTCCACCAAATTTTGAAATTAAGCTTGGGAGGGGAACCCCAAGCACTTGCTTTGAAATTTCTTCATAAAATCTTCATGCATGTCTTCAAAACCCGAAAATCTTGTAAAAAAATGGAATTGGGTAGCAACTATGAGTTCAAATTTCTAAAACCTAAGTGTTGCTCACGAACTAGATTGAATTCTTAATTGCTTGGCGAATTGTACTAAAGGTTTAAAGGGGATAATCAACTCCAGGTATGTATGTCTAACTGTGATCCTTGTGAAATCGCCCTGTGTTAGTTTGTGAAATTGTTTGATAATTGACATTCATGTAGGGATCATTGTGAAGCTCTTGTGATGTATATTTTGTTAGATAATACGCTTAACGCTAGAGGGGGGGGGGGGGTGAATAGCGTAATAATAAAATTTAGCGTAAACTTGCGGAATTTGAAATTTGCAGGAAATAAATAAGTGCGTTAAGTAAACAAAAAGGAAAGAACGCACCGATGTATTCTGGTTCACCACAACAAGTGGCTAGTCCAGTCCCCGAGAGACTCTCTCGAGATTTTCCACTAACTTGTCAAGCTTACGGGTGCTCAACAAACCTTTACAACTTAAGGACACAAGCCTTAACACCTTTGCTCGGAGATACAACACTCCAAGACTTCACTGTTAAGCTTACGGGTGCCTAACCAACCTTTACAACTTAAGGACACAAGCCTTAACACCTTTGCTTGGAGATACAACACTCCAAGACTTCACTGTTAAGCTTACGGGTGCCTAACCAACCTTTACAATCTGAGGACACAAGCCTCAACAATCTTGCTCGGAGATACAACACTCCAAGACTTCGACCAAGGAAACACAAGTTCCTTACAACAAGAGAATCACAATTCTCTTCAAGTGTACAAAACACTAAACACTCAAACAATACACTCCTTAATGAGTAGATATGAGTAAAAGAAGTAAGCTCAAGATCACAACAACGTTGGACAAGAATATGGCTCTCAAAAGCTTTATGAAATGAATATAATATGATAAACAATAGTAGCAAGCTTATTGCAATAGAATGATCAGTTGTTGTACGTTATTGTGTTTAAAACACTGAAATGAAGCTGTATTGATAGTTGAAAAACTTGGCATTACCGTTGCCTAATTGCCAATTAAGAGTTGCTGATTTTACTGTGTGACAATCGATTGTCAAGAAGTCACAATCGATTGTTTGCCAATTGTTCCAGAAATCAATCCCAGATTTTACGCTTAACAATCGATTGTCCAAGATCAACAATCGATTATTGGTAACGTTCAAAAAATCATTTTCAGATTTTACGCAAAACAATCGATTATACAAAATCAATAATCGATTATTCAGCAACGTTCAAAAAATCCTTTCCAGATTTTAATTTCAACAATCGATTGTACAAAATCGACAATCGATTATTCAGCAACGTTCAAAAAATCTTTTCCAGATTTTAATTTCAACAATCGATTGTAAAAAATCAACAATCGATTACCTGACGGAATTTGAAAACTTTACGACAACGGTCAGCTTCACAATCGATTGTGCAATGTTAACAATCGATTATTTATCAGACTTTGAAAATCATTTTAGACACTGCCTCGTGACAATCGATTGTTATATACTCACAATCGATTATTTAATAACTTTGAAAAAGTCTGGAAGACACTGCCTCAACACAATCGATTGTCATATGTTCACAATCGATTATTTTGTGACTTTGAAAAATCTGATGGACACTGTCTCTTCACAATCGATTGTCATTAGCTTCACAATCGATTATTCTGAGTTTTGAAAAACTTTGATGTACACTGCCTCATCACAATCGATTGTCATAAGGTTCACAATCGATTGTCATACAGGTTTGAAAAACCTGATACTCACTGCCTTAACACAATCGATTGTCATTTAGTTCACAATCGATTGTCATGTAGTCTTGGCTTAACATAATCGATTATCATAAGTACATAATCGATTATCTTAGTCCAGATTTTAGAGGCATGTTTAAAAATCATTTTGACTGAAGTAAATATGCATGATTTAAAATCATTTAGCATTAAATTAAATATGCATGATTTTGTAAAAATAGTTTTACGAGAGAAGCCATGTCATGAGTCAAGTTGTCGGATCAAGATCACAATTAAAAGCGACTCATTTAAACAATAAAACTTTGTATTGCTTGAATCTTGTTATCCACCAATTGTGCGCTTGTACTTGAACTTCGTCATATATCAATTTGCGCTTGTTTGTCATTCATCAAAACCTACACATAAGAACACACGTTTTAGTATAAAGCCTTGAGAACGTGTTTCCAACAATTTCCCCCTTTTTGATAATGGCAAACTTTAAGCGGGATATGCAACTTAAACAATTTATAATGACGATTCAAGACATGCATTTGTTCCCCCTCAATATATGTATTCCCCCTCAATTTAAGCTTATAAATATTGAGAGTGCATACCCGTTATCTTCCCCCTTTTGCCATTAGCAAAAATAATATAAGAAGATGCCAAAGATGTAAATAAAACTTGTTTATTTATTGGAAAGAAGATTACAGCAACAGGAAAGACAATACAACATATAAAAACAAACTTAAAAACAACAAACAAAGAAATTATTCATTTCCATCATCTCCCGCCTCATCATCCGGCGCTGCTTCATATGGAACAAGACCCGCATATGGATAATGAACATGGTCAAAATATCCATGGATCTCATGAGTTAATTGACCAAAAGAAGAGGTCAATGAAGCAATTTGGTCGGAAATTGATTGGAGGGTAGGCTCTTGAGGCGGACGAGTTCGACGGGTTGGAGGAGGAGCAGGCGCTGCATGATCACCGTCATGATGAAAGGAGGATTCTAAAATTTCCCACTTCTTGGTACTCTTTTTGAGAGGACCGTTGGAAGTGATGAATCCGGAGGCTTCAAGAAAATTCATGATGAGGAGAGCATAAGGAAGAGGCCTATCATCTCGGATAGCGTCACGCATGTGAATCTTGACGAACCGACACCAATTGATGTTAGCTCCGGTTATTATGGCATGCATGAGCTTGGTGTCCTCTTGGGAAATGGTAGTATGGCTATGCTTACGAGGCGTGAGGACTCGGGTGATGAAATAGAAAATCAACCGATAATTGGGATCCATTCCCGTAATTGTAGGACGACGGGAAGAAAGATTTGGATCATAAGAAGTAAGTCCGGTTTGATGTAGGAGGACTGTTTCATCAAAAAGGGCTCCGGCCTCTCCGATGTACCGAAAAATGTCTTCACCATTATGAGGAAGACGGACAATGGTATGAAGGTTTTCATCGGAAAGAAGAATTTGAACACCATTTATATTTGTCACAAGCTCACCGTCATCATCCTCATGAAGGTTGGAGTAAAATGCTTGAATCAATGTAGTATTGATGTAAGGATGGGTAAGAAGTAAGAAGTCAAGAAGTTGACAATTTTTGAGCATACTTGCAGCAGGGCCATAAGATTCAAGATACTTGTTGGTTGAAAAGCGGGGAGGAAGAATGTCGTGCTTTTCAAATTTTGTTAAAAAACGAGTAAGCTCGATATCAGAATTAAAATATAGAACGGAACTATCTTGATAAGGATAGTTTGGAGCAGTAGAGGAGGATGCACCATGCCTAGCAGAACGGGAACGTTTGGAGTGACGGCCCGACATTTTCACTGAGTATTGCTGGAATTTGCAAGAGACTTGAAAGAATTTTGATAGTTTGAGAGCTATAGTTGATGCTTGAGTGAATAAAAATGAACATATATGGAGCCTATTTATAGAGGGGAGAAAGGCATTTCATTAATGGAAGAAATCTGCAGAAAATTGAAAGCTGAAACAGTCAGAAACGGTAAAAATAAATCTTACTGACCGTTAGACAATCGATTGTTGGAATGAGATAATCGATTGTCATTAAGATTTGACTGAATCTCGGAACTGACACAAATCGATTGCAGAACCAAACGGTAAAAAAAATTTTGAATTACTGACATGAAATAATCGATTGTCAAAATATGGTAATCGATTGTTATGTTACAGTGAGCACAGAAATTTTCTGATTTTGAGAATAATCGATTATATTTAGAAACAATCGATTGTTTTGGAAAAGCATTGCTGAATGGCTGAGACGGAAATCGATTTTGCAGTTAAAGAATCAATTGTTTAACAAAACTGCATAATAAACATAAACCATAAACAATCGATTAGTGATACTTGCTAATCTATTTTCTGCACAGTGAAATAATCAATTATTAGCTGTAACAATCGATTGTTCTATGCCGTTTCTTTATAATTCCCCCTACCTTTAGGGCGATACCTGCAAAATAGAATTAAACGTCTCCGACGCTCAAGTCAGTAATTAAAATATAAATGCAACCTAAGATGTATGCATTTAGATCAACGTTTACCCGCATTCAATACTTCATTTGGACATGATTTATATTTAGCACAACATTAAACGCTAAATATTTTATCAAGTCTACTAGCAATAAGGTAAATTGAGGAACGATCATACCTGTGTAGTTCTTGGTATTGCTCGTCTTACCTTTCACATTTCTGTCAAGATGGTCATCTAAATTCATTGAAGTGACCATTGGTTTGGTGTTGCTCTTTTCGAATTGATTTGGCAACTCCTTGCGACATTTAGATGGACAAATGAAAGTTCCCTCTTTCATTTGCTTAATTTGCAGCTCCAAGAAGAAATTAAGCTTGTCTATCAATGATATCTCAAATGCGATTTACAGATTCCTTGCATGACACTTATTAGTTGCTCCAAAGTAATACAAATATTTTCTACGATATCATTTTCCACAAGATTTGGAATGCAAGATATTAGTGGCATGAGAGTTTAAAGAGAATAACATTGCCAATATAGAGAGTTGTTTTGAAATTCTGTCATCAAGAAGATAGTAAACTTCATGCAATCTATTTCCCCTTAATCAGAAATTTATCAAGACATACCAACAAGGCATAGATATACCAATTGTTATAAAACAATGATAAACCCATTTGTTGGATGACATAACAAGTGTACCAAAAGTTATTTTAGTAACAGTGATACAAATTGTTATTTTTAGTAAAGCATATTACAAACGAGTATTGACTGTTAACAGATCAACCATACATCGAATTTTGAAGAACATACCAACCATTATCCAGACCAAAGGATGTGTTCATCAAGAGACGATTTTTAACAGAAGGATTTTTGTCAATTGTTAGAAACATGAGACATCTCAATTATTTTTCAAAGCTGATGATAGCATTCATCAAAAACGAGAGTGAAGACTTTTTGAAGAATATGCTAATAGATAATACACACCACACAGTATACTAACAGTTATTTAAACCACATATAGCAATTATCAAATCATGAATGAAATGATTTTATCAAGCTAACTGTTAATACATATTAACAGTTTTGATCTTTTAAAAGCAGATAACTAACAAGTAAACTAATTGACACCAATTGTCATTTAACAACACGTTTTCAACATATGAATCAACAAAGCTAATTGATATTGATTGTTGACAAGGATATCGCACATCAACTATTACGACTAAGCTTATCAAAGATTCAACAATAAGGGAACCAAATTAACAACAAATAAGTCAATATTGGTTGCTAGCACATATCAACAATTCGATTTTTGTCAAAAATGGTAACTAACCGAAATTTCCTCTTGATGCAATGAGGTGTCGTGCTTGGTGCATCTACTACAATACTGTAGCCTTTCAAGCACACATGCAAAACAGATTAATGATCTTTTGGTACCCATGCCATTTTGGGTCCTTGGGGGTTAGGCATATCATAATGATGCGATTGAGTGATATGTCTATGTCGTGTAAAACATGCAGGAGCAATATGACCAATACGTCTACAATAATGACAAGTCACATTGGGGTTATGCATCCTTCTAGGTTCATAGTAACTTGACGGACGAAAATGGTTTACTCTATTTTCAGCATTATGACTATTGCGCGCTTTATGAACATCATTTCTCATACTATGAGCAGCATTTCTAGAATAATTATTTCTACGTTGGAAATCATTTCTAGGTGCTCTAAAGGGTTCAAAATTCCTTCTAGTATTTGGCCTATAATATGCATCATTTCTAGGGTAGTTATTTCTAGGTGGTAAGTCATTGCTAGGTCTTCTAAAATGTTCAACATTTAGTCTAGCATGCATATTGGTTCTAGGATTGCTATTTCTAGGATAAGCATTTTTATTATTAGTCCTAGGTTGAGCCTTAGGTTGTTGGGGTTTAGCTTCAACCTTTTCTTTAGGCTCATTCGTAAACCCTATGCCATGCTTGGTTGACTTCAAATTATCAAGAACATCATTCAAATTTTTGTGCGAAGAGTTAAACTTATCTAATGTGCCTTTAAGCCTTTCTACTTCATTTTTGAGATGCAAGCAAGAAGTACACTTTCTAATAGAGCTTTCGGGCTTATCGCCGCTTCTTTTTCTGAAAAATTTATTTTCCTCTTTCAACTTCTCATTTTCTAAAACCAGTTTTTCAAAATCTTTTTCTTTTAGAGAGAGTTGTTTTTGAAAATATTTTTCTTGCAACGACAGAGTTTTCTGCAAATCTTTAATAGTCTTGGAAGCATCAACAAACTCACTATGTAATTTATTATAAGCATTTTGCATTTCTTCAAGAGAGTGAGAGTTGGACGTACTTACCTCTTCTTCTTCGTTTGCCATGAGACATTGGCCAGTTGATTCATCATATGAGCTGTCCGCTTTTTGAGGCATGCTTTCATACATTTCCTCCAGCTTATCCCACATCTCTTTGGCGGTTTTGTAGTGGGAAATTTTCTGATAGTCTTCCTGATTCAAGGCGCTATACAACATATTTATTGCATTAGTGTTGTATTCACTTACCTTGGCTTTCCCAACTTTTGTTGTCATTTGATCACCATGCTTGATGATTTGCCATAGATAAAAGTTGTTGGCTGTGATGAAAATTCTCATCCGATCTTTCCAATATGAGTAATTTTTTCCATCAAATATTAGGGGCAACATGTTAAAATCACCTTCACCTATTCCTGCAAAAGAGTCACGAGTAGAAGCCATGGATGGTTCTCTCAAACTGTTAAGTCTTCAGAGAGTTGGGCTCTGATACCAATTGCTAGATAATACGCTTAACGCTAGAGGGGGGTGAATAGCATTATAATAAAATTTAGCGTAAACTTGCGGAATTTGAAATTTGCAGGAAATAAATAAGCGCGTTAAGTAAACAAAAAGGAAAGAACGCACTGATGTATTCTGGTTCACCACAACAAGTGGCTAGTCTAGTCCCCGAGAGACTCTCTCGAGATTTTCCACTAACTTGTCAAACTTACGGGTGCTCAACAAACCTTTACAACTTAAGGACACAAGCCTTAACACCTTTGCTCGGAGATACAACACTCCAAGACTTCACTGTTAAGCTTACGGGTGCCTAACCAACCTTTACAACTTAAGGACACAAGCCTTAACACCTTTGCTCGGAGATACAACACTCCAAGACTTCACGGTTAAGCTTACGGGTGCCTAACCAACCTTTACAATCTGAGGACACAAGCCTCAACAATCTTGCTCGGAGATACAACACTCCAAGACTTCGACCAAGGAAACACAAGTTCCTTACAACAAGAGAATCACAATTCTCTTCAAGTGTACAAAACACTAAACACTCAAACAATACACTCCTTAATGAGTAGATATGAGTAAAAGAAGTAAGCTCAAGATCACAACAACTTTGGACAAGAATATGGCTCTCAAAAGCTTTATGAAATGAATATAAAATGATAAACAATAGTATGCAAGCTTATAGCAATAGAATGATCAGTTGTTGTATGTTATTGTGTTTAAAACACTGAAATGAAGCTGTATTTATAGTTGAAAAACTTGGCATTACCGTTGCCTAATTGCCAATTAAGAGTTGCTGATTTTACTGTGTGACAATCGATTGTCAAGAAGTCACAATCGATTGTTTGCCACTCGTTCCAGAAATCAATCCCAGATTTTACGCTTAACAATCGGTTGTCCAAGATCAACAATCGATTATTGGTAACGTTCAAAAAATCATTTTCAGATTTTATGCAAAACAATCGATTACACAAAATCAATAATCGATTATTCAGCAACGTTCAAAAAATCCTTTCCAGATTTTAATTTCAACAATCGATTGTACTAAATCGACAATCGATTATTCAGCAACGTTCAAAAAATCTTTTCCAGATTTTAATTTCAACAATCGATTGTACAAAATCAACAATCGATTACCTGACGGAATTTGAAAACTTTACGACAACGGTCAGCTTCACAATCGATTGTGCAATGTTAACAATCGATTATTTATCAGACTTTGAAAATCATTTTAGACACTGCCTCATGACAATCGATTGTTATATACTCACAATCGATTATTTAATAACTTTGAAAAATTCTGGAAGACACTGCCTCAACACAATCGATTGTCATATGTTCACAATCGATTATTTTGTGACTTTGAAAAATCTGATGGACACTGTCTCTTCACAATCGATTGTCATTAGCTTCACAATCGATTATTCTGAGTTTTGAAAAACTTTGATGTACACTGCCTCATCACAATCGATTGTCATAAGGTTCACAATCGATTGTCATGCAGGTTTGAAAAACCTGATACTCACTGCCTTAACACAATCGATTGTCATTTAGTTCACGATCGATTGTCATGCAGTCTTGGCTTAACATAATCGATTATCAGAAGTACATAATCGATTATCTTAGTCCAGATTTTAGAGGCATGTTTAAAAATCATTTTGACTGAAGTAAATATGCATGATTTAAAATCATTTAGCATTAAATTAAATATGCATGATTTTGTAAAAATAGTTTTACGAGAGAAGCCATGTCATGAGTCAAGTTGTCGGAGCAAGATCACAATTAAGAGTGACTCATTTAAACTATAAAACTTTGTATTGCTTGAATCTTGTTATCCACCAATTGTGCGCTTGTACTTGAACTTCGTCATATATCAATTTGCGCTTGTTTGTCATTCATCAAAACCTACACATAAGAACACACGTTTTAGTATAAAGCCTTGAGAACGTGTTTCCAACATATTTTTGTGGTAAAACCTTGTGGTGTAAGTTGAGGAACTTGTAATTAAAAGATTTTGGAAATGGAAATAATGTGGAACAGTGGAAATGGAAATAATGTGGAAAAGTGGAAATAGAGATAATGTGTAACGACGTGTGTGATTAATTGGGAACAACTGTTGTCGTAACCCAAATTCTGTACCAATTTGATGAACATGAGGAAATTGTTGTTACTAGTTGTGGAATTACATTATCTTTGTTGTGGATCTATTTTATCAATGTGCCATAGTTGATTTCTTGTATTTGTTGTTGTGTTGTATGTTGTTGTGAACTGAAACTGTCAGGCAGGGTCAGGTTGCGCACCGCAACACGGTAAAATAAGGTGTGGGTTGGGGTGATAAGGGTGGCCGAGGTAATAAGGGTGGACGAGGTAATAAGGGTGGAAAATGTGATCCAATATCACTATTGATATGAATACAAAATCATGAAATGATCAATGTGGAATTGTGAAAGGAGACAGCAGGAGAGTTTGTAACCTGTGGGGCACTGATTGCCCCTTTGTTTGACTAATTGTATCATTTGCTGTGAAATGTTTGGTTGTTGCTCCATGGTTGTACAATTGTTGTTCAGGTTTATACTTGTATATGCATTTTGGCTTGAGTTTACTTGGGACAGAATTTGTTCATACATGCTACTACAATTCAAATGTACTGACGTCCCTTTTATTGGGGGCGCTACATTCATGTTTTGATTGTAGGTGGATCCGTGGAAGGCACTCCAGTTCACCGTCCGTAGCTCCTCCTCCTTTCAATTAGCTGCGTACATGTTGGTGAGCCCCTCTCCTTCTGGGGCTCTGCGTGATTCATGCCACCTCTGTTATTGTAATAGTAGTTTTGTGATGTCATTGCAAAGGTATAGCCGGGGCTTTGTCGCCGGCAAGTGTTGTATTATCTTTCTTCTAGAGGCTCCATAGGCAGTGATATGTGGGTTAGAACTTATGTATATAGGGGTTTGTTTTGGGTGCTGAAGTTGTACACCATGTTCCCTGTTAATCATAATGTGGGTTTTGTAAAAGACGTTCCCTGTTAATCGTAATGTGTGCTTATAAAAGAGAATTTCTATTATCTTTCAATTGCTTTTGGTATCTGTTGGCTAATTAACAATGAATAATGTGGGGTAACGCGTGGGGAATAGGAAAGGCACTCAGGTCCACTCGATCGGGGATACCCGGTTGAGTGCCGGTCATGTCCCTCGGATTTGGGGCTTGACACTAACCACTCAAACGGTGCGATATATCATTACATGAAATAGCTGGCGACGACATAACACCCCGTCCACTCTTCCATGAAGAGCGCATTGCAAAAATGAACACATCTGGCCTGACATAGAGCCCATATTCACATTTAAATACATCCTCCGAACTAGGCCAATAACCATTCAAAGGTCCGTACTAACTCCCCCATTTTCACAACACACAAGAACAACCATCATAACCGGAGTACTTATCCATAGTCCACAACTCAGTAAACCGAGTTCCCTCCAGGCATCCATTCTCTATTTAACGACATCACTACAATATTTATACGTGGTTTGACTTCTTCAATTAATAAAGTCACTACATGCCACACTTATACAACGTTCCCGTGGGACACACTCCCACAACCTTCCATAACAAATAACAGTTCCGTACGCCCAAACCATCAGTCGCTCTAACGCGGAAAAGTAATCAAGAATCCCTAACCAGGATGCAATGCATTTTTCACAAAACACTGATCTCGGGTGACACTGAAGATTATACAAATTTACTTTAAACATCGAAACTGATTTCCAGCTCATCCTAGCTTGTGACATCGTTGTCAACATCGAACTGTAGCCCTGATCCTCGCTTCAAATTCCATTCCACTCACTGCATCCAACATGCCAATATATGATAGAACACTATTTTCATCACGACTCTGGAACCACAAATAAACTAAAACTTCATGATATATTCGCTTAACTCACTTCAGGATAACCATAGCAACACACAAGTGAATTCTCATAACCATCGAATATGTAAATCTGTAAGTAGTTGTCCAATCCACCATAGCCCTTCCGGGGTCCATCTACGCATAACAGGCCATAATAGTAGAATGCTTATGTATAACCTCAATTACGGCGGCCCACAAGCCTCACACGTACTACCATAAATCACATGCATAACTTGATCATGCTGAAGGAACTGATCTATACCACCAATATACCAACTCCCTATGGATAACAAATCTATCTTCTTTCAATTTACCATGATTTTCTTAGAAATAATAATAACCCCATTCAAAACATAACGATCTTCATCCACACTCATCCCGAGTGACCTCAAATCACGAGACCACGCTGTCTCAAATCCTAGGAACCATTTCATATGTCCCTTGTGCACTCACCCGCATCCTCAACTGGTATGCCTACTCTGGTAATCCTTCTACGAATCCGAAGTCTATTCTCATTTTCCTCCTAATGTTACACTGCAAGTAAAAACATCGTGGAACATCCTGGTACTCTTCTCATAAGCTACTATAAAAGCTTGATTCTCAACTGTATCAATAGGTTTGAAATCATTAGGCACCACAATTTACCCCTTTGAATCCATTAGGATCGTTGTTGAGAGCCATCCACTCTGACTTGGCCTAAAATATAACCAACTACATGAATCTTATAGCACAAGAATACTCTCTCGACGAAGCACCCGAAATAATCAATTCCCTTGAAATCCGCATTCATACAAGGCATACATCCTGAATCGTCCCCCAAGTCTAAACATAAGCCAATCAGGCCAACTATAGCATGCATTCAACAATTCATTTGCTCAAATTACCACTTACGGACTTTTCATGTAGCCGAAATAATCCATCAATATGCTAATAACCAGAAACCTCGCAAGTAGTTAACCATTCAACCCAATCATAGGGGGTGGGACTCTCCCACTTAGCTTGAAGCCATTATTTCACAAATCTTGAATTCACCCGACTTCTTTACCTCTTATTGACATAAGCTTGCGTAATCAACCGCCAAAATCCCTAAAATGCTTCTGTAAAAACCCCTTTTTGAACTCTAAGTCATCAACCACATTCGCACGACCGATCTCTTCGATATATAACCAATAGAATCCTTCACAGAAGCCTCGCCAACCACGCGACCGCTAATTTTCTCACAGGAAATAACCCACATGTGGAAATCACTTCCCGACTTCTTCCAATGCTGCTACACGGGGTACAATCACTATGACATCAATAACTCATCCTGAGTCCGAGCTCACTCTCCGGCTGCACAAGTCCATTCACCCATAGTGGACATCAATTAAATGTGCGGCAACATCCTTCTAATTTAGAGTTATGTTGCATCCTCCTTCATTTCAAGCAGATCCTTTACGTTATATCAAATCTCCTGCCGCATAATAGCCCATACTTCAAATTAAACTCGCAGACATAAATCGCTAGTCCCTTAATCCCAAATCCCAAATCATTCCAAACTCTACTTAAGGTGCACAATCATCCTACCACAAGGCCCATATGCAACTCCGCCACTCTCCCACATAGGGAAATCTCCAATCAACTACTCGACTATACTTGGCATTCTAGAAGTGTTTAACACGGCCTGACACTTTTCACATGTCCTTCCTCAAACCTCGCTGCTTAAGTTGTGCCTTAAATCAAAATATATCTTCTTAGCACTTGAACCCGCAAATCGCTACTAACTTTAAATCATTCTAAAGATCTTCTTTCTTGAGTCGTCGACATTAGAAACGCAGACTGCATCCTGAACCACCGTATCCCGCGATCGCATCTTCAATATTGACTCACAATATCCAGCTCCAAAGGAAAGTTGAAGAAAACTAGCACACTGACAACTTAGCATATTCAATCAAGGATGACGATACCACATCGCCGATGAAAACTCCACTACACTTGAAAATACCAAGTCTCTTTACCTCATCAACCCAAACCTGAACACTCTCAGCCCGATTTCCCTTCCCTTGCCGGGAATAAAATAACGAATCTCTAGATTATGCATTAAGTAAACCTCCATTCAAGCCATTCACTGCCTTGGCACAAAGGCAAACGTCCTACCATCATATCAATACCATAGAACAATCATTCACAAGCATCATGGCAACTTGTGCCTATCCTCAGAGCTCTTAGAAGTACCACTACTGTTCCGAAACAATAGAATATTCTGCCACAAGGCACAAATAATATCTCAAACAACCCCTAAGGGAGGAACTCCCCGCACCACATTCACAGTACCATTTCAATTCTTCCGTTCTCGTTATAAAAGTGATTAGCGTTGCATAAGATTGAGTAGGAAACAAACAAAGGCATAAGCCTCAAGAATCAAATCACACGACTAGGAATCAAGAAGGGAAGAACTCCTAACAGCCTTGCAGCATCCCGAAGAGAAGTACAAACGTCTCCGTACCGATATACGAGACTTTACTAAACTTGCTCATGACACGTGAGACCTAAGGGAACCTAGTGCTTTGATACCATATTGTCACGACCCAAAATCCACTAAGGGTCGTGGTGGCACCGAACACTGCTATCAGGTAAGCCAACCGAAATCGCTTAATTAAATTCCAATTTTTTTGCTTTGTTGAAATCATTTCCCTTATACATTTAAATAATAAATAATGAAATTTATCGAAAAATAACCACGTAGTCTTTAAGAAACTGAATATTGAATCATCCAAAATCCTCCCAGAACCCGGTGTCACAAGTGCATGAGCTTTTTCTAGGAAATAATACAACACAACAACCTCTCGGAATGCAATATTGGACAGAAAATAAATACAGAAAACTGAAAGAGACTCTATTGGTTGTGGGTCGCCTCGAGAAATGCACTCACCTAAGTCTATGTATCAACCATGCTGCTACGCCCAGTAAGCCACTAGAGATACATGTGCTTGTGCAACAAAAATGCACAGAAGTGTAGTATGAGTACGAAAACAATGTGCACCCAATGCGTATCCCATCTAATCTCAAAGAAGTAGCGACGAGAGGCCGACTTCGACAATATCTAATGGTACATTAATAATATGGTGATGATGTGGGAAAGCATGGATTTATCTAGCAATTATAAATCATAAAGTCGGAAAGCAGGTAACACCTTCTAAAATAACAAGGAAATTTCCAAGATTTACATTTCATTATCTTTATTAGCTCATAACGGGCCATGAAAGTCAATATCAACTTCAATAAATTTTAAGGTAAGCAATACAAGCATGCACATATCGTACCGAGGACATACGACATGATCCAACAGAAAATAAATTATGCACTGCCGAGGGTCGACGGCACACCCATATATGCATATATTAAATCTACCGAGGCGTTCGTCCTGTTCTAAAAATAAACACACATATATAGAAAGTATATCAAGAAGCCAACTTTTAGCAATTATCCAAAGAAAAGCCAATTCTCTTTAGTAATTTAGCAAAATGAAGTTTAAATCTTCTTATAAATCCATTTACTAATTCTACGTGATTTAAGCAATACAGGTTGTCAATAGGATGGAGAATATTCCAACTTTACCATGCTTTTGGGTCCTAGACTACCCTGAAAATAGCACAATAGTAGTTTCACGGACTCTCATCATCTCGTGCATATGTAGCCCCACAAGTAGGAGCACATAACCAATTAATTCACCTATGGGGACAATTCCCTCATTCAAGGTTAGAAAGGAGAATAACCTCGCTCCGAAGATCCATAACCGGCATTCTACGCTCTTCCAAAAAGTCCAATCGATGCAGAATGATCCAAAAATAGCCAATAATTATACAAGTCCATTAATATATGCTCCATTACTCATTACAATCAAATTTATAACAATTCCTAGCCCCGATCAAAAAGTTGATGAAAACGCCTTCAGGCCCACGTACCCGGATTATGACATTTCTCGAAGATAGAGTTTACCAAAGAACGCACGAAGTCAAATATATGATTTTCTCCTAATTCCATTCATAATCGTGTCAAAATCCAAGAATAATAATTTTCTAGGTTTTTCCTCAAACCCCAAGTTGTCTACAAATTTCCGTGTCTAAATCCATATATAAACTTTGCATTTAACTTGAAACTATCATAAATTACTTACCTCATGATGAATGACGGAACCCCCTTATTCAAAAGCTCCAGAAATCGCCTAAGCCAAGAGAAAAATGGGTGAAATGAACTCAACCCCGATTTTTAAATGAACCATACTGCCTCCAGCGCTTCTGCACATGCGGTGCCTGAGCTGCACTTGCGACCCTCGCTTCTGCAGTGCACGTTCCGCTTATGCAATTCAAATTTTCTTCTGCGGCCTCCTCAACGCAGAAGCATGCCCGTATCTACGGTTAAAGCACCGCACCTACGGTCAATTCACCCCTTCGCCCAAAACTGCGTATGCGACACCTTGGCTGCTTTTACAGCTCTGCACCTATAGCTAATACCTTGCAGGGGTGGCTACACTAGATATCAACTACTTTAATCCTTCTTTAAATTCCAAATTCGATCCGTTAGACACCCGGAATCCACCCGAGGTCCGCCAGGACCCCAACCAATCATACCAACCAGTCCCAAAACACATTACGGACTTGCTCAAGGCCTCAAATCAGAAATAAAACACTAAAACCATTTATTACACCTTAATTCTAGCTCTATGAACTTTGAAATTTTAATCTTCTACATTCGATGCCGAAAATACCAACCTAAAGTAGTGGTCTAGAACACTATAACTCTTTCGGGATCCATCTGCACAAAACAGGCCATAATACTTGAAAGCCTCCAAATAAAATCGATTACGGTGACCGTCAATTCTCTCTCTCATTACTGTAATCAAGTCTATAACTTAACACGTGGAAGGAACTAATAGTTGCCACCATTATACCAATTCAACCATTACCGACTGAATTTACTTCTTCCAATTTACTCTGGGCTTGACATAGGAATAATAGCAGCCCTAGTAGCCCCATTCCAAATAGCACGAACCCAAATCCGCACTCATCCTAGGTGGCCTTATTTCACGGGACCATGCTGTTTCAATTCCCATGAACCATCTCATACCCTACTTATCCGCATATTCTCATCCGCAATTGGTACACCCATTATGATAATTCCTATATGAATCCGAAGTCCTTTTCTCCCATACCTCTCAATTAATAATGCAGACTGAAGATAACACATAACACTCCAAGCTCCTCATCATAATCTGTTGCAAAGATCGATACTCAACCATACTATGGAATCGAAATCCTTAGGCACCACACCTTAACCTTTCAACCCACTAGGATAGCAATTGAGAGTCACCCACACTGATTTGGTCCCGAATATAATCAACTACAAGGCTCCGCTAGTACATAGACACCCTCTCAAAGAAGTGCCAGGGCGAATAATCTTCCTTGCAACTCACTACTACGCAAAGCATAATTCCCGAATCTTCCCAAAGCTTGAACATGAACCAATAATGCCAATTGTAGAACGCATTCTTCAATTTCTTTGCTTAAATTACCACTGATGTTAGCTTTACTTAGTCGCAATAACCCATCAATATGACGATAACTGGAAATCTCACAAATAGGCGACCAGGCAATCAACCCGTAGGTTGTGGGACTCTCCTACTTAGCTTGAAGCTATTATTACAAAACTTTGGAACCCACCAAGATTCTTTATCTCTCATTGACATGACCTTTCAAAATTAAATTGCCCGATTCATCGAAATCCTTCATTTAGCATTTCATGAACAGTCTAAATCTTTAGCAAATTCACATATTAGCCATCTTACCAGATAGATAGTAAAATCATTCATAGGAGCTTCACCAACCACGCGACTGTTGACCTTCTCATAAGAGATAACCCACTTGAGCCCGTGCTCATTCACCAACTGCACAAGTCCATTCGCTCCTCATGGACATCCACTAAACGTGAGACAATATTTTCAAATTCAAAGTTATGTTGTATCCTTCTTCATATCAAGCAGCTCCTTTTCACCATATCATATCTCCCGCTATTATGCTAGCATACATTTCAAATTAAGCTCGTGAACCTAGTCACTGTCCACTATGAATCCCAAATCACTCTAAACTTTTCTTAAGGAGTGTAGTCATCCTACCACGAAACCCATATGCTATTCTACCTAAAAAGTGAATTGAACAAAATCATAACACCAGCGAACTTAACGTATTCAGCAAGGTCAATGACACCACATCCTAAATGAAAATTCCACCACGCTTGAAAATACAAAGTCTTATTACTCCATCAACCAAACTTGAACATTCATAGCCCGATAGCCTCTTCTCTGCTGGATATAAAATTTTGAATCTCTGAATCTTGCATTTAGTAAACATCCTTCCAAGTCATTCACTGCTTCAACACATAGGCAAACATCCTACCATTACACAAATATTGTGCGATAGCAACGCACAAATCATCATAACAATTAATGCCAAATCCCAAAACCTTAGGTAATACTGATACAGAACAGAAAAAATAGAACGACCTTTTGCAAGGCGACGATAGTAGCAAAATCAAATATGCAGGGAGGAACATCCCGCACCATATCTATAGTACCATTACAACTTCTTAATTTTTTGATCAATATAGCAATCAGTTCATGTCACATAAGATTGAGTAGTAAATAAGAAAAGGCATAAGCCTCAAAGGAATCAAACCGCACGATGAGGAATCAAGAAGGGAAGTGCTCATAATAGACTTGTAACCTCTCGAAGATAAGTATAGATGTCTTCGTACCGATTCGCAAGGCTCTACTAGACTTGCTCATGACTCGTGAGACCTAAGTGGACCTAGTGCTCTGATAATATGTTGTCATGACCCAAAATCCACTAAGGGCCGTGATGGCACCGGACATCGCTGTCAGGCAAGCCAACCATAAATACTTAACTAAATTCTTGTTTAAATATTTGTGAAAACTATGATTTTCCTTCAATTTGGCTTGTAAAATATAATTTATACAAAATAAATAAAAGAATCTTTAGAAGTTAATACAGAATACCCGATAATCATCCAAGAACCAAGTGTCACAATTGCATGAGAAATTTCTAGGAAATAATGTAATACAACAACTGTCCGGAATAAAAAATTGGACGGAAAAGAAAATACAGTAGAATACTCTAAAGGAGACTCTGCTGGATGCGGGTCGTCTCGAGAGGTGCAGCTTACCTAAGTCTTCATATCAACCATGTCGTTGCATCGAACTAGGCCACTAGAATTACATGTGCCCGTGCAACAAAAATGCACAGCAAGTGTAGTATGATTACAAAAACAACGTGCACCCAGTAAGTACCACATCTAACCTCGAAGAAGTAGAGATGAGAGGTCGACTTCGAAACTTATTAGTGGTTTAATAATAATATATTAATAATGTCAATAATAATGGATTTATTAAAAATGGCAGTAAACTCAAGTAAGTCAAGAAAAGAGTAAACATTCCTTTTTGTATTTAGAAGTCTCCAAATTCATAATCCATTATTTACCAACTTATCTCAGACTAGGGAAGCAATATCAATACGAAATCTCAAGCAAGCATTACAAGTATGCGCAAATCAGTCGAGGTTGTACGGCCTGATCCAATAGATATTTAAGCTATACACTGCCAGAGGGTCTAATATCGCAAACCAAATTAACATTTATTACCCCTCTCGCGAAGCATACGCAAGATGCGGTCAAATATAAATGATAGAGTTACTCACGAATCATACGTGCAACGCAGGTACTCATAGATACACACATTCTAATAGTCAATTAAGAATTCATCAAGAACATTTATCCAAGGAAAATTCAATTCTCTTTTAACTATTTATGAAAAAGAGGTTTAACCCTTTTTAGAAATTCTTTTACTAATTCGATATGAATTAGGCAATTTCAGTTTTCAAAAAGATTACAAATATATCAGGTATAACATGTAGGGTCCTAGACTACCCAAACTTAAACATAATAGTAGCTACGCACGAATTCTCGGCACCTTGTGCATACGTAGTCCCACAAATAGGAGCACATAACAAATTATTTCACCTACGAGAACAATTCCCTATTACAAGATTAGAAGGAGACTTTCCTCGCTCTGAAGTCCAATAACCGGCTTCCAAGCCCTTTTTGACTACTCAAATAGATACCCCAATGCTCCAAAACTAGCCAAATAACAGGTAAACCTATGAAAATATACCCTAGTACTCATAATAATTCAATTTATATAAAATCCAAACTCCGCTCGAAAAGTTGACAAAATTGCCCTCGGGCCCATGTTGCCTGGATTCCGAAATTTTTTAAAGAAAAAGTCTACCCCAAACCTCACAAACTCAAATTTATAATTGGCTCTCATTTTCATATCCAAAATCATGCTCAAAATCTGAGAATACTAATTTCTTAGGTTTTCCTCAAAATCCCCAAAAGTCTACCAATTTACATAATTTTTCATGTTAAAATCTCGATATTAATCCTAGTAATTGACGTGCAATAGATGGGAATCACTTACCTTAACATGGATGATGAAAATAGAGCTCCAGAATCTCTCCTTGGTTGGCTTCCATGGAGAAAATAAGATGAAATGAGCCAAAGCCATTTCTTTACACTTATACACTTCCCAAACAACTCTTCTTCATGTTCATGAGACCCCCATTGCGTTTGCGAAGAAGAAATTCTCAAAAATTATTTTCCAAACTCTTCTCAGACATCCTCTAGTATACTAGCCATAAAATTGTGCGCGAAACTCCAAATGATAAATGGTCTAATATTTTGAATACCAGATACAAACATCTACAACTTTCATGTTTTAGTCATCTCCCAGTTCCTTATAGATTTGGAAATATAAGATACCAAATCCAGCCCTGTGCAACACAAATTGCTTCTTCATCTTCTAGGACAACCTATACTGTACAAACCATAACATTATTTACACAAATACAAATCTAAATGCTTTACTTTCTGAAAACTAGACGCAAAGGGCTACATCTTTCATTTCTTGGATAATCTCGAAATTCCTTATATATTGCGAGATTTGAGCCTCCGAAGTCAGACCTGTGCAATAGAGATTTCCTTCTTCGCGAACTCCAGGATCTTATGCGAACGTGATGAACAGAGTCCCTAAAGTCAAATCCTTCTTCGCGAATGAGAGAGGATCCTTGCGAACGCGAAGAACAACACCAGACACAAGCAACATCTATTGCAAACAACCCAACATGATCCGAAACTACCCTGAAACACACCCGAGCCCCCCGTCCAATCATACAAACTAGTCCCGTAGCATAACACGGACTTGATCAAGGCCTAAAATCACATCAAACAACATCAAAGTCATGAATCACACCCCAATTCAAACTTAATTAACTTTAGAACTTTGAACTTCTACATTCGATGTTGAAACCTATCAAATCACGTCCAATTGATCTCAAATTTTGGACACAAGTCATATTCGAACTTACGGACCTACTCTAACAACAACGACAACAAAAACCCAGTATAATCCCATAAGTGGGGTCTGGGGAGGGTAATATGTACGCAGATCTTACCCCTACCGCGAGGGGCAGGGAGGCTATTTCTAGGAGACTCTCGGCTCAATACAGTAACAAGAGACGATTTTTATATTAGTACTATCAAAGACTAATACTAAAATAACATAAAATATATAACATAACATAGAATAACAAAATCCAGTAACATAAGAAATATAGGAAATACGAAAAAGATGGGAGGTATACCAATATGCAACAGATAAATCCCTGCATCAGTAGCTGATTAGTAGCATCCAAAGATTAACTTCTTATGAGTTAGTCTCACACTAGTGCACTGTAAAAGTATCCAAAAACTTCCCGTAACCTACAACTTTAATGTTCGACCTCCATAATTCCCTGTTAAGGGACATGTCCTCAGTAATCCTAAGACGCGTCATGTCCTGCCTGATCACCTCTCCCCAATACTTCTTAGGTCTCCCTCTACCTCTCCTCATGCCCACCACAGCCAGTCGCTCACACCTTCTCACCGGTGATCAATGCTCATTCTCTGAATGTGCCTGAATCATCTAAGTCTTGGTTTCCGCATCTAATCCTCAATTGGGGCCATGACACCTTCTACCGAATATCTTCATTCCTAATCTAATCCATCCTTGTATGCCCGCACATCCACCTCAACATCCTCATCTCTGCTACTTTCATATTATGGATGTGTGAGTTCTTCACCGGCTAACACTCGATCCCATACAATATGGCAGGCCTAACATCTGGTCGATAAAACTTACCTTTTAGTAACGGTGGCACTTTCTTGCCACACAGGACTCCCGTCCCAAGCCTACACTTCATCCATCACACCTCTATAAGGTGTGTGCCATCCTCGTCGATCTCCCCGATACCCTGAATAACTGATCCTAAGTACTTGAAACTACCCCTCTTCGGGATGACTTGCGAGTCAAGTCTAACTTCCACTCACGCTTTCATCGGCTCGGCCCCAAATTTGCACTCGAGGTATTCTGTCTTCGTCCGTCTCAAACTGAAACGTTTAGACTCAAGGGCGTGTCTCCAAACCTCTAGCCTCTCATTGATGCCCGTCGTTTCTTGTCAATTAGGACTATGTCATCTGCACGTTGTATACACCATGGTACCTCCCCTTAAATATGATGCGTTATGGTATCCATCACCAGGGCAAATAGGAAAGAGCTAAACGCAGACCCTAAAAGAATCGGATTACTGACCTACTCCAACTTCCGTAATTGGATATGGACCCCGATATCAAAAATTCCACTTCCGGTCAAACTCTTCAAAAACCTTCAAATTTCTATCTTTAGCCAAATGACTCCAAAATACACACGGAGCTCTTAATTAACTTACGGTCAGGCTCGCAACACTAGAATTACCATACGGAGCTATTCCCAGAACTTGGAATCACAAACGGACATTTATAACACTGAAATGCACATCGCCCGAACTTATGAAATTCTTCCAAAAATGCTAGCTTGCAAAATACATGCTGAAACATTCTCGGGTCCTCCAAAACCTGATCGGGACGTACGCTCAAGTCCGAAATCATCATATGAACCTGGTAGAACATTTGAATCCCAAATTCAAGGTCGTTTACTCAAAGATCCAATGCTAGTCAATTAAAGCATCTGAAATGAGATTTTTCTTTCCAAATCAAATTCGAACTACTCGAAATTTAATTTCGACCATACGTACAAGCCATAATATCTGAAAGTGAAGCTCCTCATGTCCTCAAACTGCTAAAAGATGCGTTGGAGCTCAAAAAAACCGGCCGTGTCGTTACAACGGACCTCACACCTGCGGCTACCAGTCCGTAGGTGTAGAAACATCAGAAGCAACAACTTCAGCTGCACAATTCCATTTCCAAGTCCTTCGTTTACCATCCGAATCCATCCCGAGGGACCTCAACAAAAAATAACAACAAGTCACATATCAACATATGAACTTATTCGAAGCTTCGTAACACATAAAAAAACAAAAATACGAAATTACCCTCGGAATCAAGCCTAAGAACTTCTAAACATTCAATTTTCACAAACAATATTGAAACCTACCAAATCTCATCCGAATGAGCTAAATTTGGCATACATGTCACAATTGACAATACGAACCTACTCCAACTTGTGAAATCCCATTCCATCCCCGATATCAAATTTTCCAGTATTGACCAAAATCGTCCAAATTTGGATTTCGGCAATTCAAGCCAAATTCTACCACAAACCTCCAAATCACATTTCAGATGCGCTGCCAAGTCCAAAATCACCTAACGGAGCTAACCGAGCCATAAAAATCCGAATCCTAGGTCGTTTACACATAAGTCAACATCCGATGGACTTTTTCAACTTAAACTTCTAAATAGGAGACCAAGTGTCTCATTTCACACCGAAAGCACTACGAACCCAAACCAACCCACACGATGCGATGACATATAGCTGAGGAACATATAAGGGAGCAGAAATGGGGAAATAGGGGTATAATTCACAAAATGACTGGCCGGGTCGTTACATCCCCCCTTCTTAAACGAACTTTCATACTCGAAGGAGTCTAGAAACATACCCGAAGCCTCTAATAGGTATGGATATATTCTCCACATCTCTCTTTCGGTCTCCCAAGTAGCCTCTTCCATGAGCCGACCTCTCCACCACACTTTTACTGAAGCTATATCCTTTGATCTCAGCGTTCGAACCTGTCATTCCAAAATATCCACTAGCTCCGCATTGTAGGTCAAATCACCATCTAACTGAACTGTGATGAAATCCAAAACATGAGATTGATTGCCGATATACTTCCAAAGCATAGAAACATGAAATACAAGATGGATGCCAGACAAGCTAGGTGGCAAAGCAAGCTAATAATCCACCTCCCCAATCCTCCGAAGAACCTCAAAAGGCCCAATTAACCAAGGGCTCAACTTGCCCTTCTTTCCAAATCTAATAACACCCTTCATGGGTGGAACCTTCAGCATCAGCTTCTTCCTAACCATGAGGACACATCACGAACCTTTCTATCACCATAACTCTTTGGTCTTGACTGAGCTGTACAACGTCGCTCTGAATCACTTTCACCTTATCCAAAGCATCATGTACCAAGTGTACCCGGAAGCCTAGTCTCACCCGTCTCAAACGAACCTACTGGAGATCTACACTACCTACCATATAAAGCCTCATATGGAGCCATCTAAATACTCGAGCGATAATTGTTGTTATATGAATATGCAACGAGTGGTAGAAACTGCTCCCGTGAACCCCCAAAATCAGTGACACAAGCGTGCGACATTTCCTCCAATATCTTAATAGTGTGCTTGAACTGTCCATCCATCTTAAGGGTGAAAATTTATGCTCAACTCAACCTAGGTACCCAACTCTTGCTGCACGACCCTCCAAAATTAAGATGTAAACTGATTACCTCTATCTGAAATGATGGAAACCAGGACATCATGCAGGCGAACAATCTCTCAGATCTAAGTCACAGCCAACCACTCTAAAGAATAGGTAGTACACATAGGAATGAAGTGTGCAGACTTGGTTAGCCGATCCACAATCACCCAAATAGCATTGAATTTTCTCAAAGTCAGTGGGAGTCTAACTACGAAATCTATGGTAATCCACTCTCACTTTCACTCTGGAATATCCATGTACTGAAGCAAGCCACCCGGTCTCTGATGATCATACTTACCTACTAAAAATTGAGACATCGAGCTACAAACCCTATTATATCTTTCTTCGTTCTACTTCACCAATAGTGCTATCTCAAATCCTAGTGCATCTTCACGACACCCATATGGATTGAATACCTCCAACTATGGGCCTCCTCCATATTCAACTCCTGAAGCGCATCTACAACGGGTACACATATACGACATTGCATCTTCAATACCCCATCATCACCAATAGTCACATCTTTAGCATCATCATGCAAAACCTTGTCATTGAGGATAAGCAACTACGGATAATCATATTGGCGCTCTCTAATGCGATCGAACAAGGAAGACCGAGAAACCATACATGTTAGGATCCAACAGGGCTCCAAAATATCCAACCTCACAAACCGATTGGCCAAAGACTAAAAATCAACCGCAAGGTCTCTCCCCAATAAGAATAAACGCGAGACTTCCCTGACTCACCGCCTTCCTACTCAAGTCATCGACCACTATATTGGCCTTCCCCATATGGTACAAAATAGTAATATCACAGTCCTTTGGTAGCTCCAACCATCTCCACTACCTCAAATTGAGTTCCTTTTTCTTGAAAAAGTGTTGGAGGCTACGATGATGATTAAACACCTCACAAGACACATTATAGAGATAATGCCTCCAAATCTCCAACACATTAACAATGGCAGCCAACTCCAAATCATGAACAAAGTAGTTCTTCTCATGGGGCTTCAACTGACGAGAAGCATAAGTTGTCACTCTACCCTCCTGCATCAGCATACACCCAATGCCAACCCGAGAAGCATCACAATATACTGCATAAGAACCTGAAGTTGATGGTAAAACTAATACTAGAGTTGTGGTGAAGGCGGTCATGAGCTTCTGAAAGCTCTCCTCATACTCATCCGACAACCTTAAAGGAGCACCCTTTTGGTGGGTCAAGGGTGATGCAATAGATGAAGATCCCTGAATGAATCGACGGTAATAATCCACCAACCTAAGGAAGCTACAAATCACTATTGCTGAGTACTGTCTAGACCAATCCTGGATCGCCTCTATCTTTTTCAGAATTAACATGAATGCCCTCACTGGACACCATGTGCCCGAAGAACACCAATGAACTGAGCCAGAACTCACACTGGGAGAACTTGGCATAAAGCTTCTCCTCCCTCAACTACTGAAATACCACTCTCAAATGCTCATCGTTATCCTCTTGGCTGCACAAATACAGATAATATCATCAATGAATACAATAACAAACGAGTCGAGATAAGGCTGAAACATGTTGTTCATCAAATGCATTAATGTTGCTGGGATATTGGTCAACCTATAAGACATCATAAGGAACTCATAAGAACCACATCGGGTCCAAAAAGATGACCACAAGTCATGTAAAACTCCCTCCCTCAAAATTAGATGTGATGTATTTGATGTAGATGTTTCATCCTTAAATATTGTCCCCACCTCTAAGTGATAAACCACAAGTGGAGGAACCTACTATAGAAATGAAAATAGAAACTCTGGATAAAGGAGTAGATACCATTGATTCTGTTCTTATGGTTGAAGGGGAAAGTAGTAAAGAACCAGTACAAAAGGAGGCATCTGATGGTCTTTCGTTTGGGAGGATGAGGATGATAATGAAAGCAAAGAAGAATGAGTAATGGATGGTCATGAGGAACATCCGACTCAGGAAAATGATAATAAGGAACAAAAAGTGAGAATGAGGAAGATTTGTTGAAGATAAGGAGGATGAGATAGAACATAGGATAGATGACCAAGCGGATGATTTTGCAGAAGAAGAAAACAAGAGTGAAGAATAAGGTGATTTTGAGAGCGAATGTGAGGATTAAGAAAAAACAAGTGAGAGTGAAGGAGAGGATGAAGTAAGTGAAGAAGAGAATGAGAACGCAAGTAGGGAATCTGAAGGCTCTATGATATTGGGAACATTGTCATAGCCCCTTCAGAAGAAGCTAGTGGCGAGAAGCAGATTGAAGAATTTGGCCCTTATTAACTCCTTCCGCTGGAGATAAGGAGGTCCGTAGCAATTAAGATAACTTCCCCTTGTCTGCAGTAGGGAAGAAAACTTGTAAAACTAATATGAAAGCAACAAAGTCTTATTTCTCTGCAAGGAAAGAAGTGGCTCCTCCTATCAAGACTCCCCTCTCAAGGAGTAAAAAAAAGGATATTGGTGAATAAATCATTAAGAATTCCAGAGGTGTCAAGAAGCCAAGGAAGCACGTTTCTGTTGTAGAACTTGTTGAGTTGGATAGAGAATATGAGTCTAATTCTGCTCTGCCAGAAGTCATCAACACAAAAGAGAAAGGTTGTCACAGCTAGAAATGCTGCTACCCCATCTCTAAGGGCTAGAAAGAAGAGAAAGAGTGTGTCTGTTGTGGTTGAAAAACTCAATGGGTTCAGGAATAGAAAAGTGCTTAATAAAAGATTCTTTCAAATACAGATGAAAAAGGGATCGCTCAACTAGTTGAAAAACTTGAGCTACAAGGATAGAAAAACATATTTGTCAAGTATTTTCCTCTTGTGTCTGTGGCTGCTGTGGTGGAGTTCCATGCGAACTTCTAGTTTAATGGAAAGGTGGTCAAGAGTAATAGAAGGGGATTTTAGATACGGTTTGATGTTAAGGATCTAGGATGCTTATAAATATTCCTTCTTTAGGTTTTGACAATTACTTGAAGAAAAAGTAGCCATCCATAGACAATGATGTGGACACAAGAATTGTGGTCACTCAAAAGTACTCTCATATGTATGAACTGGATGCTCCTTAGAAAGTGTACAAGATTGATATGAACCCCTTCCACAAGCTATTGGTGTAACTTTGTCAATTCTTACAAACTGTAGAGGTCTGAGAGAAGGCATAAGGCTACCCTGTTGGCGTAAGGCCCCAGAAAATTTTGCTAAGTAATTTAGGATTTCATAGTGTCACGCAGGCATATTATAATGTTTATATATACTATTAACATATTTGAAGTCAATTGGAATTGTTAAATATGAGTATAAATCTTATGGTAAGTGATGTGAGGTCCAAATGGAAGCCTAGGAGTATACTAAATGAGAAAATTTTCGAAATAGGCCAAAATTCCAAATGGATTCGCATAAGGCTCCACTTCAAAAGAGCATATATATTTATATATAATATTTTATCTGGTAAATAGCATATCAAATGAAATCCCATTAAGTACAGTCTCCAACTCTTTAAACTGTTCGTCATTTGGACATTCCTAAACAAAGTTATGGTCAAATTACCAAAGGTTGTAAAATGCGATCATGTGTCATGTCAGATCTGCGGTCCGCATTTTAGTTATGTGTTATGCATTTTCGTTCTGTGGATTGCATTTTGACTACAGATTGAACCTCCATTCTGCGGTGCATTCTGCTATAGCAGAATTGACATCGGAGAGATATTTTTTTTATTTCAATAATCCGACCCCATTTTGATATATAAACTTTGGGGCTTCATTTGGGGTCATTTCTTGCTGATTTTAGAGAGGGATGAGAGTATTTTATAGAGAGAAGGAGGAACCCAACATCTAAATCATCCAAATCTTGCATCAATCTTCAAGAATCAAAGAACCCAACCACAAGTTCTTCATCTAAGAGGTAAGATTCTATGCCCTAGGTTTTAAATTCGAGTTTAGAGTATAAGATGGTAAATTGAGGTATGATTCTTGGGTATTTTAGTATTTTATATGCATTCATGTACAACTTAGGTTTATGGGAAGATTGTTTAACATAGATTAGTAAAGATTGGGTTAGGGAATAAAGGAAAGCTTAAAAAGGGGATTCGAAATCAAGATGCTCAACTAGTGTTTGATAAAATTCTCAAATGAGCTAGTTTCATGAATATCTTTCTAATATGTGTTTAATCTTGTTATGTCTCATAGTAGATTGGAATTGCTAGAGTTTTTGGAGTGTTGTAGTAACTTAAGGAAAGCTCAACCGAGGTATGTATGGCTAACTTTCATCTTTGTTAAATCGCCTAGTTTGGTGTATGAATATTTAGTATGTGATAGCTACGTGGATTGTTTGTGAAATTCTTGTGATTGGTTTGTTGGGTGTTTGATTGGTTTGAATAAGTGTTATATGGTAAGAGTTGAGAAACAAATGATAGAAGGAAGTTGTATATGATGCAATTGGAACAACTGTGGTAATAACATGTTTGGCTTCTTGTGGGAAATTATTGCAATGGCTTCAATTGCTTGTGAACTTTTGAATATAACGGAATTGAGACTATTGGCGATGGAAACACTCGTAACATTGTTGTGGCTGTATCTTGAGAAGAATTGTTGTTGCTCTTCTTGTTTGTGAATTGATTGTTGTTTATCTTTGTGATTGCTATTTGGTTGTGATTGTTGTGAACTGAAACTGTACGGCAGGGTCAGGTTGCGCACTGCAACATGGTGTTATAAGGTGGCGGGTTGTTGCGATAAGGGTGGTCGAGGTAATAAGGGTTGACGAGGTAATAAAGGTGAAAAAGTGATCGAAATCACTATTGAAATATACACTTGAACAAAAATTGTGAAATCATTGATGTGCAATTGTGAAAGGAGACATCAGGAGAGTTTGTAACCTGTGGGGCTTTGATTGCCCATTTGTTTGGCTAATTGTATCTTGTATGTGTGTTGGTTGTTGCTTCTGTTGATTTTTCTTACTTGTGTATGGTTAAGTTTACTTGGAAAAAAGTTAAATGTTGAAAACTTGTTTGGCTTGATTGTTCCTTTGTTTGTGCATTTGATTGTTGTTTCTATCGCTGTTATCCACTTAGTATGGCTTGAGCTTACTTGGGACAAAGTTTGTTCATACATACCAGTACAATTCAAATGTACTGATGTCCATTTTGCCGGGGGATCTACATTCGTGTTATGATTGTTGGTGGATCCATAGCAGGTACTCTAGTTCACCGACCGTAGCTCCTCATCACTTCCCGTCAACTGATTCGGCAAGCCCCTTTCCATTCGGGGCCGTATGTGGCTCACACCACTTTCTGTTTTGGGATCTTATTTTGATGTGTATAAGGTATAGTTGGAGCCTTATTGCCGGAAATTCCATGTTATTCTTTAATTATATTTAGAGGCTCCGTAGGCAGGTTGTGGGTACTATCAGGCATGGTAATATAAAAGATAAATATTGATACGTGGCAATGATGTATTAAAAAAATTTGGAATACCTTTATTATGGTGAATGAAGTTGCTAATGGAAATTGTTATTGTTATGTTTATAAAAAATTTTGTTAATGGAGTTCATATCCTATAATTGGATATTTCACTTTGTTATTAGGTAATGAGAATGAGGGGTAATACGTGGGATAGGAAAGGCACCCAGGTCTGCTTGACTGTGGATACCCGATCGAGTGTCGGTCATGCCCCTTGAATTTGGGGCGTGACAAACTTGGTATCAGAGCTTAAGGTTTTAAGGTGTCCTAGGATGTCTCAGAGCCCTGTCTAATAGAGTCCTTCTTATCGGTGTGTTGTCGACCACATCTATAAGTTGGAGGATATTTGGACATTTAAGAATTTCACCCTTCTTTGATAATACAGATAGTGCGATATAGATCAACATAGGGAGTTGATTTCCTCTATAAGTTTTATTCTCAAGATTGGTAATTTTGATACCATATTCCGCGAATTTGAAGCTTGTAAGGTGGGATTGATCCCACCATTGAGTCCGAGTGGATTACCCAAGGAATTTTTGGAGGAATATGTTAAGCCGTGGAGGGATTGGTAGAACTTGTTGCTAAGTGGAGTACCCTTGTTCCTACTAATGCCAATGCACCACCAGATCATGTAGTATATTATCTGTATATACGGCTAAAACCCTGTCTTTTAGAAATTTAGCTTCCATGGTGCCCGCGTAAATGTTGTAAGTTCAAAATATAATTGATACAGTACTCATTTTGTTATGTTAAGCGAATTATCATTGTGAACATATATGTGGGAGGTACTTCTTCATGTGTTTAATATATTATTCATGGTAAATAAGGATATGAAAAGAATGTGAACTATGTGCTAAAATGCCTAGATTTCAAGTCAAGTTTCAATTGATATTTTGAGGCCAAATTTTGTGAGAAAACGTGTTATGATTGATTCCTCCAAAGTGTTCTTATGTGCACCAAAAGTATTTGATTGATTGCGTCTAGTTGTTGGTAACATATAAAGATGTTTGGAAGTGAAGTAAGTGACTGTGTAAATGTGGTAAGACTAAATGTTGGATTCACTTTACATGAATTGGTGATATGACCCGATATTTGTGAAAGATGCATTCCAATATAATCAATGTGCTATTATTGACAACTTAAAATAGGTGCAAGGAATGTGAATCATGTATTGAAATTTGATGGCCATAAATTTAAATTAGAGCAGCATATATTAAATAAAATGGTGTGAAATCCTCTGTGTATAGAGATGTTGAAATAAGTCAAATGTTTTTTAGAAATAAAGTATAAACAATGTGTCGAGAACTTGAAATGAAATTGTACTTGGTGATACTTGTGACATAAGGGATTATGAAACAGATTATGATGTTGATATGAAATATGCGGAAATGATGTGAAACGCGAGAAGAAGAGACTGTGTTATGAAATGTGGCCTAGTGCCAAGTAAGATGTGATAATTTTGGCCCCAAGATCCGATGGACTAATATACGTAAAAATGGCAAGATTCTTTTATTCGTTAATGTGGTGATCATTTAAAGTGTTCGATTTGTACTTGTTATTTCCTTACTATTGTATAAAGCACATAGGTGTATAGTTTGATATGTGAACAGGGCTATGAAATGCAGCCTAGAGGTATGGAAATTATGTGAAAACTATGTGATCCATTCTATTTGGTAATGTGGTGATTGTTTAAACTTTATTTAGACCCTTATAACTTCCTTGTCCTTGCATAGATTTGTTCTTAAAAAGAATCTAAATTACAAAATATTTTATGCACCATCATAGAGTTTGTACATGTGGTGTCGAGTTCCATGCAAAGTATTCAAGATTTGTGATCCTTCTCGAGTCACTCTTTTACTCAGTTGTATATATGGCTTAAATAGCCAATCCACTCTCTTGCATGTAACATCATGAAAATCTTCTTACTATCATGTAACATGACAACATGCGTCAACATATATCCTACAAGTACCTATCAATTGAAATGGTCACTGTGTGTATAAAGTTTATCTGAAAATTGAGATCCTCACATCCCATCATAGGGAGATCTTGTGTCGCCATAATTTTCGTGTTCACTTGAGATATCCCGTAGTAAGTAGCTCACTTAGTTTCTAGTATTGGGGTTGCCATAATGTGGAGTTGTATTACAGTTTGGAAGTTAGAATATCATAAGTATGTCCGACTCATAACGAATGATTATTTTCTCTTTATGTCTCCATAATGTGTTACTTGCATTCCTTATTTAGTGAATTCGTTGTGCTACTACCCAGCACTTGCACGATAACTATGAGAGAACATGCCCCTCTATGTGTCACTATGACACCCCCTTTTTCCTTCAAGTCAAAACCTATGGAGATCCAATTATGAACATATGCAAACCTTCAGTGGTTATTGTGCACTGTCTCATTGAGTTTGGTTTTCTTTACACCCTCAACTTCTGAAATCCTTGACTATGTCGTTTTCATGTGCGGGGAGCTATACTACCCTTGGCATCTCGTCTTTTTGGCTGTATAGGAGTGTTATATTCCTTATTTGTGGAACATCGTGTTAACTATTAGAACCATCTAACCAATTCATGATTTTGTCCCAGTATCAAAAATTTTTAGCTATGGAGTTTCACTCGTGAAAGGTTGAGATTAGATGACTTTGGATTTTGCACATATCATGAACATGTTGATTTTAATGACAAATGGTCGTATTTTTAGTTCCCTCATATATGATCAATTACCAAGAATTGTTAAGCTGTCTAAAATATTGTAATCTCATAAGCGTTCAATCCTTGTCATCCTTATAGGCTTGTGGCATAGATTATGTGCGTCAAGTAAAGTTAAGAGTTTAATTCAGCTTTATGTATTTTGAAACCCATATCACATCCAAGCTGCCAGAGTATCTTATTCTGGATAGACGGATTTTCCTACACTCTAAAAAATGAGTAGTTCATGTACTTGAGTATTCCTTCTTAATGATTCCTATTTCCCATGCACTACTTACTCATATGTCTCATTGATGTATCAATTGAGGTAGTCACAAGGATTAACCATGTCAGTATTGTTAGTAGTAACCTTTTGTGTCTCTTAGTATATGACTTCATAAAGTACTCTACTCAGCGCATTAATGGATTCCTGAATAACTCCAGCCTGATCTTGAACTCTATTGTTACTTATTGTATTACATCCATTGTGTATTGTGAGTTCAAACAAGTCAAGGATAAAGCTTCATAGTGTGATCAGAAAAATGATTAGGTAATTTTATGGTCAGTTTATGGTATCACATCTTAGAGTAACTATTAAGGGTCATCAAGGGTTTAGTGTGAATGACCCCTGAAAATGTTATGTGAGTTGATAATAAAAGTAACATAAGTGTATTACACTGTTTATAATTACACTTTTACTCATTTCTCAACTATAAATACCCCCTCATTCTTTCATTTTTATTCACCAATTCATCAGTATCTCTCAATCTCTCTCAATCTTTTTACTACAATTGCTTAATTTATTGTTGAAAATTCGTGAAAATTGTGAAGTTGTTGAATTGAAGTTTTCAAGTGTTCAACGATTTTCAATTTTCAAGAAGTTGTTCGGCAATCCGGTAAACTCGTTTCATATCTTACGTTTTAATAATATATTTTTGTGTGGTTTAGTTTGCATAATTATTATTAATATTGCATTTTCTTTGAAAAAAATGTTTGGTAAAGGAAAAGGTAAAAGCGGTGAAAGTGGTGGCCGTAATACTACCCTTCCCCCGGCTCCCCGACCTAGAAAAGATAATCAAGTTGAAAGTAGTCGCCAACCTAGACGTCCTTCTCCTCCTCCAGTAATGCTTGATAGTGACCACCCTTGTTTTCAATTTACCGATAGTGAATTTTTACATGATGTTGCAGTAGGTGATAGATTAGATGATGAAATTATGAATGCTCTTTATCCTAATGAACCCATCTTAGAGGAAAATGTGGATGACGATGATGATGAAACCCAAGAACCAGATTTAGATGATACACCTACTATTCTGTTAGTAACTCAAGTAATGCACCGGCCGACCATCTGTAGAAACTCCAACTTTTAATAGACAACCTGCTAAACGTCAAGAAACATCATTAGTTTGGAATATTTTTACTCAAGTAAGAGAACTAAATAAGGCTTAAGTGTAAAACTTGTGGGAAATTACTGGTTCATAAATTTAATGGAGACTGTAGCGGCACAGGTAGTTTGACTAGGCACATAAAAACACACCCTAGAGATAAGGCTAGATTTTTGCAAATGCAAGCGCAGCAAGAGGGGACAAGTGTAGATTCTGCGGTTAACCCTAGTACAGGTTCAAATCTAGTTCAACCAGGAATTAATACTGTCACCATAGGTATTTTATATTACGATCTAAATAGAGATCGTGAAGAATTAGCAAAGATGATTATTGTTATGTTCTTACCTTATACTTTTGCTTCTAATCCTAATTGGGTTCATTATATTAGAAGATTTTTTTAATCCTACTTATAAAGGTTGGCCTTGCGCAACAGTTAAGGCTGATATCTATAAATTCAAACATGAATATGAACAATATTTGCACTATTTATTTACTCATATACCTAATCGGATTTCTATTACTACTGATATTGGTAGAAATGTTAATGAATGTGATTATCTAACTGTTACAAGTCATTGGATAGATGAGGACTGGACAAGCAAAAATGTATAACTGCGTATAGAATAAATAATTCACGTCACACATGTAAGTTTATAGCTAATACTGTTTTAGATATTTGTAGATATTTTTACTTTAGCGATAAAATAATGGCAATTTCTATGGATAACGCTTCTAGTAACACTAGTGCTATAGGCATGCTTGCAAAAACACTAAATCCTGCATTTACTAATATTTTTCATGTTACATGTATTTTTCATATTTATCATTTAATTGTCGGTGATGGTATGCGTATTTTAAACACAGAAATTGAAAATGTTCGAATGGCTCTTAATTGGCCTTTTTATTTAAAGCGTAGAACTAGACTTAGAGAGTATTTTAAAAAATGTGATGAATATGGCCTTAGAGAAAGAAAGGTTCCTAACCTTGCCCGACTAGATGGAGTTGTATGTACAAAAGTTTAGTAGTTGCATATGAATACAGAAACCCAATTAATGCAACGTTTAATTCTTGGGTAGGTGGTGAGGATGATGATGAAATGCTTACAACCCAAGATTGGACGAATGTTAAAATTCTTTTGGATTTTTTAGAATATTTTCATGTTGCTACAAATGCATTTTCTGGGCAATATTATCCTACAATTTCAAACTTTTTAGTTTATATTGCCGCACTAGTTGATATGTTTGTTGAATCTGGCGAGGGTGGGGATATTTATGAACTTGCTATAAATGAAATAAAACAAAAATTTTCCTATCCCTCCTATTTTTGTGTTTCTGCAATGTTAATCCTACAATGAAATTGGGAGGTCCTCATTTTTGGTATTCAAATATTTATATGGCTTTAGATCTTTCAAACGAGGAAGTTGCTACACTTGCAGATGTAAAAGCATCAACTAAAATTAATTCTCAAACAGTTTATAATGCTTACCAACTTGCCTTAGAGCATGCTAGGCCAAATATTCCAACCCCTACTTCGTCTAGCTCACAATCGTCTAAAAGAGTTGCAGGCTTAACAACTCTTAATCTTGGACGGAGTTCCGGGGTTCTCAAGTTGATAATTATGATGAAACTTCACATCTAAAGGAGCTTCAAATTTATTTGTCACATGGACTTGAATAGGAGAATCCAAATGGTTCTTTTGATCTTTTGGAATGGTGGAAGTCAAGGGAAAAACATTTTTCGGTTCTTGCAAGGATGGCTCGGGATATTTTATCAATTCAAGCTTCAACTGTTGCATCGGAGAGCGATTTCAGTCAAGAAAGACTTAAAATAGGTGATCATAGAGCGTCGATGAGGGATAGCTTGGAAAAATCGGTACTTTTTAGAGATTGGATCCGCGTGGAAAGAAGAAACTTTGGAATTGCAGAATCACAACCGGCGATAGATGAATCTTATGAAGAAATGATAGCGGAACTTGCGGAGGATTCGGCTTCGCCCGGAAGTGGTGATGAACAAGCTTCTTTTCCACCACCACCAATACAACCTCCTCCCAACCTTGACGGATTTATGAGATTTGTTAGAGATATAATGTAGATTATGACGTAACTTGTACTTTGGCACATCTTCTTTTAGTTTTTTTTTCTTTTAATGGTGGTATTAGTACTTTGTTGTGCTCATTCAATTGGGGGAAGGAAGACTAAGAAAGATATGCCATTTTTGGTAATAAAAATTATAAGACATGCCCTTGAATATCTTTTTTCTCAATATTTCTTTCTCTTTACTTCGAATTATTTATAAGCTACAATATATATATATATATATATATATATATATATATATATATATATATATATATATATATATATATATATATATATAGATAGATAGATAGATAGATAGCATACAATATATACTACAAGAAAATATATACGAGAATATATATGCATAACATACAAGAAAATATACAAGTAATAACATATATACATAAGATACAATATATATATATAAGAGAATTTATATACATAAGAGATACAATATATATACTATGACAAAATATATAACTATATAAATTATAATATATATACATAAGACACAATATATATACTACAAGAAAATATATATACATAACATACAATATATACTACAAGAAAATATATAAGGGAATATATATATACATAACATACAATACATTCTAATTACTACAATACAATATATATTATATATGCTATACTAATAACTAGTATACTATATAAATATATTTTATACTAGTATATTATATACTATTCTAATAACTACTATACAAGATATTTTCTTAAACAAAAACAAATAATAAAAAGCCCGCCAGGCCCACGAAGCCCGGCCATCTAAGCCCAGGACCACATGGCTTAGGCCCGTCACGGGCTGGTCTCACCCATTGAGCCCACGAAGCCCGGGACCGCCAGAGCTTAGGCCCACGAAGCCCAGGCCCGCGAAGCCTTGTTATGTTATCAAAATATAAAGTCAATGGATAGTTATCTCATGCAAGATGTTTATTGGTCATCCTTGTTATGTATGTTTAGGAGTTGATATTATTTTTGAGAAGGTGTCATGACAATGCTTGTAAGTCGATAATGTCACCTGGAAAGATGAATATGCCGTGGAAGGAAAATAGTTTTGCTTGATTGAATACCAGTTAGTTTTGACTTGGAATGTACCATATAGGTGTATTGATCTAAAACTATGCAGTCCATGTTCTGGTATACTTATGATAATGTAGTGCTTGTAATACTGGGATTAGTATTGTGGATATATTCATTGTGGTGCTATGTATAGTTGTGGATGTGTTCTAGAGACGAATTTGGTGATTCTTTGGCATGTGGCTAGGCCTAGTTACAAAGGAGACTCTGCCAAAATTTCAGAAAACTTTGGGAGTTAGTAAAAAATTTAGGGACTTAAGGTAGGTTAGAAAAGAGATGTGTGATGTTAAAGTATTAGGGGAAAGACTCTACTCCTCATTCGAGGACGAATGATCATAAGAGCATATATAATTATGTATAAGGTTTTATATGGTAAAGCATATCGAATGAAATCTCTTTGAGTCTAGTTTCCAACGCTCCAAACCGTTCGTCATTTGGACATTCCTACACAAAGCTATGGTCAAATTACCAAAGGCTGGAAAATGAGATCCTGTGTCATGTTAGATCTGCGTCCGCATGTTAGTTCTGCAGTCCGCATCTACGGTCCGCATTTTGACCGAAGATTGAACCAGTGTAGCTCATTTTTTGACACCGATTTTGCGATGCATTCTGCGGCCCGCATGTCCATTATGCGGTGCATTCTGCTATATCAGAATTGACATCGGAGGGTTATTTTCTTTATTTTCATAACCCGACCCATTTTGATATATAACCTTTAGGGCTTCATTTGGGGTCATTTCCTGCTGATTTTTAAGAGAGGTGAGAGTAGTTTAGAGAGATAAGGAGGAACCGAACATCTAAATCATCCAAATCTTGCATCAATCTTCAAGAATCAAAGAACCTAATCACAAGTTCTTCATCTAAGAGGTAAGATTCTATGCCCTAGGTTTTAATTTCGAGTTTAAAGTATAAGATAGTGTATTGATGTATGATTCTTGGGTATTTTCGTATTGTGATTGCATGCATGTACTACTTAGGTTTATGGGAAGATTTTTTAACATAGATTAGTAAAGATTGGGTTAGGGAATGAAGGAAATCTTAAAAGGAGGATTCGAAATCAGGATGCTCAACTAGTGTTTGATAAAATCCTCAAATGAGTTAGTTTCATGAATATCTTTCTAATATGTGTTTAAATTTTTGTTATGTCTCATAGTAGATTGGAATTGCTAGAGTTTTTTGAGTGTTTTAGTAACTTATGGAAAGCTCAATCGAGGTATGTATGGCTAACTTTGATCTTTGTGAAATCACCTTGTTTGGTGTATGAATATTTGGTATGTGATAGCTACGTGGATTGTTTGTGAAATTCTTGTGATTGGTTTGTAGGGTGTTTGATTAAGTGTTATGTGGTAAGAGTTGAGAAACAAATGATAGAAGGAAATCATACATGATGCAATTGGAACAACTTTGGTAATAACATGTTTGGCTTCTTGTGGGTAATTATTGCAATGGCTTCAATTGCTTGTGAACTTTTGAATATAATGGAATTGAGACTATTGGCGATGGAAACACTCGTAACATTGTTGTGGCTGTGTCTGGAGAAGTATTGTTGTTGCCCTTCTTGTTTGTGAATTGATTGTTGTTTATCTTTGTGATTTGTTGTTTCGTTGTGATTGTTGTGAACTGAAATTGTGCGGCGGGGTCGGGTTGCACGCTGCAACACGGTGTTATATGGTGGCGGTTTGTGGTGATAAGGGTGGCGAAGGTAATAAGGGTGGACGAGGTAATAAGGGTGGAAAAGTGATTGAAATCACTACTGAAATATACACTTGAACATAAATTGTGAAATCATTGATGTGGAATTGCGAAAGGAGACAGCAGGAGAGTTTTTAACCTGTGGGGCACTGATTGCCCCTTTGTTTGGCTAATTGTACCTTCTATGTGTGTTTGATTGTTTCTTTTGTTGCTGTTTCTCACTTGTGTATGGTTGAGTTTACTTGGAACAAAGTTAGATGTTGAAAAATTATTTGTCTTGATTGTTCCTTTGCTTGTTCATTTGATTGTTGTTTCTATCGCTGTTATCCACTTGTGTATGTCTTGAGTTTACTTGGAACAATGTTTTTTCATGCATACCAGTACAAATAAAATGTACTGACATCCCTCTTGAAGGGGTGCTACATTCGTGTTATGATTGTAGGTGGATCCATAGCAGGTACTCCATTCCACCATCCGTATCTCCTCATCACTTCCCGTTAGTTGATTCAGTGAGCGCCTTTCCATTCAGGGCCCTATGTGGCTCATGCCGCTTTCTGTTTTGGGATCTTCTTTTGATGTGTATAAGGTATAGCCAGAGTCTAGTTGCCGACATTTCTATATTATTCTTCAATTATATCTAGAGGCTCCGTAGACAGGTTTTGAGTAGTGTCGGGCATGGTAATATAAAAGATAAATATATATGTGTGGAAATGATGTATAAAAAAAATTGGAAAACCTTTATTATGGTTAATGAAGTTTCTTATGGAAATTGTTATTGATATGTTTATAAAAAATTCGGTTAATGAAGTTCATATCCTATAAATTGCTATTTCACTTGGTTATTAGGTAATGAGAATGAGGGGTACCACGTGGGATAGGAAAGGCACCTAGGTACGCTTGACTGGGGATGCCCGGTACAGTGCCGGTCATGCCCCTCGAATTTTGGGCGTGACACTTGGACATGGCTATGATGGAACTATTGACACTGGTAGACATGTCAATTTTCCGAACCCGATGATTCAACATATGGCAAGAGTTGTAGACACCTCCAATACTAAGCATTCTATGCCTTATGGATTCATGTTGATTGAGCTGTTTGACAAGCTCAACATTTCCTTGCCTGAGCTTATGTGTGTCTATGAAGAAATCAAGGTTAGAGGACCAATATATTATGCTATTCTACCTAGTAGCAGTAGGGAAGCAGAGCTTACTAAGAGGTGGAGTTGGATGTTGAGGGGAATGTCAATCTTCGAGAAAATAATAATGAGTTGAGAAAAGAAACCATGCAGCTTAGGGAAGAGCTCCAAAGGGATAGGAAATCTCATGCTCAACATTTTGCCACCCTTATGAAGCATTGAACCCCTCAACCTCTTACCCATGAACTTGTTCCTTCCCCCAGTGTCCTTAGTTTCTTTTATTATCCTAGTGGTGCATTAGTTTTTGTTTTTCTTAATTCTAGACAGAGTAGGTGGCAACAACTTTAGTTTATTTATTCTAATGGTTTAAGACAAGGTCGTGGGTTTATTTTGGCACTGCTAAACATATAATAATTTTGATGCTTTGTACATGGTTAGATCATAAGCTTAGTATAACTTCTTTAATAATATTTTAGCTTGTGTTGTAACATGTATGGCATTGAATCTTGCATTAACTGTGCTTAATATGTCTAACATTTTTTTGCTATTTTTCGATGATGCCAAAAAGGGGAAGATAGAGTTGAGGGTGTTGTGTATGAATGTTTGTATTTGATGTGATGTGCTTGTTTTTCATAATTGGGTGTGATTACCGGGTTCTAGTATGTACTAAGTTTGTCATTATCAAAAAAGAGAAATTTGTTGAGTATTGAGATTTTGATGATCAACAAAGTTTATTCAAAAGAAATATTTGAAGAACCAAGTCCTTACCGTAGCTGCTTAACTGCTCAAAGAACCAGGTCCTCATGGTGAAGGACCAACCACTTATGGTTGATGATTATACATCCTTGAAAGACAGTAACTTTATCCCAATGTTACGTATGTCCGATTTTAGTGGAAGAAGGCTTCTACACAAGATAAGGATTGCCGCCCAAGAAGCCACGCATAAATAAATGAGAGACAAGTGTCCTAAGACTTGTGGAGCCCTTAGAACAGTAGGAGTCCTATCAAACAAGAAGCTGACTATACATATGACTCCAAGAGGATCATGGAGTCCGGGCATTTAAATGATATCTGTTAGATAATACGCTTAACGCTAGAGGGGGTGAATAGCGTTATAATAAAAATTAGCGTAAACTTGCGGAATTTAAAATTTGCAGGAAATAAATAAGTGCGATAAATAAGAAAGAACACACCGAAGTATTCTGGTTCACCACAACCCGTGGCTAGTCCAGTCCCCGAGAGACTCTCTCGAGATTTCCACTAACTTGTCAAGCTTCCGGGTGCTTAACAAACCTTTACAACTTGAGGATACAAGCCTCAACACCTTTGCTCGGAGATACAACTCTCCAAGACTTCAACCAAAGGAAACACAAGTTCCTTCACAACTTGAGGACACAAGCCTCAACTACCTTTGCTCGGAGATACAACACTCCAAGACTTCAACCAAGGAAACACAAGTTCCTTCTTACAACAAGAGAATAACATCTCTCTTCAAGTGTACAAAACACTAAGCACTCAAACCAGACACTCCTTAATGAGTAGATATGAGTAAAAGAATACGCTGAAGATCGCAACAACTTTCGACAAGAGTTTGACTCTCAAAAACTTATGTAATGAATATAAAATGATAAGCAATAGAGTATGCAACTTATAGCAATTATATGATCAGTTGTTGTGTGTTCTTATTTTTAAAACACTGAAATGAAGCTGTATTTATAGTTGAAAAACTTGGCATTACCGTTGCCTAATTGCCAAAAAATCCTTTCCATATTTTAATTTCAACAATCGATTATACAAAATCAATAATCAATTATTCACCAACGTTCAAAAAATCCTTTCCAAATTTTAATTTCAACAATCGATTATACAAAATCAATAATCGATTACCTCACGGTATTTGAAAACTTTACGACAACGGTCAGCTTCACAATCGATTGTGCAATGTTAACAATCGATTATTTGTCAGTCTTGAAAAATCAATTTAGACACTGCCTCGTGACAATCGATTGTTATATACTCACAATCGATTATTTAATAACTTTGAAAAAGTCTGGAAGACACTGCCTCAACACAATCGATTGTCATATGTTCACAATCGATTATTTTGTGACTTTGAAAAATCTGATGGACACTGTCTCTTCACAATCGATTGTCATTAACTTCACAATCGATTATTTTGAGCGTTGAAAAACTTTGATGGACACTTCCTCATCACAATCGATTGTCATTAACTTCACAATCGATTATTTTGAGCGTTGAAAAACTTTGATGGACACTGCCTCATCACAATCGATTGTCATAAGGTTCACAATTGATTGTCATGCAGATTTGAAAAATCTGATGCTCACTGCCTTAACACAATCGATGGTCATTAGTTCACGATCGATTTTCATGCAGTCTTGGCTTAACATAATCGATTATCATAAGTACATAATCGATTATCTTAGTCCAGATTTTAGAGGCATGTTTAAAAATCATTTTGACTAAAGTAAATATGCATGATTTAAAATCATTTAGCATTAAATTAAATATGCATGATTTTGTAAAAATAATTTCACGAGAGAAGCCATGTCATGAGTCAAGTTGTCGGATCAAGATCACAGATAAGAACGACTCATGTAAAACTATGAAACTTGGTCTTGAGCTTGAATCTCGTTGTATATCAATTGTGCGCTTGTACTTGAACTTCGTCATATATCAATTTGCGCATCGTTTGTCATTCATCAAAACCTACACATATAAACACACGTTTAGTATAATGCCTTGAGAACGTGTTTCCAACAATTTCCCCCTTTTTGAAAATGGCAAACTTTAAGCGGGATATGCATATTAAGCAATTCATAATGACGATTCAAGACAAGAAAAGATATGCAACAAGTATATGGATATGCAATTTGTTCCCCCTCAATATATAAATTCCCCCTCAATTTATGCCGATAAGTATTGAGAGTGCATACCCGTTATCTTCCCCCTTTTGCCATTAGCAAAAAAATGTAATAAGATGGCAAGGATTGAAAAAAAATTTGTTTATTTATTGAAAATAAAGCGTGATTACTTAAAGAAAGTACAATAACTCAAATAACAGCAGTACAATCGATTATTGATACGAGATAATCGATTATTAGACGACAGAAACTGATTTTTCTGAAGAAGACTCGATTATTGCGCGTCATGCTTTATAATTCCCCCTACCTTTAGGGCGATACCTGCAAAAATTCGTTAGACGTCTCCGACGCTCAAGTTAGAAATCATGAAAAAAAAATGCAATGCATGACTTAGATCAACGTGGAGTCAAGAATCCCGAGTTCACTACGAATTCGGAAGGACTCTTTCTCTAAGGGCTTTGTAAAGATGTCGGCCAATTGATCTTTGGTTTCAATAAATTCGATTTCGACATCGCCCTTGAGAACGTGATCTCTTATAAAATGATGTCTAATTTCAATGTGTTTTGTTCGCGAATGAAGAACGGGGTTCTTCGTCAAGCATATGGCACTAGTATTATCACATCTAAGAGGGATATGATCAAGACTTAGGCCATAGTCCAAGAGTTGTTGTTTCATCCATAGGATTTGAGTGCAACAATTCCCCGTGGCTACATATTCAGCCTCGGTTGTGGACAACACAACACTTACTTGTTTCTTGCTAAACCAAGAAACAAAAGAGCTACCGAGCAAATGGCAAGTGCCACTAGTGCTCTTGCGGTCCAATTTGCATCCATCAAAATCGGAGTCGGAATAGCCAACAAGTTGGCATGAAGAACCTTTGGGGTACCATAGACCCACATTTGTAGTACCAACAAGGTACTTCAAAATCCGTTTTACCGCAGTAAGGTGAGACTCCTTCGGACACGATTGAAAACGGGCGCATAAGCACACGCTAAACATGATGTCCGGACGACTAGTAGTAAGATAAAGAAGAGAGCCAATCATACCTCGATACTTCTTAGTGTCGATTTCCTTACCTTTCTCATCTTTGTCTAGATGATCGGATGTGCTCATGGGAGTCGCCATTGCTTTTGCATTGTTCATTTCAAATCGTTTCAGCAATTCTTTGCAATATTTGGCTTGGCAAATGAACGTACCTTCTTTCATTTGCTTTACTTGTAATCCCAAAAAGAATGTTAACTCACCCATCATAGACATCTCAAATTCGCTTGTCATTAAATCGGAAAATTCCTTGCATAAGACATTGTTAGTAGCACCAAATATGATATCATCCACATATATTTGAACTAATAAAATATAATTGTTTTTATGCTTAATAAAAAGGGTGGTGTCAACTTTCCCCCTAATGAAATCATTTTCCAATAGAAATTTACTCAATCTTTCATACCAAGCTCGGGGAGCTTGTTTTAAACCATAAAGAGCCTTTTTGAGTTTGAAAACATGATCGAGAGATTTAAAATCTTCAAAACCGAGGGGTTGTTCAACATAAACTTCTTCTTGAATAACACCATTTAGAAAAGCACTTTTCACACCATTTGATATAAATTGAAATTCATAGAAGAGGCAAATGCGAGCAATAGACGAATAGTTTCTAATCTAGCTACGGGAGCATATGTTTCTTCATAGTCAATACCCTCTTCTTGATTATAACCTTTTGCTACAAGCCTAGCTTTGTTTCTAGTGATTACACCATTTTCATCTAGCTTGTTTCGAAAAACCCATTTCGTACCAATTATGGTATAGTTTTCGAGTCTTGGCACCAAATCCCAAACGTCATTGCGTTTGAATTGATTAAGCTCCTCTTGCATTGCCAAGGTCCAAAATTCATCCCCAATTGCTTCGGAGATGGTTGTTGGTTCAAATTGAGAAACAAAAGCAGTATGTCCTAAGGTGTTCTTAAGGAAGTTTCGGGTACTTACCTTTTCTCCGACGTTGCCAATTACCTGTTCGAGAGGGTGATCTTTGATTGTCCTCCATTCGTTAGGCATTTTAGTTTCTTTCTCCAATTGTGGCGCTTCCTCCGTTGGTTGTTCCAAAATTTCGTCTTGATTTTCCTTAGGCGTTTCCTCTTGTATTTTGTCTTTCAAGCTATCTAAAATACCCGCAAGATCAAAATCGGAATGCTTTCTCGCCAAGCGAGCATTATTTTCGGAAATTACAACATGAGGGGATTCCTCCACAGTTTCGGTTCTTTTATTAAAAACCCTATATGCTTTGCTACGTGAAGAATAACCAATGAAAATTCCCTCATCGGACTTAGCATCAAATTTTCCCAATTGATCTTTTCTATTGTTATGAATAAAAACTTTACAACCAAATACTCTAAAATGGGAGATATTTGGTTTCCTTCCCTTGTAGAGTCCATAAGGGGTCTTCATGAGTATTGGCCTTATGACTACTCTATTTAAGATGTAGCATGCGGTACTCACGGCATCCGCCCAAAAATGTTTGGGAATCTTAGCCTCTTCGAGCATGGTTCTAGCCATCTCTTCGAGACACCTATTTTTCCTTTCCACCACCCCATTTTGTTTTGGTGTTCGTGGAGCGGAAAAGGTATGCTCGATACCGAGTTTGTCACAAAATTCCGCAAAGAGATTGTGATCAAACTCTCCCCCATGATCACTTCTAATTGAAGTGCCGGTTGTTTCCTTTTCGTTTTGAACACGTTTAAGGAAATATTTAAAATTCTGAAAAGCATCACTTTTATGGGCAAGAAATAAAGTCCAAGTAAATCTGGAATAATCGTCAACAATAACAAAAGCATAACGTTTTCTTCCTAGACTTTCAATGCGAGATGGTCCAAATAAATCCATGTGAAGCAATTGCAATGGTCTAGTAGTTGAAGCAATGTTTTTCGATTTGAAAGATGCTTTTGTTTGCTTCCCTTTTTGATAAGAATCACAAATAGAGTCATTTTCAAATTTCAAATTGGGAAGACCAATAACTAAGTTTTGTGAAATCAATTTGTTCAAAAGATGCATGTTTATATGTGCTACTCTATGATGCCATAGCCAAGTATCATCCTCTTTGCTCATAAGGCAATCCACATATTCGGGTGAGGAATTAGCAAGATCAACCATATAAATATAATCCACTCTAAAACCACGAAGTATAATTTTGAAATCACTACGTCTAAATACTAAGCATTCATCCGAATCAAATAAGGCAAGATTTCCCTTGTCACATAATTGACTTATGCTCAAGAGATTATGCTTTAAACCTTTAACAAGTAATATATGCTTAGTAGAAGAATTTTCATCCTTACCGACCGATCCGATGCCGATGATCTTTCCTTTATTGTTGTCACCAAAAATAACACTTCCTCCTTCTTTGTGTTCTAGTTGAAGGAATTTGGATTCGTCTCCCGTCATGTGCTTGGAGCATCCACTATCAAGGTACCATAGTACACTTATCCCTTCAAACACACCTACAAAACAAATTAATGAGTTTTAGGTACCCATGCCATTTTGGGTCCTTGAGGGTTAGGCATATCATAATGATGCGATTGAGTGATATGTCTATGTCGTGTAAAACATGCAGGAGCAAAATGACCAATTCGTCTACAATAATGACAAGTCACGTTGGGATTATGCATCCTTCTAGGTTCATAGTAATTAGACGGACGAAAATTGTTCACTCTATTTTCGACACTATGGCTATTGCGCATTTCATGAAAGTCATTTCTCCTACTATTATGAGCAGCATTTCTAGAATAATTGTTTCTAGATTGAGGGCCATTTCTAGGTGTTCTAAAAGGTTCAAACTTCCTTCTAGTGTGTGGCCTAGAATATGCATCATTTCTAGAGTAGTTATTTCTAGGTGGTAAGTCATTTCTAGGTCTTCTAAAGTGTTCAACATTTGGTCTAGCATGCATATTGGTTCTAGGGTTGTTATTTCTAGGATGAGCATTTGTTTTATTAATCCTAGGTTGAGCCTTAGGTGGTTGGGGTTTGGCTTCAACCTTTTCTTTAGGCTCATTCTTAAAACCTATGCCATGCTTGGTTGACTTCAAATTAACAAGAACCTCATTCAAATTTTTATTGGAGGAATTAAACTTATCTAAGGTGCCCTTAAGCCTTTCTACTTCATTTTTGAGATGCATGCAAGAAGTAAAATTTCTAATAGAACTTTCGGGCTTGTCGGCGCTTCTCTTACCGAAAAACTTGTTTTCCTCTTTCAACTTCTCATTTTCTAAAATCAGTTTTACCAAATCCTTTTCTTTCAATGAGAGTTGTTTTTGAAAATCTTTTTCTTTTGAAGAAGCATTTTCTTTTATGCTTTTAACAGTTTTTGAAGCTTTAATAAATTCACTATATAACTCATCAAAAGCATTTTGCATTTCTTCAAGGGAAAAGAAATTTTTAGAAGAGATTTGACATACCTCATCTTGCTTGTCTTCTTGTGCCAAAAGACAAAGGTTTGCGCTTTCCTCTTCTTCTCCTTCGCTTGACTCATCTCCGGAGTCTCCTCCCCAAGATATATATGCACGTTGCTTTTTGAAAGATTTCTTTTCCTTTTTGATGTTTGGGCAATTTGATTTGATGTGCCTGGTTTCTCCGCATTCATAGCACTTTATTTGTTCTCCTTGCTTTTTGCCCTTTCGTTCATACTCTTTTGGCATGAACTTTTGAAATCTTTTGATAACGAGTCCAAACTCGTTGTCTCCGTCCTCATCAATTTGCGGTTGGCTTGTGCTTGCCATTAGAGCGATTCTTTGCCTCCTTTGATCATCAACAAGAGGGTTAAGTATAGTAGATTCATAAGTCTTAAGATTACCTCTTAATGCGTCGATGGTAACATTTGGGACACCAATGGATTCTTGAATCGCGTCGGCCTTTGATCGCCATGCCGAGGTGAGACTTCTAAGGATTTTTCGGACAAGTTCCCTATCCGTGAAAGTCTTCTTGAGAGCATGTAGGTCATTTACGATTATTGAAAATCGTTCAAACATTTCATCTACCTTTTCACCTTCCTTCATGTGAAATAATTCATAAGCATGGGTTAGGAAATCAATTTTGGCTTCCCTTACCTGGTCCGTACCTTCGTACATAATTTTCAGCTTGTCCCACATTTCCTTCGCCGTTGTGCAACACGATATTTTCCTGTAATCGTCAGCATTTACAGCACAATATAATAAATTAATTGCTTTAGCATTATTTTGCACCTTTCGGATATCATCCGCGTCATATTCTTCTTCGGACTTGGGAACCCATTCGTTTTCAACCTTTTTGGTTGGAATTTGATTTCCCTTTGTTATCACCTTCCAAAGATGAAAATTGTTTGCTTGAACGAAGATTTTCATCCTCTCCTTCCAGTACGTATAGTTTGTACTGTTGAATAGTGATGGTCGGGTGGAGCACTGTCCTTCCTCTATTCCTGCAAAAGAGTCACGAGTAGAAGCCATGGAAATTTCTCTCAAACTGGTAAGTCTTCAGAGAGTTGGGCTTTGATACCAATTGTTAGACAATACGCTTAACGCTAGAGGGGGGAGGGGTGAATAGCGTTATAATAAAAATTAGCGTAAACTTGCGGAATTTAAAATTTGTAGGAAATAAATAAGTGCGATAAATAAGAAAGAACACACCGAAGTATACTGGTTCACCACAACCCGTGGCTAGTCCAGTCCCCGAGAGACTCTCTCGAGATTTCCACTAACTTGTCAAGCTTCCGGGTGCTTAACAAACCTTTACAACTTGAGGACACAAGCCTCAACACCTTTGGTCGGAGATACAACACTCCAAGACTTCAACCAAAGCAAACACAAGTTCCTTCACAACTTGAGGACACAAGCCTCAACTACCTTTGCTCGGAGATACAACACTCCAAGACTTCAACCAAGGAAACACAAGTTCCTTCTTTCAACAAGAGAATAACAATTCTCTTCAAGTGTACAAAACACTAAGCACTCAAACAAGACACTCCTTAATGAGTAGATATGAGTAAAAGAATACGCTCAAGATCGCAACAACTTTCGACAAGAGTTTGGCTCTCAAAAACTTATGTAATGAACATAAAATGATAAGCAATAGAGTACGCAAGCTTATAGCAATCATATGATCAGTTGTTGTGTGTTGTTATTTTTAAAACACTGAAATGAAGCTGTATTTATAGTTGAAAAATTTGGCATTACCGTTGCCTAATTGCCAATTAAGAGTTGCTGATTTTACTGTGTGACAATCGATTGTCAAGAAGCCACAATCGATTGTTTGCCAATCGTTCCAAAAATCAATCCCAGATTTTACGCTTAACAATCGAATATCCAAGATCAACAATCGATTATTGGCAACGTTCAAAAAATTATTTCCAGATTTTACGTAAAACAATCGATTATACAAAATCAATAATCGATTATTCAGCAACGTTCAAAAAATCCTTTCCAGATTTTAATTTCAACAATCGATTATACAAAATCAATAATCGATTATTCACCAACGTTCAAAAAATCCTTTCCAGATTTTAATTTCAACAATCGATTATACAAAATCAATAATCGATTACCTGACGGTATTTGAAAACTTTGCGACAACAGTCAGCTTCACAATCGATTGTGCAATGTTAACAATCAATTATTTATCAGTCTTGAAAAATCGATTTAGACACTGCCTCGTGAAAATCGATTGTTATATACTCACAATTGATTATTTAATAACTTTGAAAAAGTCTGGAAGACACTGCCTCAACACAATCGATTGTCATATGTTCACAATCGATTATTTTGTGACTTTGAAAAATCTGATGGACACTGTCTTTTCACAATCGATTGTCATTAACTTCACAATCGATTATTTTGAGCGTTGAAAAACTTTGATGGACACTGCCTCATCACAATCGATTGTCATTAACTTCACAATCGATTATTTTGAGCGTTGAAAAACTTTGATGGACACTGCCTCATCACAATCGATTGTCATAAGGTTCACAATCGATTGTCATGCAGATTTGAAAAATCTGATGCTCACTGCCTTAACACAATCGATTGTCATTAGTTCACAATCGATTGTCATGCAGTCTTGGCTTAACATAATCGATTATCATAAGTACATAATCGATTATCTTAGTCCATATTTTAGAGGCATGTTTAAAAATCATTTTGACTAAAGTAAATATGCATGATTTAAAATCATTTAGCATTAAATTAAATATGTATGATTTTGTAAAAATAATTTTACGAGAGAAGCCATGTCATGAGTCAAGTTGTCGGATCAAGATCACAGTTAAGAACGACTCATGTAAAACTATGAAACTTGGTCTTGAGCTTGAATCTCGTTGAATATCAATTGTGCGCTTGTACTTGAACTTCGTCATATATCAATTTGCGCATCGTTTGTCATTCATCAAAACCTACACATATAAACACACGTTTAGTATAATGCCTTGAGAACGTGTTTCCAACAATATCCATCTGGACTGCTGAGGTTATCCTTTTACACTTCCACTGAAGACCTACATTTTACACACTCTAGTCGAGTACCAGTATTGTATTCTTCTTGAATCAGTCTAGTGAATGTGTTTTAGGAAATAGAGTTTTAGTCAAAGTGCCACAAATAATTAGTGAGTTGTAGGGAGTGCTTGCTTTACAGATTGGAGAAATTTATAAATACAATAGCTGTAGTAGGAGTATCAGAGAGTATTAATTTGTAGTCTTGTAATAGATGCATTTTGGCCCATTATTCTACCTGAGTTGAAGTTAAAATCGTAAGCAGTAGGTTGTGATTTTTGCATCTTTTGAGTCAGGTGATTTTCCACATAAAATTATTATTTTTATTTTACTGCTTCCATATTAAAGGAGTACGGTAAATAACTAAGTTCTTTAGTGATTCATAAGGGCACTCAAACTAATAATGTATCCATCTAAAATCAATGATATACCTTTCAAAATGATAGTAGAAGATGTTCATGTATTCTTTTAACCATATTCTTCCTGATGTTCCAAGCGTCAATACCACACAAGAGAGGGGGGGGGGGGATGATTCGTGTGGTACCTAATTTTGGATCTAGAAGAACCTGGTTCTTCAAGATGTTCTAACTACTACTTTTTGCGGAATTAAAAATACAGAAATTAAAGAACACCGACATTTTTACATGAGAAACACCTGGTTCAAAAGATGAAAAAACCACGACTTACTACTCAGTAGGATTTTCCCAAACATCCACTAAAATCAATGATCCAAAACATCATTTACAAAACTCTTGTAAACCTAAGGATTAACTCTAATCCTAGTGTGGCACACAGCCTCAACTGTTGCGATACCTTCAAGTTAACTCTAACTTGAATATTCAAAGTACCTAATACAATTACTACTATAAAAGCTAGAAAGGTTCAAGTTTAAACCACCTACTACATTTGAACTAGAATAAGAATAAGCACAACGGAACTGGTTCTTCTATCTCGTTCAAGTAGCTAAATGAGTGCACACTTTAATCTCAAATAAATTGCCTTAAAAATTGTCTTGCTTTTTTTCTCTCAATTTTGTTTAACTACTACGTATGTGCACCGTTGTAAAAGAGAACAAACTCAGCTATTTATTATGTTAGAAATCACAGCTTGATTGAGACTCAATTGTTGCTCCTCCATTGAATTTGAGTCCTTGAATAATACAAACTCCAGCCCTTATCCTTGATCCAGATTGAGTTCTCTTAACATAAGGAGACTTCTTCTCCTTATCCCATATGCAATATTTTCTACCAATTCAGAAGATATTCAGAATATATTGTTGCTTATCCCTAAGCCTTATCTTCTTCGCGTGCATCTCATATGTATATGTGGATAACCACTTTGTCTCATAAGATGGACTTGGTCCAGCACTAAGTTTATTTTTAATCCTTAAGAACTTCAACTGAACTTGGGCCAACAAATTTCCCCTTTTTGATGATGACAAACTCAATACTTTTACTGATAAGAGAACCTGTGGAACCCAGCTAAAATATCAACACTTTTACTTAGGAATCAACTCATCATTAATGACCAGATTTTATCACGTTATAAATATCATTTTATAAGAATATAAAGTAAAGCACAATATTTCTTCCCCCTATTAGCATCAACGAAAAGTTTCATATAATGTGAATCCCAAATTTTTATAGTTATTGATGGCCACTGGGGCAGCTACAGGTGAAAAAATGGTTTAGCAAAATAATAATAAAACTTGACATAAAATTTAACTATTAAGAACAAAATCTTCACAAAGCAAGAGAAAAGCAAATTGTCATTGATAGGAAATGCTTCTACAAACCATTTCACAAAAAGAAAGAAAAACATCCAACCATGAGCAAAAAACAATCAAAGAAAATCCCTAATCTGGGTCATTGGGGGGAGGGGGGTTACTAGACTAGTTTAAGGAAAGTGCAGGAAGACCTAAGGCTTGGAGGAACTAGAGGGATGGGATTGGAGAAGATTGAGCATTTTGAAACATCCCTTCACCCTTTTCCTTTTCTTTTGCTCGCTCATCTTTTAGGCTATTCCTCTCATTTTCCAGTTCAATAACTCGAGCTTGAAGCCTAGCAATATCAGCATCCTTTGTTCCACACTTTTGAACCAAAGCCCTAACCTTGCTGTTACAAGGAGTCTTCGGAGATGAACCAGGTTCAACTGGGGCTACACTGAGGAGATAGTCACAAGCCTGGAAGGTTTCGACACCTAAATGGTCCTTGCTGGAGGCCATCCTCCATTTTTTCAAGGGAACATCCAACCTATCCAGTACAGTCGTCAGTACGAACCCATATGGAGTAGCATGAACCTTGGAGCCATTTATGACCTTGTCCAACAACTTGACAATGAAGGCATGCCAGTTAATCTATTTTCCTCTTACAAGGCATTCCAGAAGAATACTGCCTCATCACTTCTGGGATCAAACTTAGCTAGGGAGTCTTTTCCATTATTGTGCACATAGCACTTGCAACCAAATGGCCTGAGATGAGATATGTTTGGTTTTCTCCCTTTAACTAATTCATAGGGAGTTTTCTCAATAAGAGGTCTAGTCATGCATCTATTAATTATGTAGCATACAGTATTTACAGCCTCTGCCCAGAAGCTGTGAGGTACTTTACTAGAGAGAATTATGGTCCTTGCCATATCCTCAAGGGTCCTGTTCTTTCTTCCAACTACTCCATTTTGCTAAGGAGTCCTAAGGGCAGGGAAGTTGTGATCTATACCATTTTCATCACAATTTTCAGCAAATTTTACATTTTGAAATTCAATTCCATGATCAGGTCTAATGGATGCAAGTTAATTTCCTAATTAATTCTGAGTTTTTCTAACAAAAGCAGTAAACGTTTCAAATGCCTAATCTTTAGATATCATAAATAGTACCCAAGTAAATCAATAATAATCATTAACGAGCACCATCACATATGTCTTTCCACCTCTACTCATGGTTATCATTGGACCACAAAGATCCATATGAACCAGTTCCAACATCTTAGACGTACTTATCATTTCTTGGATTTGAAGGATGGCCTTACCTGCTTCCCCCTTGCACATGCCTCACAAACTTTGTCTTCCTTGAACTTGATATTGGGTAACCCTATCACCAAGTCCTTGGAGAGTAATTTGTTTAGGTAATTTAAACTGTCATTGGCAAGTCTTTTGTGCCACGGGAGGGGATCATTAACTAGCACACTTAAACAAGTGAGTTCATTTTTTTGAAGAGTTGACAAACCTGCAATGTAAATATTGTTAAATTTCTTTCCTTGCAAAACAATCTTGTTAGTGGTAAATGTAATCACAAAGCATTTGGTAAAGGTGAAAGCTACAATGTTACCTCTATCACACAATTGTGGAACACTGATTAGACATGTATCAAATTGAAAACGTTGATGATAGTGTCAAGCGTCCCGCAAAATAATAAATCTCCACTTTTCAAATAAAGTATCAAGAACATCAATCAATAGGAGATCATAAACATAGAATGAATAAAAAAAAAACTAGCCAAAAACAAATCTTGAATATCATGCTTAGTTTCTTCAACAACTCCAAATGAGTAATCCCTTAAACAACACGGTATATATTCTCTTAAGAGTAAGGTCATGAAAAGTAACAAGGTTATCCATAATACCTAGGCATAAGTATTTATCTTTGGAATAAAACACAAATATCATTCTCAAAACTATATTAAATTTCTCATATATCAATTCATAACATGAATCAACAGCAACATCAAAGAGTTATTGTCCATCAACACATAGTTGCTACTACAAAAGTCAAAGGTATAACAATTTATCTTCATAGCTTTTGATAGGCCAAATATAAGTACTAAAAAAATCATGCATGCCATTCTTGACTTTAGATAGAAATGATACATCTAACCCCTTTATATCCAAATATGGTGATTCCAAGGTGATGTTATAAACGTCAATACCACACAAGAGGAGGGGGGCTGATTTGTGTGGTACCTAATTTTTGCTTTAGTAGAACCAGGTTCTTCTAAGTGTTCTAACTACAACAGTTTGCTGAATAATAAATACTGAAAGTAAAGTGCAAAGATATTTTTACGTGGAGAACACCTGGATCAAAAGGTGAAAAAAATCAGACCTACTACTCAGTAGGATTTTTCCAAACTCCACTAAATTCACTGAGCCAAAAACAACATTTACAAAACTCTTTGTAAACCTAAAGGATTAACTCTAATCCCAGTGGCACACAGCCTCAACTGTTGCGATACTTTAAAGTTAACTCTAACTTGAATACTTAAAGTATCTATACCCTTTTTAATGGTAGTCTTAATAGTTTAATAATTCAACTAGTGGTCTTCTTGACTAAAAAAAGGAGTCAGCCCAACATGGGCAATGATAGACAGACAAAAGATTTACGCAGTCGTTGTGTGCTTGCTTTGTGCACTGACACAACAGAATTTGAAGCTTCTCGGCATACTAGCCCTATAACGGAGTCAGACCCAACCACAATCTCTTAGTATAAAGCGGAGCAGGACCGTTGGCCTGATCTGACTCTCCACCCAACCGCCCTGGCTTATGTTTCTGAATCAACTGCATCGTAAGCTACTATAGCTCTTGCCATGGCTTCTAAATAAGCTGAAAGGTATCATATGAAAACTTACTACAATTTAACTAGACTTAGAATAAATACAATGATAGAACTGGTTCTTCTGTCTTAGTTCAAGTAGCTTCAGGCGTGTACACTTGTAACTCACATATATTGCTTGCAAATCAGACTTTCTCTTTTTGCTCTCAAATATGCTTAACTTCTGCGTATGTACATTGACTATAAAAGAGAACAACTTGGTTATTTAATAGATTAGTAGTTAGAGTTTGATCAAGGCTCTAATGTTTATCCTTAGTCGATTTGAGTCCTTAACCAATGCAAACTCCAACCCTTATCCTAGCTTAGGATTGTGTTCTTTAATCATAAGGAGACTATCCTCCTTAGAACTCAATGCAATCTTTTTAATTCAGTTCAGAAGATATTTGCTGCGTAATTTTCAATACATATCTTCTTCACATGCCTTCCATGTGCAATGGTTATGACAAACTGTATCTCTCAAAATGGACCAGATCCTTCCCTGAGTTCATTTTTCAATCTTAAAAACATCAACTGAACTTGAGCCAACAAATTCCCCTTTTTTGATGATGACAATCTCATGCTTTTAGTGATCAGAGAACATGTGGAACTCAGCTGAAATATCAACACTTAGAAATTTTTTTAACTTATCACAAGGGCCAGGTTTAAATTAGGTCATAAACATCACTTGTTCATGTAATGAATTTAAGCACAATATCTTGACCCTTTTGGCATCATCGAAAAATTGAATAAATAATGTGAATCCCAGAAAGTTAATTTGTACTCATGGTCATTGGGGTAACAGCAACTGAACACATGCCTTAGTTAATCAAAAATCAACTCATATAAAAAAATTAAGAACAGAATTAACAAAAAGCAAAGAAGGTGCATTCATTGTTTAGTGGTGTTTCTACATTGCAGTCCACAAGAACATAAACTTAATTTCCAACCATGAGCAAAATCAAAAGGAAACAAACAGATAATATCCCAAATTTGTGTCACTGAGGGGAGGGTCTAGACTTGTTCACAATAGGACAGGATACCTAAGGCTTAGAAGAGCTGGAGGGTCGGGTTTGTAGAAGGTTGAGCATTTGTTGGAGCATTCCTTCATTTTTCTCCTTCTCTTTCGCAAGTTCAGCTCTCAACCCATTCAGATGATCACAAGCTTGAAGGGTCTTGATGCCAAAGTGCTCTTTGTTGGAAGCCATTTCCCACTTCTTCAGGGGAACATTCAATCTTTCAAGCACAGTTGTCAAGATAAATCCATAGGGAATGGCATGAGCCTTTGAGCCATTGAGCACCCTTTCAAGAAGCTTCACAATAAAGGAAGGTAAGCTGATCTACTTACCTTCATTCAAGCATTGCATAAGAACCATATTCATATAATTTTGTATGGCTTCTCTCTTGTCTGGGCAAAAGGCATTTGTTGACAAGCTCAAAAAGCACTTTGTGTTCTGGCCTCATTTCACTTTTTTGACCAGCCCTGGCCTTAGGCATCTCCTCATATGATGTGGTGTCATGTAAATTCCTAGTGATATGAAGATCTGTAGGCAGTCCATCCAGACATGGCCACCTCTGCCTTGTATAGTAATCATATCCCTCACTAGGGATGTCCAGAATCTTGCCCAGCTTGGTAGCATTGAACTTTACTTTTACTCCATTAATTGTGCTAGTCACCAGCCCATTTTTCACCATCCCATTTGCCATGAACTCAACAAGTTCTTTCCTGGCCGATTTACCATCCATGTGAAGGACCATGTCCTTCCACCCCTGTGCTTCTAGTGCAGTCACAAGTCTCATCATATGTGGCTTCTCCAGGACTTTGAGTAGTCTTCCTTTATAGATTTTCCTCTTGCCAAATATGGCATACCTGTCCTATTTCTTTTCGGATTCCTCTTCTTCGTCCTCACTGCACTCATCATCCTTTTCTTCAATTATCTTCACTTGTTTTTCTTTTGCAGCTGACCTAGTTCTCTTGGCGAGAGAAGGTTCAGTAGATACTGGCTTGGAGGGTTTCTTGGCAGAAGTCTTGGTTCCCTTTGATTTGGTGGTGGAACACCCGCAATAGTACTCTTTTCCAGATGGACATGTTCCATCTCTTCTTCTTCCTCTTCAACCACAGCCTCAGAACATTCACCTATTTTTGCTTTCCCTTTCTCAATCATTTTTTTCTTACTTTATTCTAAAGCTTTCTTCAACTATGCTTCACTCTCCCTAACCTTACTTCTAGTGGCTCTAATCCTAGGAGCAGACTTGGCTGATGAAGGTTTGCTTTTCTTGGTTGGTTTAGACGCAGCAGGGGTCCTTTGTGAGGAAGCCTTGCATTTTTTTGGATCATAACTAGACCACACCTTCTTCATTAAATCAACCAATTCCTCTCCAAATTAACCAGGTTCATCTGGTTCTTTGCTCAGGTTAACCAAACACACAGCAGCTTTACCTGGTCCGCTCCCCCTGACTTCGAGACACCATCTTCCCCACTCCCACATATGGCCAAAAATTCTTTCTTTTTTTTCTTCCTCATTTTCAGGAATCAGTCACACCTACATCTCTAGCAGCCCCTATTAGAACAAATGTATTTTCCTCCCTCTGAACTACATCAGAAAAAACAAAGCATGAGTTTTCCACTCCTTAGGTTTCTTGAGTTTTGGCATTTTCAGAAGACCGAGGTTCATATCCTTCACTGGCGGAGATGTAGTCATCAGATTCAGAGCTAGAGTTGGTCTCCTTTGTTGAAACTTCTATCTTTTAACTGGACTGTATTTTTTCATTCAAATCTTTCCTCAGAGAACCGGCAGCTACAGTTGTTCTTACTAGCATTTTCTGGCAACGAAATCTTGGTTTTGGGGTTTCAACATGTGGTGTGGAAGATGAGGTGGTGTTGGGTTCAACGGGTGGTGGAGTTCCAGGATTGTCTTGAGGATTTGTCATGCTGAAGAATTTTTTGAAACCTTACGAGAATTTGGAGAATTTTGGAGACGAGAGTGGATGATCAGGGGTTATGAGTGATTTGGGGGCTTTTAAAGAGGGGTAATGATTACTCAGAAATGACAGCTTTTTCAGAGTTCTTGTAGAATTCTAATCAATTTAGAGTTCTGGTCTCCTTAGTGATTATTATGATTGCTAATATTTAGGAGAGGGTTCCATTATATTTAGACTTCTTGTTTCAATGAAACTGGTTCAATTTGCCGAACGGATGGAATTGTTAGGACGTTTGGTATATCTAGGACTCTTGCTCATGATTGATAACTAAATTTTTCTAATTGTGCAAATTATTGAAACATACCTGAACTTTCTCATGAGCATATATGAACCAGGTTCTTCAAGTGAACATTCTTTTGATTATGCCTCAAATGTCATAATAGAAAATTTGTAAGAGATTAGTGAATCGTATAAACACATGTCACAAGAGTATACTATTTACAGTATGAGACTGAGTAGGCATTAGTCTAATATTTACATGAATTAAGAACTCCTAAGCAAAAAAATTATTTTTAAATTTTTTTAAATTTTTTTCTCATTGTACATTCTAAACTGGACCTTTTAGGTGATCTTAATCATCCATATTTCTAACATGTTCTTTTCAAAGTTTTCTCTATTTAGTGCCTTAGTAAAGATGTCAGCCATTTGTTTTTCAGTAGCACAAAATTCTATGGAGATTAGTTCTTTCTCATAGTTATCTCTTAAGAAGTGGTGTCTAACATCTATGTGTTTAGTCCTTTTGTGATGAACATGGTTCCTTGTCATACTAATTGCACAATTGTTATCACAAAATATCGGTATGCACCCTACTTCAATTCCAAAGTCTACCAGTTATTGCTTAATCCACAGTAATTGAGCACAACATGAAGCAGCAGCAACATATTCAGCTTCATAGTTGAGAAGCCACTTAATTCTGCTTTTTGGTAGCCCATGATACAAAACAAGACCCTAGGAAGTGTGCCATACCCGAAGTGCTCTTCCTATCCACTAGAAAACCTGCATAGTCAGCATCAACATCTCCAATTAAGTCAAAATTACTAAGTTTGGGATACCACATGCACAGATTAGTTTCCTTTCAAGTATCTTAATATTCTTTTGATAGCTGTCAAATATGACTCCTTTGTATTTGCCTGGAAATGTGCACAAATACCTACACTGAAAACAATGTCAGGTCTGCTGGCAATAAGATAAAAAAGTGAACCAATCATACCTCTATATAACTTTTGATCAACTGATGAACCAGGTTCATCAACATCTAGTTTTGTGGTAGTTGCTATAAGTGTATGTATTTCTCTAGATTCTTCCATTTTAATCTTCTTGATTAGTTCCTTTGTGTACTTCTGCTGATGGATAATAGTTCCATCTGGACTTTGTTTAATCTCTAGCCCCAAGAAAAAATTGAGTTCACTCATCATGCTCATTTCAAACTCACTTCCAGTTAGTTTAGCAAAGTCCTTACTTAACCTATCTATAGTAGCCTCAAATATTATGTCATCAACATATATTTGTACAACAAGAATATCTTTACCTCTTTCCCTTAGGAACAGAGAGCTGTCAATTTTACCTCTTTTGTACCCCATGCTCAAGAATGAATTTTGACAATCTTTCATACTAAGCACTTGGGGCCTGCTTGAGACCATTGATATATTAATCTTGCTTGTATACATGATCAGGATATTCTTTGCTTTTGAATCGTGGAGGTTGTTTCACAAACACTTCTTCTTTGAGATAGCCATTTAGGAAGGCACTTTTGACATCCATTTAATGAAGAGTGAATTCCATATGTGCTTCAAAGGCTATGAGGAGTCTAATTGCTTCAATCCTAGCAACTGGAGCAAAAGTATCATCATAGTCAATGCCTTCCTCTTGACTATAGCTTTGAACCACCAACCTTGCCTTGTTTCTTGTGACTGTTCCATCTTCATCGAGTTTGTTCCTGAAGAACCATTTTGTCCCAATGACTGATTTGTCCTTGGGTCTTGGAACAAAATGCCAAACTTGGCTTCTTTAAATTTGACTGAGCTCATCTTGCATAGCATTGACCCAATCTGCATCCTGTAGAGCTTCACTCACATTTTTAGGTTCTATGACGGATAAAAAGGCATCAAATTCACATGGATTCTTCAGTTGAAATCTAGTCCTGACTCCAGATGTTGGATCAGTTATAACGTTCTCATTGGGATGAGAACTCAGGTACTTGTAAGATTTCCCCACCAGCTGGTTCCTGCTAGATGCTCCTTCATCGTTATACTGTAGAAGAACAGGTTTAGGTACATGTTCCTTTAGATAATTTTGTTCAGTTTCACTCAGATTGGTTCCCCCTGTTAGGTTGCCGTGGGTTGAAGGACATGTTCCATCACCTACTCCTTCCTTCGATGCCACCTTGACTTATGATGTGGCTTCAGCCAATTGTCTCAGCAGTCCGATGGCTTCATCTTCATGTCCCTGTCTCTTAGAAAGAGTGTTAGATTCATCAAATACAACATGTACACTTTCTTCTACACATAGAGTTCTTTTATTAAGCACTTTATATGCTATGCTATGCTAAGAATATCCCAAGAATACTCCCTCATCACTTCTGGGATCAAACTTACTTAGGGAGTCTTTGCCATTATAGTGCACATAGCACTTGCAATGAAAATCCCTAAGATGGGATATGTTTGGTTTTATCCCTTTAAGTAACTCATAGGGAGTTTTCTCTACAAGGGGTGTATCATGCATCTATTTATTATAGAACAAGCAATGTTTATAGCCTCTTCCTAGAAGCTATGAGGTAGTTTACTGGAATGAAGCATAGCCCATACCATATCCTCAAGGGTCATGTTCTTCCTTTCAACTACCCCATTTTGCTGGGGGGTCAGGGGTAGAGAAATTATGATCCATTCCATTTTCATCACTAAATTCAAAAAAAATTGCATTTTCAAATTCAGTTCCATGATCAGACCTAATGGATGCAAGTTGATTTCCTAATTGTTTCTGCGTTTTTCTAACAAAAGAAGTGAACATTTCAAATGCTTCATCTTTATTGGTTAGAAACAACACCCAGTAAATCTAGAATAATAATCAACAAGCACCATTACATATCTTTTATCACCTCTGCTCATGGCTCTCATTGGACTACATAGATCCATACGAAGCAGTTGCGACGTCTTGGACGTACTTACCATTTTCTTGGGTTTGAAGGATGACCTTATCTGCTTTCCCCTTGCACATACCTCATAAAATTTGTCTTCCTTGAACTTGATATTAGGTAACCCTATCACCAAATCCTTGGAGACTAATTTGTTCAATTGATTTAGACCGGCATGGCCAAGTCTTTTGTGCCAAAGGAGGGGATCATTAATTAATACACTTAAGCAAGTTAGTTCATTTTTAGGTAGAGTTGAAAGATCTACAATATAAATATTGTTAACTCTCCTTCCCTGCAGAATAATCTTGTCAATAGCAAGGTTAATCACAAAATATTTTGTAGAAGTGAAAGCCACAGGATTACCTATGTCACACCGTTGTGACACACTAATCAGGCTATATTTTAAACCATCCATCAAATAGACATTCTCAATTGAATGAGAGTCTGTCTTTCCTACGTTTTCAACTCCAATTATCTCACCTTTCTTTCCATTTCCAAAGGAGACATTACCTCCTTTTAGGTTCTCAAGTGAAAGAAATTGGTCCTTGTTACTAGTCATATGTTTTGAGCAGCCACTATCCATGTACTATATTTGGCTATTCCCCTTCACTTGGACCTGTAAAACGAAATCATTGGTTAGTATTAGGAACCCAAACTAGTTTGGATCCCTTTCTATGGGAAAATGATGAATTAAATTTTTCTTTGCCCAACTAGGTAGTTTGTGTTTTTCTTGAACAAAAGATTCGTTCTTTTGACTGGCCTTTTCTTTTGCATTGAATTTATTTTCTTAATGGTTAGTCTTACCATAGTGCGTGCAGATCTTATTCTCAGGAATTGTGAGGTACTTATTTTTGGGATCCCATTTTGGAGCTTGTGTCCCAAATCCAAGTCCTCTCTTATTTCTACTATGATGTTCTTGCAGCCAGAAGAGTGCATCGGAAGCCTTGTTCCATTTGCATGTTCTGTCTAGTTCATGCTTCACATTTCTTGAATATTCTTTTAGGACTTTAATCAATTCATATTTCATGTGCAATTCATCTTTTTTTCCAAGATTTTCTTCTAGGGTGAGAAATGATTGATCAGCATTTTTCTTTCCTATCCCTAATTTCAGTTTTATATTTTCAGATCTAAGTTCTAGGACTTTATTTTCATGTTGATGAACCTGGTTCTTCAACTCAGTATTTGTGTTGTAACTCTCATCAACCCTAGATTCTACCTTTTGCATTTTTCTTCTGGGATAACACATTCCCTAGACAGAACATCCTTCTCGCGGTTTATTATTTCAGACTCATCTATGAAGTCCAACAATAGCTCAGCCAACTTTTCTTTAGACAAGAACTCAATCTTTTCTTTAATATGTAGAATACTTACCTCCTGTGCATCTTCTGATTCTCCAATGGCCATAAGAGCTTGCTCATCTTCAGCTTCATTTTCTGAGTCCTTACCCGATGTTTCTCCCCATGCAACAATAATATCTTTAGTTGATCTTTTGTTCCTTCTTGGTTGAACCTGTTCCTTCTTCCAGTTTCTTCTGTTGCCCTTTCTTTCTTCCATTCAATCTCCCTTGAGGGAAGTTTCTGATATGGTGATCAGTCTTCCCACATTTGTAACACCCCTCATTGGTTTTTTTTCGGGAGCCGTATGTTTATTGAATGTTGTTCCTTTAGAAGGACCCTTTCCTCTCATAAGATACTTCTTGAAATCCCTAGTTATCATAGCCATTTCATCATCTTCAAGATCCGATCCTTCTGAGATTCTGAGAGCCAGACTTCTTTCTTTCCTTGGAGCATCCATCTTCATTGTATGCCTTCTCAATTCATAGGCAGTAAGATTTCCAATCAGTTCATCCAACTTTAAAGTAGCAATATTTTTGGATTCCTGGATAGTTGTGATTTTTCTTTCCCATGAGATTGGCTGAATTCTAGTTAGAATCTTGTCCACCTTTTCCTCTTCCACGATAATCCTTCCAAGAGACTCAACTTTAATTGTCTGTATAGTGAACCTAGTATACATTTCTTGGATAGTTTCTCCGCCCTTCATAGTAAAATTCTCATATTGAGAATACATTAGTGTTCCTCTTGACCTCTTTACCAGAGGTGTTCCTTTATGAGCCACTTGTAAAGTGTCCAAAATCTCCTTGACTACTGTGCATCCTTGAATCCTGTTTTACTCATTAGTACCAAGTCCACACACTAGCCATTTCTTGGCCTTCGCATTTTTCTCCCACTTCTTTAGGTCTTCAACAGTACAATTGCTCTAGTCTTTGGGACAACCAATCCTTCAGCGGTCTTTTTGATTGTGGCTAAAGGACCATCAGTGATGATATTACAAAGCTCATAGTCTTCGCCCATGATATGGTCCCTCATTCTATTTTTCCACCAAGAGTAGTAGAGGCCACTGAAAACAAGAGCCCTGGCAGTGGATTGCTCTTCCCAATTCCCAAGTAGTGCACTCATGTTGATCTTTTCCTAAAGTGTTATAATAACCCGCTCTGATACCAATTGATGTTATAAATGTCAATACCACAATAGGGTGGGGGTGATTTGTGTGGTACCTAATTTTCACTTTAGATGAACCATGTTCATCTAAGTGTTCTAACTACAGTAGTTTGCGCAATAATAAATACTGAAACTAGAGTGTACAGAAATCTTTTCGCGGAAAACACTTGGCTCAAAAGGTCAAAGAACCACAACCTACTAATTAGTAGGATTGTTCCAAACTCCACTAAAATTACTGAGCAAAAAACAGCATTTGCAAAACTCTTCGTAAACCTAAGGATTAACTCTAATCCCAGTGTGGCACACAGCCTCAACTGTTGCGACACTTTCAAGTTAACTCTATCTTGAACTCTCAAAGTGCCTATAAAAATTGCTTCTAAATAAGTTGAAAGGTACAATATGAAAACCTACTACAATTGAACTAGACTTAGAATAAACACAATGATGGAACTGGTTCTTCTATCTTAGTTCGAGTAGCTTCAGGTGGCACACTTGTATCTCACATATATTGCTTGAAAATCAGACTTGCTCTTTTTGCTCTCATATATGCTTAACTTCTGCATATGTGCATTGCCTGTAAAAGAGAACAACTTGGTTATTTAATAAATTAACAAATAGAGTTTAATCGAGACTCCAATGCTTATCCTTAGTCAATTTGAGTCCTTAACCAATACAAACTCCAACCCTTATCCTAGCTTAGGATTGTGTTCTCTTATCATAAGGAGATTGTCCTCCTTAGAACTGAACGCAATCTTTTCGATTTAGTTTAGAAGATATTTACTGCGTGATCTTCAATACATATTTTCCCCACGTGCCTTCCATGTGCAATGGTTATAAGAAAATGTGTCTCTCAAGATGGACCATGTGTCTTCCTGCGTTCATTTGTCAATCTTCAAAACTTTAACTGAACTTGGGCCTACACAAGAACTTTTCTTCCTTAAGGTTTCTTTCATAATGAACCTTCACGAGCAATTCAAGGAAATTAGCCATAAAAAACATTGTTATATTTAAGCTCAAATAATTCATTCCATTATTTCAATTTATTATTCTTGCATTTCTTCGTATAAGAGTTAATAAAATCTAACCAAAATGCATCCTCAAGTCTCAGAATAGAATAAGTATCGAAATTAATACTAAAATTAGCATTAATTGGTTTACTTCCCTTGTCATCTAGAATCGCATATTTCTTAAGAATAGCATTAGGACTTCCATTTTTATGAATACAAAATAGCTCTTCATTGGAGTACATCACGTCAAACAAAGGAGTTAATTCATTTAAACTCGCACAAAGAATATTTTCATTGCTAGCAAAATAATTTTCTTGTTTTTTGATAATCAGATACAATTATCATCAACTGCAAGCAATGTTACCAATTACCATAAAGTATCTTTTAAAATAAAATCTTCGAAGGTGTCTAAATAATTAGCTTCACCTTCTAATGTAGTGTCACATGTATGCTCAATATTAATGTTAGAACAACCCAAAGAAAGACTTACACCTACAACACAAAGATCACATTTTACAAATTCGTGTTGCGCAGTTGCACTAAACAAAGGATTATCTTACAATTAAAATTTGGACATAGCTTAGGCTCACAAAATAATATTATATACTCTTCAAAATGGGATGAGCTATATGTTGTGCAAGAATCTTACAAAAGTGAAGCTTACAAGATGGTTGATACAAATGGCATAAGAGTCGGTCCTATTAACGGATATTTTTTGAAGAAGTATTATCCTTGAAGAAAATAGGCTCGTCGACACACGAACCTAAACTACATATCATAAAGCTTTTCACATTAGAGAAAAGTCTTCAAGTTGAAAAGCTCCTCAAAATATGAGCTCAAACTACAAGTCGCTACACTCCTTGATACACAAGCATATATATTGCATGTTACCCTGGCATGTAACAGTATAAACTGAATGCAGCTCAAAACAATCTGCTAGATTAAAAACCTCAATGGAGACACCTTGTAAAAAGTTAGGACTAAAAAATTTACTAGGTTGAAAACCTCGAATGAGACGGCCTTGGCAAAAGTTAGAGTAAAAAAGGTATGTTAGGTTGAAAACTTTGAAAGAGACAGCCTAGTCAAAAGTTGAAAAAAGTCACTCACTCTAAAATATGGTATCACTTGATCCTATTCACCGAGACATGTATGCACCTTAGATTTCCATTCTAAATTTTTCATATGAGTTCAAAAATTTATATCAGCACTAACATTATTCGAACGAAGTACAATGGCATAGAGTCCACTTGATTGGTACTTCAAAATCAGGATACTTATATTCTTTCGTCGAACTTTGCGTCTTATCATATATTGAGGGGAGCAAGCTTCCATAACAAATTTAGCGTCTCCGACGGGATGGTTGTAGTCATTTAGCAAAAGGCCAAATCTTCAACTTGAAGTCTCCAATGTCAAGTCAAACTGAATTCATCAAGTTTACTATGCCATTAATTTGAACTGATCAAGCCTGTTGCGGACTTCAAGTGCCGAATCTTCAAGTTGGATTTCTCGTATCCATTAATTCTTCAACATTAACTCTTAAAGTCCACCAAATCATCAAGTTGGATACTTTAATTTCACCGACTTTTCAAGTAAGATTCTTCAATTTTGCCATACCTTCAATATGGAGTCTCACGTTTGCCAAGTCTTGAATTGAATTTTTCAAGACATAACTAATCTGAAGGTACGGAAAAAACTATATCTTTGCACACTAGCTTAGGATGGGGATGAGTATTCATCTCTTTACACCTTAAGAATACATTATCTATTTTAGGGCAGGGATGAGTTTCGATCCTTTGTACCCATCCCACTGATTTTAGGACAAGGATGAGTTTTCATCCCTTTGTGTCCTAAGATTATTCGATCGATTTTTCGATGGAATGTGTTTCCATCCCTTAGCGTCTTAAGATTATCCTACAAACTTTTAAAAGGGATGAGTTTATATCCCTTTGTGCGCTAAGATTATCTCACCGAAGGGAGGGGGGATGAGTTTTCATTCCTTTGTGCCTAGGATTATCTCACCAATTTCTATACAGGGATGAATATAAGTACCCTAAGATTATTTTATCGATTTTAGAGCAGGGATGAGTTTCTACCCCTTTGTGTGCTAAGATTATATCATCTATTTTAGGGTAGGGATGAGTTTTCATTCCCTTATGCCAGGAGATCACCTTCTTCATGCATGGGTCATCTTTTTGAATACGAATTCGTCCATTTATTTTGTCCTACAAAAAGAAAAGAGAAAAAAAAATGGACAGAGAAATCACAGAAAAAAGTTGTTACCTCCTTAGTCCTTGCAAATTATACTTAAAGATTTGATACGAAGAATGTGTCCGATGTTAACAATTGAAGACAACACTGCTATATATACTGAGTGAATGTTGGCAATCTAAAAGACTCATCTAAATGTCGGATAGAAGATTTTAGCGGTAAAGTGGTCAACACACTCTCCTATTCTTAGCAGAATTTGACTTGGACGGTGACATTGTAGGAATATATCTTAATTCGGCACCTTTTACTTCTCAAAGTCCTATTGCCGTTAAGCTATTTGTTTGATCCACGTGGAACTATGTTGAGTAGCAATGTCAATGCTTCTTTAAAAATCTATTAAATCGACCGGTCCGAAACAAACTATACTGAGCCAAGGGATTTCAATAAACAGAATTTTGCTAAAGCATTTGATTTGGTGATAGCTAATTTGAACTTTCCAAAGAAGGTGGGACACTTGGTCACCTTCCGGAGTTTGGTGTCCAAGACCCAAATTGATTACCTACTCTACAAGAAGTCTGATAAAGATCTTTGCAAATATTGCAAGGTCATCCCGAGTGAGAACCTCACGACCCTTCATAGGCTCTTGGCCATGGATTTTGAGATCGCGAGGAAGAGGAGGAAAGGGCGATGTATGGTCATTCTAAGATCAAGTGGAGAGCCTTCACTTAAAACAAAGCGTAGTAGTTGGGGCTTAAGTTTCTGAATGTGGGGCTTGGAGGAGTAGAGGTGATACGAGCGCTATGTGGACCACAACTGCAGATTGCATTAGGGAAGCTGCTAGAGAGGTATTAGGAGTCTCGAAAAGTTAATCGAGTGGTCAGAAAAGAGACTGGTTGTAGAATTGAGAGGTCCAATGAAAAGTGGAGACCAAGAAGCGGTGTATCTAAAGCTAATAAAAAAGCATAGACGAGGAAGAGAAGAGGATGAATAGGAAGTTGTACAAGATGGCTAAGGAGGAAGCGAAGTTAGTAGTTACGACAGCTAAAACTGCAGCTTATGATCATTTGTATCAAGAACTTAAGGGCAAAGGTGCGGATAAGAGGTTGTTAAGGCTATCCAAGATGAAACACAGGAAGGCATGTGATATGGACCAAGTGAAGTGCATCAACGACGTGAAAGGTAGAGTTTTATTTATGAGGGTCATATCTAACGGAGGTGGCAAACATACTTCCATGGTCTCTTGAATGAGGAGGGGCACAGTAACATGGCGTTGGGGTAACTAGAATCTTTTATGAGTCGTTATGACTTTAGATATAATATGTGGCTTAGAGTAGAGGACGTTGAGGGAGCTGTGTAAGATGAGTAGGGGAAAAGCAACATGATCAAATGAAATCTCGGTGGAATGTTGGAAGAGTGTGGGCAGGGGCAGGCTTGGAGTGACTCACTAGTGACTCACCCGATGAATGGAGGTTGAGTAGGATAGTTACTGTGTACAAGAACAGTGTGATATATAAAATTACAATAACAATGGGGATATCAAGTTTCTTAGCCATACTATAAAAGATTGGGAGAGGGTGGTGGAGCTGAGAATAAGAAAAGGTATATCTATTTTTAGAACTAGTTCAATTTTATGTTGGGAGCTCGACTACGAAAGTCATTGACCTTGTTAAGAGATTGATGGAGCAGCATAGATAGAGGAAGAGGGACTTGCATATAATTTTTATCGACCTACAAAAGACCTACGATAAAGTCCAGAAAGGAGGTCATGGGGAGATTTTTGGATGTTAGAGGTGTACTTATTGCTTATATTAGGGAAACTAATGACATGTATAATAGAGCTAAGACTTGGGTGAGAACAGTAGGAAAGGGCTTGGATCACTTCCCGGTCACGATGGGGTTACACCAATGGTCGGCGCTTAGCCCTTTTTGTTTTGCCCGAGCGATGGATATATTGAATCCAAAGGGAGGTTGAGTCGTTCATGTTATTTGTAGATGATATTGTATTGATTGAAGAGATGTCAGGCGTCATTAACAAGAGGTTAGAGATGTGGAAAAATGCCATGGATTCTAAAGGTTTCAAGTTGAGTAGGACTAAGACATAATACTTGGAGTGTAAGTTCAGTAGGGCGAATAAGGAAGTGGAAGGGGAGGTGAGGTTACATTCACAAGTCATCCCTAACAGAGGAAGTTTTAAGTACCATGGGTCTATTATACTGGGAGATAGGGAGATATACGAAGATGTCACACATCTTATTGGGGCGGGATGGATGAAATAAAGACTTGTCTCCAGTATTTTTTGTAATAAGAATGTACTAGCAAAACTCAAAGTGTCACGACCCATTTCTAGAATAGGTCATGATGGGGCCCGGCACTATTTTCAAGCAAGGCGACACGGAAACATTATTGAGTAATTTTACTTTTACCAGAAATAAGTGAAACAGATCCTCCAATTTGAGGTTAACGCCAAAAGTGATCAATAATGTATATAAAAGAATTTTACAACCCAAAATAAAAGTTTACTAATGTGTATGCCATGACCTGGTATCACAAGATACGGGCAACTAGTATAATGCACAAAAAAAATTACAGTAACCTACTATCCGAATTAGGATAGACAGCAAAATAAAATACATAAGAAAGACTTCTTCAAGCTTCTGATCGGCATGGAAGGAAAGCAACTCACCGTAGAAGTTTCGGGTTCGCTCAAGGATGCTCACTAAAATGATAATCAGATCCACCTGCATTATATCCTGTACAATTAAGTACATAAACGTAGTATGAGTACATAAACAACATGTACCCAGTAAGTATCCTATCTAATCTCGAAGAAGTAGGGACGAGAGGTCAATTCGATACATACTAAGGTCAAGTAATATGAGGAGTATTTATAATAAGCAGGAATAACACAAGTTATTAGCATTAATAAACATGGAATAACAGTTTTTCACCAAATAATGTCATGAGTGTTCATTTACATAGAAAGTAGATATAAAGTCCAATCCACATAAAGGATGTAAAGCAAATCATGCACAAATATCATCGAGGGACTTAAGGACCGATCCGATATAAATGTAAAATATGCACTGCCGAGGGTCGAACGGCTCGAACCATAGAGGCATCTTTTACAATAAGATCTTCATGAGCAGACAACAATATATATCTGAGGAGCAACAATTCACAAGAAATTTCCCAATTCTCCATTAATGACAAAATAGAATAAGGTTCCCTCACTAGTTGCATTTACGTCAATCAAATAATTTGCACCACTCCGAATTTAACATCAACTTACAAGAATAACGTAAAACATGCTTTTGGTCTGTAGACTACTCGAACTAAACATAATAGTTGCTATGCACAGACTCTCGTCACCTAATACATGCGTAGCCCCCGCATATAATTGCAATTAATTCAATTATTATACATATGGGGACAATTCCCTCTTACAAGGTTAAGAAGGAGACTCACCTCACCTTCAGAGCGCACTTCCAAATATCAAGAACAAGTCCAAGCCCCTAATTCGGAGAGAACAATCCCAAACTAGTTAATCGACGCAAGAACTAGTCAATATAATCTCACAAGATCAAATTCTAGCAATTTGAGCAATTTTCCAACCTTTTACAAAAGTTTCCTAAATTTCGGCCTCGGACCCACGTCCCGAATTTCAAGATGTTTTGAAGGAAGTTGTTCTCTACAACCTAAGGATCATTAATATATAATTTCTTGTTCATTTCATAACAAATTTTTTGGATAAATCTATGTTTTAGTAAAACCCTAGGTGTTGCTCTAATCCCTTAATTTTGCCTAATTTCTTTTGTTTAATCTACCCAAAACAGTGATATGAAACCACAAATAGGTAGTACACACTTACCTCAAGATGCTAGGTGAAATCCTTCTTTCAAAACCTCTCAAATCACCCAAAGGAGGAGTGAATAATGTGTTAAAATGACTTAGAACCGTAATAAATGAATCTCACTGCCTAGCGATTTTCGCATCTGCGGTCAAGGGACCGTATCTGCGAGATGTTGGACGCATCTGTGAAGAAGGGGGAAAAGTATGGGACCGCTTCTGCGATCTGAGGGCCACATCTGCGGTTCCTTGCATGGCCTGCCCAGGGCCGCTTCTGCGATGGATTGACCGCACCTGCGATTCTTTCAGCCCTTTATCAATTTTTTCTACTTCACTCGAGCCTCATCCGTTTGACGCCCAGGGCTCTCACGCCCCCGCCCGAACATACCGATAGGTTTGAAATTACGAGACGGACCTACTCGAACCATCGGAACCCCCAAAACAACGCAAAATCTAGAAATCATCCCCTAAAGCAAATGAATTAAACCTATGAACTTCAAGTTCTTAATTTTCCTCTAACTGGTCATAACGCCCTAAAGCTACTCGGTTTGTCATCAAATTTTACGGGTAAGTCTTAAATGATATTTTGGACCTGTACCAGGCTTTGGAACCAAATTACGAGCATGATACCTAGGCAATCAATGATTACTTAGTTTCTTTAAATCTTTAAAACTTCAAATTAACCATTTCTAATAAAAATACACTACTCAGTCTAGGGACCTCGGAATTTGATTCCGCACATATGCCAAGGTCCCATATTTTCCCACGGACCTTCCGGGACCGTGAAATCACGACCCCTAGTCTATTTTCTCAAAATGTTGATCAAAATCAAACTTGATCTTTTAAGAGAATCCTAAAGAATCAAATGGATATATTTCATGCAAAACTCTTCCAATTCACGAACCAGCTGTCCCCACAAGTCATCAATTAGCTGAATCAAGTGTAGGAAGTTTTATTTAGGGGAACGAGGTTCTTAAAGGTAAAACGACCAGTCAGGTCATTACATTCTCCATCTCTTAAACAAACGTTTGTTCTCGAACGGACATAAAAAGTACATGAACAACCGAATAAGTGGGATATCTACTCCGTATGTCCTCCTTGGACTCCCAAGTCGTCTCCTCAACTAGTTAACCCCTCCACTAGACCCTCACTGTGGAAATCCTCTTGGACCTAAATTGGCGATCATGCCTAACAATAATGGTAAGTGGCTCCTCCTCGAAACCCAAACTCTCATCCATCAGATAGTACTGAAGTCCAACCCATGCGTTAGATCGACGTGATACTTCGAAAGAATTGACGCATGAAATACTTGATGAACTCCAGATAAGTTGCGGGTAAAGCAACCTCATAGGCAACCTCCCCAACTCGCCTCAACACCTCGAAGGGACCAATGAACCTTCGGCTCAACTTTCCCTTCTTCCCGAACCTCATCATTCCCTTTATTGGCGAGACTTTCAGGAGAACTTTCTCGCCAGCCATGAATGATACAACATACACCTTCTAATCTGCCTATCTCTTCTGCCTGGATTGAGCTGCGCGAAGCCTCTCCTGAATCAAATTTACCTTATCCAAGGCATCCTATACCAAATCTGTATCGAGTAACTTAACTTACCGGGCTTAAATCACCCAATAAGAGACGACAACGTCGATCATATAAAGCCTCGTACAGAGCCATCTCTATGCTGGACTGATAGCTATTGTAGTACGCAAACTCTGCTAAAGGCAAGAGCTGATCCCACCATCCTCCAAAGTCAATCACATATGCTCTAAGATTATCCTCTAAAATATGAATTTTCCACTCTAACTTCCCGTCGATCTAAGAATGGAATGTTGTTCTATGATCTACACGGGTCCCAACTCACTCTGAACAACTCTTCAGAAATGGGAAGTGAACTGAGGCCTCTGTCCGATTTGACGGAAACAAGCACACATGCAACCGGACATCTCCCGAATGTAAATATGAGCATACCTCTCCACTGCATAAGTAGTTGCCACTGGAATAAAATGAGCCGACTTTGTCAACCTATCTACAATGACCCATACTTAGTCAAACTTCTGCAATGTCTGTGGCAATCCAACTATGAAATCCATGGTAATGCGCTCCCAATTCCACTCTGGTATAGGCATCTGCTGAACCAGGACACCTGTCCTTTTGTGATCATACTTGACCTGTTTGCAATCAATTATCTAGTTATGTACTCCACTATATCCTTCTTCATCCTTCGCCACCAATAATGCTGCCTCAGGTCACGATACATCTTTGTGGCACTTGGATGAATGCAATACCGCGAACTGTGCGCCTCCTCTAGAATCATCTTCCTCAGACCATCAATATTAGGAACACATAGGCGACCCTGAAGCTGCAAAACACAATCCATGCTAATAGAAACCTCTTTGGCACCTCCCTAAAGTATTGTCTCTCTAAGAACTACCGAATATGGATCATTGAACTGTCGGGCCCTGATCTGTCACCATACTGAAGACTGAGCAACCACACCTGCTAGAATTTGGCTGGGCTCTGAAATGTCCAGCCTCACAAGTTTGTTAGCCAAGGACTGAATGTCAAAAGCTAGTGGCCTCCCCTCTGCATACTCTCCGCCTTTTCGCTTAAGGCATCCGCGACCACATTTTCCTTGCCCGGGTGATAAAGAGTGGTGATGTCGTAATCCTTCAGCAACTGAAGCCACCTGTGTTGCCTCAAATTAAGATCCCTCTACTTGAACAAATGCTTCAAGCTGTGATGATCGGTAAAAACCTTACATATCACTCCATTCAGATAATGCCTCCTTATCTTAAGAGCATGAACAATCGCGGCCAACTCTAGATGAATCTTTAGCTGGCGTGAAGCATATGCAATAATTCACCCCTCCTATATCAACACATATCCCAACACAACGTGTGAAACATCAAATATATAGTCTACATCCCCATACACAAGAACTGGTGATGTAGTCAAAGCCATCCTAAGTGTTTAGAAGCTCTCTTCGCAATCATTGGACCAACGGAATGGAGCACCCTTCTAAGTCAATCTAGTCAAAGGTGATGCAATAGATGAAAATCCCTGCAAGAATCTCTGATAATAACCTGCTAGCCCCAGGAATCTCTTGATCACGGTCAGTAAAGTAGGACGTAGCCAACTTTGAATTACCTCAATCTTCTTGGGATCCACCTTAATACTCTCTCTTGACACAACATGCCCCAAGAATGCCACTAACTCTAGCCAAAACTCACAATTAGAGAACTTAGCATACAATTTCTTCTCTCGCAAGGTCTGAAGCACTATTCACAAATGATGCTCGTGCTCCCCCAGGCTACGTGAGTATATCAAGATGTCGTCAATGAAGATGATGACAAATGAATCACTATAAGGCATGAATACCATGTTCATCAAATCCATAAATGTTACCGGAGCATTAGTCAAGCCAAATGACATCACCAAAAACTCATATTGGTCATATCTAGTCCGAAATATAGTCTTTGGAACATCTGGATCCCGAATCTTCAGCTGATGATACCCTGGCGTCAAGTCGATATTAGAGAACACCCTAGCACCCTGCAACTGGTCAAGAAAATCATCAATACGAGGCAACGGGTACTTGTTCTTGATGGTGACTTTGTTCAACTGCGGTAATCAATGCACATCCACATAGTTCTATCTTTCTTCTTCACAAATAATACCGGTGCACCCCAAGGCGAAACATTGGGCCTAACAAAACCCTTTAGCAACAATTCCTCAAGAAGATCCTTCAACTCCTTCAACTTTTTTGGAGCCATATGGTACTTTGGAATAGATATAGGTCGAGTGACCGAAGCCAAATCAATAAAGAAATCAGTATCACAATCTGGAGACGTGCCAGGAAGATCAGAACAAAAAATATCGGCGAACTCTCAGACTATTGGGACTGAATAAAAATCGTCAAAGACTCTGCAATGGTGTCTCGAACATAGGCTAATAATGTCAAACACCTCTTCTCAATTATATTTTGAGCCTTCAGGAAATGAATAACCCGATTAGGTGTATCAATTGTAGAACCCTTCCACTCCAACCTCAGCTACCCTAGCATAACTAGGAAACAGTCTTGGCATGACAATCAAGGACGGCGTGATATAGGGATAATTAATCCACGCACAGGTGACCTCAAAATCCATCATGTCAAGCAACAAAAGATCTGCTCTAGTCTCTAAACCATAGAAGGTGACCACACAGGACCATTAGGTCTGATCATAACCACAGAATCCCCTACAATAGTGGACACACAAACAGGAGTGCCCAAAGGCACATGAGAAGCAACTAGGAAACGAGCAAACAAAGATGATACATATGAATAGGTAGAACCTGGATCAAATAATACCGAAGCATCCCTACTACCGATGGAGATAATAGCTATGATGATGGCATCCGAGGCCAATGTATCTGGCCTGGCTGGAAGGGCAGAGAACGTAGATGGAGCACCGAATGGAAGGCCTCTACCTGAACGAACAGTAGCTGACTGACCTCTCCCTGGCTGAGCTTCACCTCTGGGATGGCCCTTACCAGCCTGCCCTCTACCTGTAGGTGGCTAGGGAGCTGGTGCTAAAATCATGGGCTGCTTGCATTGTTGTAGTGCCTTGCCCCAAATTCTAGGGAAGGTCCTATTCTTGTGACCCAGATCTCCACACTAATAGCACCCTCTCACTACCATGGCCTGCTGCCCTAAAGTCTAAGCCTGCTGACCCGAATACCACAAGAAGACTCCTGGATGGCTGGAGGCGATATGAACTTTTTGGATGGCACCGAAGGAAGCACTGGAAGAACCCTGATGACAAGAATACCCACCGGAGCAACCCTAAACAACTGGTGGGTTATAATAACTCTTCGGCATAGCGCTGAGATAAGGACTCACTGGAACACCTCGAGGAGAGGGGGATGGCGCTGAATGCGGGGGCCTACTGGGCTGGCCCCTCCCATTGAGACCTTTACCCCTAGCTGGGGCACCTTTAAATAGAGAACCTCTCTTCATAAGCGATAATCAATGTTTGACCTTGCTCTAGATGCTCAAACTGGTACCGTAACTCTTCCCTCTTAGAGGGTGAAATATATCAATCTAGGATTACTATGTGATAAGACACCAAGTGAGGGGAAGAGAACCTTCTTTCCTGCCAAAATTATAGGATTGCCACCATCTATGGTCCTACTCTCCATTTGAAAAGTAATGAAGTCCACTCCATGCGACTCCAATATCCTCATGTTATATAGCATGTCCCTACACCTATCAATGAAGTCCCGAGCATCCTCATGTTTCTCACCCCCAAATATAGGAGGGTGAGGTCTAGTCCATCTGTCCAATAACTTCTGTTGGTCACCATCTGCAGCTGGTTCAGGCTGGGATGCCACTATGGCTACTAGCTGGGCCCCATTTGCGAGTAGTGCACCAGAAATCTGATACACTGCAGGTGTATGACCTGGAGCATGACCAGTGGGGGTCTGTGCTCCTCCTCCTTCCTATGAGGTAGCTGAATCTGCTAGAAATAACCCAACCTAAGTCATAGAATCCATGAACCATAGCATGCGGGCCATGACCTCCTGAAATCCCAGTGCTGCCATGAAATCTACAGGGGGTAGGCTCAGCTGTGAGCACCTCGCTTTATTCCTCAATGATAGATTCCTCACAGGATATGCCGGCGGTGCTATTGGAATAGATCTGGGACGTCCTCATCCCCTACCATGGGCCGTTGCCCTTCACCCGGCCTTTACCTCAGCCTCTAGCAACGGATGGAGCAGCCCCTCCAGGGTCTAGAATGCCAGCCATGCATTCATCACCATCTACGAGAGAATAGAAGAGGAAAATTTTGTATACCAACCGGTGTACGATAGGAAATGAATAAAGAGTAGTCTTTCCTAGTATCCTATAGACCTTCGAAGATAAATACAGACGTCTCAGTGCCTATATACAGGAAACAATTAGGTTTGCCCATAACATGTGAGGCCTACGTGAATCTACTGCTCTGATACCATGTATTCACAACCTATTTCTAGAATAGGTCATGATGGCGCCCGACACCATTGTCAGGCAAGCTGACGCAAAAGTATAATTGAGTTCTTATTTTACTTTTAAAAGAAATAAGTGAATCTGATCCTCCAATTTATGGTTAAAGCCACAAAAGATCAATAATTTATATAAAAGAATTTTACAACCTAAAATCAAAGTCTACTAATGTGTGTGCCAAGACCCGGTATCACAATCTATGGGAAACTAGTAAAATGATTAAAAATATCACACTTTCCTACAGTCCGAATCAGGAGAGAGAGCAAAAGAAAATACGTAAAATATGTTAGAAACTACGCTTTACGCCAGAGGGGGGGTGAATAGCGTATTAATAGAATTTAGCATTTTCTTGCGGAATTTAAACTTTGCAGGAAGTAAAATAAATGCAGAAAAATAAACTTACACAAGGATGTATACTGGTTGGCCACCAACGTGGTTAGTCCAGTCCCCGAGAGACTCTCTCGAGATTTTTCACTATTTTGTTAAGCTTACGGGTGCTCAACAAACCGTTACACACTTGAGGACACAAGCCTCAAACAGTTGCTCGGAGATCGCAATCTCAAAGACTTCACCCAAGGAAACGCAAGTTCCTTGAAACAAGAGAATCGCAATTCTCTTACAAGTATATCAAATACTTGGACACTCACTTAACTAAAGTACTCCTTATTGAGTAGATATGAGTAAAAGAATATGTTCAAGATCACAACAACTTTAAGCAATAATATGGCTCTCAAAAGCTTTATGAAATGAGTAGAAAATGAAGAACAATTGAATGAAAGCTTATAGCAATGTAATGATCAGTTTGTGTATGTTGTTGTTGTTAAAACACTGAAATGAAGCTGTATTTATAGTTGAAAAACTTGGCATTACCATTGCCTAATTGCCAATTAAGAGTTGCTGAAATTACTCAGTGATAATCGATTATTAAGACCAAACAATCGATTATCTGCCAGTCAGTTTAAAAATCAATCCCAGATTTAACGCTTCACAATCGATTATATACAATCTATAATCGATTACTGGCAATATTCAAAATCAGATAATCGATTACACCAAATCCATAATCGATTACTTTAGCAACGTTCTAAAAATCATTTCCAGATTTTAAGCAAAACATCGATTATATAAAATCTATAATCGATTACTTCAGCAACGTTCTAAAAATCATTTCCGGATTTTAAGCAAAACATCGATTATATAAAATCTATAATCGATTACCTTATGGAGTTTGAAAATCATTTGACAACGGTCAGCTTCAACAATCGATTGTCGTTTGCAACAATCGATTACTTGTTATTTTCTGAAAATCATAAAACTTACTGTCTCAGTGATAATCGATTGTCCTTTGCAACAATCGATTACTTGTTATTTTCTGAAAATCATAAAACTTACTGTCTCAGTGATAATCGATTGTCCTTTGCAATAATCGATTACTTGTTATTTTCTGAAAATCATAAAACTTACTGTCTCAGTGATAATCGATTATCTAAAGACATAATCGATTACTTAATTAAATTTAAAATCACTGGAAGACATCAACTCAACACAATCGATCACCATTAGTTCATAATCGATTATTTTTAGTATTGAAAAACTTTACCTCAACAACAATCGATTGTCATTTGTTCACAATCGATTATCATGCAGATTTGGAAAAACCTGATGTTCACTGTCTTACTTACAATCGATTACCATTAATTCATAATCGATTGTCATGCAGTCTTGGCTCAGAAACAATCGATTATCATAAGTACATAATCGATTATTTTAGCCCAGATTTTTGAGGCATGTTTAGAAAACATTTTGTCTAATGTAAATATGCATGTTTTAAAATCTTTTTGACACAGAATTAAATATGCATGATTTTGGAAAATAGTTTTATGAGAGAGGCCATACTATGAGTCAAGTTATAGGATCGAGATTACAGTTTTAGAACAACTCAATAACAATTAAGAGCTATATCTTGAACTTCAATCTTATTCGCAACCATTGTGCGATTGTACTTGAATTCCGTCATATATCAATTTTTGCTTCGTTTGTCATTCATCAAAACCTACAAAAGAGTACACGTTTAGTATATTGTATTGAGAACGTGTTTCTAACAATTTCCCCCTTTTTGATAATGGCAAACATTAAGCGGGATATGCAATTAAGGCAAAAGATATTGACAATTCAAGACAAGTAACAATTATGCAATTTTGTTCTTGTTCCCCCTCAATTTAAGAGTTCCCCCTCAATTTTAGCTTATAAGCAAGCAATGAATTAAGAGCTGGTGCATACCCGATATCCCGTTTTCTTCCCCCTTTTGCCGTTAGCAAAAAAAATAGTAAGGAAAGATGCAAAAAGATGAAATAAACAAGGTTTATTTACTGGAAAAAAAGGGTAGTCGATTATTGATACGGGATAATCGATTTTTATAGGGACATTGCTGCAGATTCGCGGTTTGCTTAAGAATTGCTCTTAGCTCTAGGGTGATACCTGCAAAAAGAAGTTAGACGCCTCCGACGCTCAAGTTAGAAATCATGTAGGAAAGAAAATGCAATGCATGACTTAGATCAAAGTGGAGTCAAGGATCCCGAGTTCACTGCGAATTCGGAAGAAGGACTCTTTCTCTAAAGGCTTGGTAAAGATGTCTGCCAATTGGCTTTTGGTTTCAACAAATTCAATTTCGACATCGCCTTTGAGTACATGATCTCTAATAAAATGATGTCTAATTTCGATGTGTTTTGTTCGCGAATGAAGAACGGGGTTCTTCGTCAAGCATATGGCGCTAGTGTTATCACATCTAAGAGGAATGTGATCAAGACTTAGGCCATAGTCCAAGAGTTGTTGTTTCATCCATAGGATTTGAGCACAGCAACTCCCCGCGGCTACATATTTAGCCTCGGTTGTAGACAACGCAACACTTACTTGTTTCTTACTAAACCAAGAGACAAGAGAGCTACCGAGCAAATGGCAAGTGCCACTTGTGCTCTTGCGGTCCAATTTGCATCCAGCAAAATCGGAATCGGAATATCCAATAAGTTGGCATGAAGAGCCTTTGGGGTACCATAGACCCACATTTGTAGTACCAATGAGATACCTTAATATCCGTTTCACCGCAGTAAGGTGAGACTCCTTCGGACATGACTGATAGCGAGCACATAAACACACGCTAAACATGATGTCCGGACGACTAGCGGTAAGATAAAGAAGAGAGCCAATCATACCTCGATACTTTTTAGTGTCGACTTCCTTACCTTTTTCATCTTTGTCTAGATGATCGGATGTGCTCATGGGAGTAGCCATTTCTTTTGCATTGTTCATCTCAAAGCGTTTTAGTAGTTCTTTGCAATATTTGGCTTGGCATATGAATGTACCTTCTTTCATTTGTTTCACTTGTAGCCCCAAAAAGAATGTTAACTCGCCCATCATAGACATTTCAAATTCGCTAGTCATTAGATCGGAAAATTCCTTGCATAAAACATTGTTAGTAGCACCAAATATAATATCGTCTACATATATTTGAACTAATAAAATATCATTGTTTTTGTGCTTGACAAAGAGGGTTGTGTCAACTTTTCCCCTAATGAAATCATTTTCCAAAAGAAATTTACTCAACCTTTCATACCAAGCTCAAGGAGCTTGTTTTAAACCATAAAGAGCCTTTTTGAGTTTGAAAACATGATCGGGATATTTAAAATCTTCAAAGCCGGGGGGTTGTTTGACATAAACTTCTTCTTCAATAAAACCATTTGGAAAAGCACTTTTCACATCCATTTGATATAGAATAAAATTCATTGAAGAGGCGAAAGCAAGTAATAGACGAATAGCTTCTAATCTAGCTACAGGAGCATAGGTTTCCTCATAATCAATACCTTCTTCTTGACTATAGCCTTTTACCACAAGCCTAGCTTTGTTTCTAGTGATTATACCATTTTCATCTAGTTTATTGCGAAAAACCCATTTCGTACCAATTATAGAATGACCTTCGGGTCTTGGCACCAAATCCCAAACGTTATTGCGTTCGAATTGGTTAAGCTCCTCTTGCATTGCCAAGGTCCAAAATTCATCCCCAATTGCTTCGGAGATGGTTTTAGGTTCAATTTGAGAAACACAAGCATTAAGTTCTAAAGTGTTTTTGAGGGAGTTTCGGGTACTTACCTTTTCTCCAACATCGCCAATTACCTGTTCGAGAGGATGATCCTTGATCGTTCTCCACTCGTTAGGCGTATTTATTCCTTTTTCTAATTGTGGTGCTTCTTCCGTTGGTTGTTCCCCAATTTCATTTTTGTTTTCCTTTGAAGGTTCTTCTTGGATTTTATCTTTCAAGCTATCCAAGATACCTGCAAGATCAAAACCGGATTCCTTTCTCGCCAAGCGAGTATTATCTTCGGAAAACACAACATGAGGGGATTCCTCCACAATTTGGGTTCTTTTGTTAAAGATCCTATATGCTTTGCTACGTGAGGAATAACCAATGAAAATACCTTCATCCGATTTAGCATCAAACTTACCCAATTGGTCCTTGCCATTATTATGAACAAAACATTTACAACCAAAAACACGTAAATGAGAATTGTTGGGTTTTCTACCCTTATAAAGTTCATATGGGGTTTTCATGAGTATCGGCCGAATTGCTACTCTATTTAAAACATAGCAAGCGGTACTCACGGCGTCCGCCCAAAAATATTTGGGAATCTTAGCTTCGTCGAGCATGGTTCTAGCCATCTCTTCGAGACACCTATTTTTCCTTTCCACCACCCCATTTTGTTGTGGTGTCCGTGGAGCGGAAAAGGTGTGTTCAATTCCGAGTTCGTCACAAAAATCTGCAAAGAGATTGTGATCAAACTCTCCCCCATTATCACTTCTAATCGAAGTGACGGTCGATTCCTTTTCGTTTTGAACACGCTTAAGGAAATACTTGAAATTTTGAAAGGCATCACTTTTATTTGCAAGAAATAGAGTCCAAGTAAATCTAGAAAAGTCATCAACAATTACAAAAACATATTTATTTTTACCAAGACTTTCAATACGAGAGGGACCAAATAAATCCATGTGAAGTAATTGCAAAGGTCTAGACGTTGAAACAATATTCTTGGATTTGAAAGATGCTTTGGTTTGCTTCCCTTTTTGACAAGAATCGCAAATAGAATCATTTTCAAACTTTAAACTGGGAAGACCAACTACTAAGTTTTGAGAAATAAGCTTGTTCAAAAGATGCATGTTCATGTGTGCTACTCTACGATGCCATAGCCAAGAGTTATCCTCTTTGCTTATTAAACAATCAACATATTCGGGTGAGGAGTTTGCAAGATCAACCATATAGATATTATCAATTCTAAAACCACGAAGTATGATCTTGAAATCACTACGTCTAAATACAAGACATTCATTCGAATCAAATAGAGCAAGATTTCCCTTATCACATAATTGGCTTATGCTCAAGAGATTATGCTTCAAACCTTTCACAAGTAGTATATGTTTAATAGAGGAGTTTTCGTCCTTACCGACCGAACCAATGCCGATGATTTTTCCTTTATTGTTATCACCAAATATGACACTTCCTCCTTCTTTATGCTCTAGTTGAAGGAATTTGGATTCATCTCCCGTCATGTGTTTGGAGCATCCACTATCAAGGTACCATAGTACACTTGATCCCTTCAAGCACACCTACAAAACAAATTAATGTTCTTTAGGTACCCATGCCATCTTGGGTCCTTGAGGGTTAGGCATGTTATAATGATGCAATTGATTTATATGTCTATGACGAGTAAAGCAAGCGGGAGCAATATGACCAATACGTCTACAATAATGACAAGTCACGTTGGGATTATGCATTTTTCTAGGTACATAGTAACTAGATGAATGAAGGTTGCTTACTCTACTTTGAACACCATTGTTTCTCCTATTATGAGCTCTAGGAGGTTCACAAGTTTGTCTAAAATATGCATCATTTCTAGAATATCTATTTCTAGGTGGAGGGTCATTTCTTGGTCTTCTAAATTGTTCAAGGTTTGGCCTAAAATATGCATCATTTCTAGGTCTTCTAGCATTTTCACTATTTGGTCTAACATGCAAGTTATTTCTAGGATTTCTACTTCTAGGATAAGCATTTTGGTTATTAGTCCTAGGTTGAGCTCTAGGTTGTTGTGGTTTAGCACCAACCTTTTCTTCATTCTTGAATCCTATTCCATGTTTAGTTGATTTTAGATTAACAAGCACATCATTCAAGTTTTTATGCGAAGAATTAAACTTATCTAATGTGCCTTTAAGTCTAGCTACTTCATTCTTAAGAAGCACACAAGAAGAACAGTTTCTAGTAGAACCTTCAGGTTTATCAGCACTTCTTTTTCCATAAAACTTGTTTTCCTCTTTTAGCTTCTCATTTTCGAAAACCAGTTTTTCTAATTCTTTTTCTTTTAATGAAAGCTGTGTTGGAAAATCTTTTTCTTTTAGAGAAGCGCTTTCTTTAACACTTTTGACAGTTTTTGAAGCTTTGATAAATTCAGCATATAGTTCATCAAAAGCATTTCTCATTTCATCAAGAGTAAAGAAATTTTGAGAAGAGATTTGACTTACCTCGTCTTTGCCGTCTTCTTGAGCCATGAGACATAAATTTGCTGCTTCATCGTCTTCTTCTTCGCTTGCTTCATCTCCGGAATCTCCTCCCCAAGAGATGTATGCACGTTGCTTTTTGAAGGGTTTCTTCTCCTTTTTGATGTTAGGGCAATTTGATTTTGTGTGCCCGGTTTCTCCGCATTCATAGCATTTTAGTTGATCGCCTTGCTTTTTGTTCTTGCGTTCATACTCTTTGCGCATGAATTTTTGAAACCTTTTGATAACGAGTCCAAACTCGTTGTCACCTTCCTCATCAATTTGTGGTTGGCTAGCCTTTAGAGCAATCCTTTGCCTTTTTTGATCATCAACAAACGGGTTAAGTATAGTTGATTCATAGGTTTTGAGATTACCTCTTAATGCGTCAGTTGTGACATTTGTGATGCCAATGGATTCTTGGATTGCATCGGCCTTTGATCGCCATGCCGGAGTGAGACTTCTGAGGATCTTCCGGACAAGTTCTCTATCCGTAAACGTCTTTTTGAGGGCGTGTAGATCATTCACGATCATTGAGAATCGCTCAAACATTTCGTCTACCTTCTCTCCTTCCTTCATGTGGAATAGTTCATAAGAGTGAGTTAAGAAATCAATTTTAGCTTCTCGTACCTGGTCGGTTCCTTCGTATGTCACTTCAAGCTTATCCCACATTTCTTTTGCTGTTTTGCAACATGATATCTTCCTGTAGTCGTTAGCATTAACAGCACAATATAATAAATTTATAGCTTCGGCATTATTTTGAACCTTACGAATATCCTCCGAGGTATATTCCTCTTCGGTCTTTGGAACCCATTCGTCTTCCACCTTCTTGGTTGGAATTTGGTTTCCATTGGTGAATACTTTCCACAAATGAAAGCTATTTGATTGCACAAAGATTTGCATCCTCTCCTTCCAATATGAGTAGTTTGTGCCGTTGAATAGAGGAGGTCGTGTAGAGCATTGTCCTTCTTCAATTCCTGCAAAAGAGTCAAGAGTAGAAGCCATGGATGGTTCTCTCAAACGGTTAAGTTTTCAGAGAGTTGGGCTCTGATACCAATTGTTAGAAACTACGCTTTACGCTAGAGGGGGGGTGAATAGCATATTAATAGAATTTAGCGTTTTCTTGCGGAATTTAAACTTTGCAGGAAGTAAAATAAATGCAGAAAAATAAACTTACACAAGGATGTATACTGGTTGGCCACCAACGTGGTTAGTCCAGTCCCCGAGAGACTCTCTCGAGATTTTTCACTATTTTGTTAAGCTTACGGGTGCTCAACAAACCGTTACACACTTGAGGACACAAGCCTCAAACAGTTGCTCGGAGATCGCAATCTCAAAGACTTCACCCAAGGAAACGCAAGTTCCTTGAAACAAGAGAATCGCAATTCTCTTACAAGTATATCAAATACTTGGACACTCACTTAACTAAAGTACTCCTTATTGAGTAAATATGAGTAAAAGAATATGTTCAAGATCACAACAACTTTAAGCAATAATATGGCTCTCAAAAGCTTTATGAAATGAGTAGAAAATGAAGAACAATTGAATGAAAGCTTATAGCAATGTAATGATCAGTTTGTGTATGTTGTTGTTGTTAAAACACTGAAATGAAGCTGTATTTATAGTTGAAAAACTTGGCATTACCATTGCCTAATTGCCAATTAAGAGTTGCTGAAATTACTCAGTGATAATTGATTATTAAGACCAAACAATCGATTATCTGCCAGTCAGTTTAAAAATCAATCCCAGATTTAACGCTTTACAATCGATTATATACAATCTATAATCGATTACTGGCAATATTCAAAATCAGATAATCGATTACACCAAATCCATAATCGATTACTTTAGCAACGTTCTAAAAATCATTTCCAGATTTTAAGCAAAACATCGATTATATAAAATCTATAATCGATTACTTCAGCAACGTTCTAAAAATCATTTCCGGATTTTAAGCAAAACATCGATTATATAAAATCTATAATCGATTACCTTATGGAGTTTGAAAATCATTTGACAACGGTCAGCTTCAACAATCGATTGTCCTCTGCAACAATCGATTACTTGTTATTTTCTGAAAATCATAAAACTTACTGTCTCAGTGATAATCGATTGTCCTTTGCAACAATCGATTACTTGTTATTTTCTGAAAATCATAAAACTTACTGTCTCAGTGATAATCGATTGTCCTTTGCAACAATCGATTACTTGTTATTTTCTGAAAATCATAAAACTTACTGTCTCAGTGATAATCGATTATCTAAAGACATAATCGATTACTTAATTAAATTTAAAATCACTGGAAGACATCAACTCAATACAATCGATCACCATTAGTTCATAATCGATTATTTTGAGTATTGAAAAACTTTACCTCAACAACAATCGATTGTCATTTGTTCACAATCGATTATCATGCAGATTTGAAAAAACCTGATGTTCACTGTCTTACTCACAATCGATTACCATTAATTCATAATCGATTGTCATGCCGTCTTGGCTCAGAAACAATGGATTATCATAAGTACATAATCGATTATTTTAGCCCAGATTTTTGAGGCATGTTTAGAAAACATTTTGTCTAATGTAAATATGCATGTTTTAAAATCTTTTTGACACAGAATTAAATATGCATGATTTTGGAAAATAGTATTATGAGAGAGGCCATACTATGAGTCAAGTTATAGGATCGAGATTACAGTTTTAGAACAACTCAATAACAATTAAGAGCTATATCTTGAACTTCAATCTTATTCGCAACCATTGTGCGCTTGTACTTGAATTCCGTCATATATCAATTTTTGCTTCGTTTGTCATTCATCAAAACCTACAAAAGAGTACACGTTTAGTATATTGTATTGAGAACGTGTTTCTAACAAAATAGACTTCTTCAGGCTACTGATCACCATGGAAGGAAAGTAGCTCACCGTAGAAGTCTCGGGTCCGCTCAAGGATGTGCACCAGAATGATAACCAGATCCACCTGCCTCAGATCCTGTACAATTAACTACAGAAGCATAATATGTGTACATAAACAACATGCACCCTGTAAGTATCCCATCTAATCTCGAAGTAGTAGACACGAGAGGCCGACTCAATACTTACTAACCTCAAATAATATGAAGAGAATATATATTAAGCAGGAATAACGGTTTTTTTCCAACTAATGTCATAAGTGTCCATCTACATAGTAAGCATATGTGAAGTCCAATACACATAAAGTATGCAAAGAAAGTTATGCAAAAATATTACCGAGGGATGTATAGCCCGATCTGACATAAATATAAAATGTGCACAGTAGAGGGCCGAACGGCTCTAACCATAGATGCCTCTGTTACCCCGCTCGCGAATTACACATACGACGTGGTCAAACATAAATAAGATCTTCACGAGAAAACAACAATATGTATCTGAGGTGCAATAAATCACAAGATATTTCCCAATTCTCCTTTATAGATGAAATAGAATAAGGTTCCCTCACTAGTGGCATTTACCTTAATCAAATAATTTACACCACTCGGAATTTAACATTAAAGTACAAGAATATCACATAAAATATGTTTTTGGGCCCTAGACTACCTGAACTAAATATAATAGTTGCTACGCATGGACTCTCGTCACCTAATACGTATGTAGCCCACACATACAATAGCAATTAATTCAATTATTGTACCAATAGGGTCAATTCCCTCTTACAAGGTTAGAAAGGAGACTCACCTCATTCCAAAGCGCACTTCCAAATATCAAGAACAAGTTCAAGCCCTCATTTCAGAGCTGAACAATCCTAAACTAGTTAATCGAAATAAGAAATAGTCAATATAGACTCACAAGATCAAATTCTAGCTATTTAAGCAATTTCTAAACTTTTTTACACAAGTTTCCAAAATTCCGACCCCGGGCCCACGTTTCCGGATTCCAAGATTTTATGAAGGAAGTTGTTCTTTACAACCTAAGGATCATGTATATATGATTTCTAGTTCATTTCATAACAACTTTTGTGGTTAAATCTATGTTTTAGTAAAACCCTAGGTCTTGTTCTAACCCCTTAATTTTAGTTATTTTCTATTGTTTAATCGACCCAAAACAATGATACTAAACCACAAATAGGTAGTACACACTTACCTCTAGATGATAGGTGAAATCCTTCTCTTAAACGCTATTGAATCGCCCAAAAGAGGAGTGAATAATGTGTTAAAATGACTTAGAACCTATAATACATGAACCTTACTTCCTACTGACTTCTGCATCTGCGGTACTGCATCTACGAGACATTGGACGCATTTGCGAAGAAGGGGGAAAAGGCTAGGACCTTTCTGAGGTCTAAGGCCCGCATCTACGGAGCCGCTTCTGTGGCTAGGGAGGTGCATCTGCAGTCCCTTATTTGGCCTGCCCAGGGCCGCTTCTACAATGGGCTGGCCACACCTGCAGTCTCGCTTCTACGGTCCAAGAATCGTAGATGCAATTATGATAGTCTAGCAACCTTCAGCCCTTTATCAATTTTTCTACTTCACTCGAGCCTCGTCTGTTTGATGCTCAAGGATCCCCGGCCCTGTCCGAACATACTGACAAGTCCTAAATGATGAGACAGTCCTTCTCGAACCTTCAAATCACCCGAAACAACGCTAAAGCTAGAAATCAACCCCTAAAACCAAATGAATCAAACTTAAGAATTTTAAGTTCTTAATTTTCCTCTAACGGGTCAAAACGCCCTTAAACTACTCAGATTGACACCAAATTTTACGGGCAAGTCGTAAATGATATTTCGCACATGTACCAAACTTTGGAAATAAAATACGAACCTGATATCGAGGAAATCAATGGTTACTTAGTTTCAATAAATCTTTAAAATTTCAAATTAATATTTTATAATAAAAATTCATTACTTGGGATAGGGACCTCGGTTTGATTACGAACATACGTCCATGTCCCATAATTTCATACGGACCCTCCGAGACCGTCAAATTATAAATCCAGGTCCATTTTCTCAAAATATTGGCCAAAGTGAAACTTGATCTTTTAAGAGAATCCTAAAGAATCAAATGGACATATTTCACTCAAAGATCTTTCGATTACTGAACCAACTGTCCCCGCAAGTTATAAATTAGCTGAATCACCCGTGGGAAGTTTTATTTAGGGGAACAAGGTTCTAAAAGGCAAAATAATCAGTCGGGTCGTTACACAAAGGTAAGTTCTACAAAGTGGTGATCGGGCCTACTATATTGTATAAGGTTGAGTGTTGGCAAGTCAAGTGCTCCTATGTCCAGAAGATTAAGTTGGCATAGATGAGGATATTGAGATAGATGTAAACACAAAGTTTGATAGAATTAGAAATGAATTTATTTAGTACAAGGTGGGTATGGCCCCAATTGAGGACAAGATGCGAGACGTGAGACTTAGATGGTATGGACATGTGAGGAGGCGGAGCATGGACACTCTGGTCAGTAGGTTTAACTGGTAGACGTTGGAACGCCTAAGGAGAGGTATAGATAGGACAAATAAAAATTGGGGAGAGGTGATTAGGAAAGATATGGCGAAATGACTTCAGCTAATCGAGGACATGACCCTTGTAGGAAGATGTAGAGGTCGAGGAGTAGGGTAGTAAGGTAGTTATTTTAAGTAGTATTTGTACGTACTTTACTATTCTGTTGGAATTAGATTTCTATGACTATCTGTCATTTCTTTCATTTCAGTTACCTTAATATCTGTGTATTATTTGTGCTGCTTTTACATGGCTTCTCGCTGTAGAGCTTCTTGTTTTTCTCTTTATTAATGTGGTGCTTATGTTTCATTAAGCCGAGTTCTATTGGAAACAGCCTCTCTATGTCCACAAGGTAGCGGTAAAACTACGTCAACACTACCCTCTCCAGACTCCACGTTGTGAGACTATACTGGGAATTTTGTTTTTTGTTGTAACTAAGTTTAAAACTAACAAAGCACTAAGTTTATTTTCTTGGATATTAGGATCATGGAAATGGCTATTACTTACCAAATAATTAATATCCAACGTCCAAACTTTCATACAGATTCTACTAGTCACATCGAAACAAAATTAGTTCCAACATCTTGAGTAGCAATCCACTACAATGATATTCAGTAGCAAGCCACAATGTACTGGATATCTTTCATTACGCATAATTAAGATTTCTTTTGTGTGATACTAATCTTCTATAAGCTATATTCTTGAGTCCCAATTTGATTAATATCTTTACTTTCATGTGCTTTATATTTCTTTTGTCTTTGTTTACTTTTTTCTCTTATCTTTGTTTCATTTTTTTTACGCTGCTATATAATAGTGGGATGAATCTCTATTACGGACATCTTTCATGCTCCGTTGATCATCTCTTCTAAAATAGTAAAAATTTTTATAGAGTTTTGTCAAGTCCTATGCAAGGCGCATTTATCATATTCTAACTTCTTCTTTTTGGCAAAGAAGAAAACTTTATTCATTGCTATGTATCATGGTTACATGGCCTAGTCCTCCCATTGGGAGCAGTCATAGGCATATATACTAATAGAAGTAGCATTACAACCAAAAGAGGACATTACAGAGTTTTCCAGTATAACCAAATTATTTAACACAACAATATTAGTGATGGTAGTCCTATTAACATTAATTCCTTCTTTGTCAGACCGCACAAAATCTCTAAGGTAGTTGAGGACTTTTGAATATAGCTGACTATAGTAGACATTGGCTTGCCGAACTCCATATTGTGCCAGTTCATGTGCTATATCATTGCTTCCCGGAAGTAATGTAGGATTGGTGGATTCCCAAACATCTTTAGCTAATACTTGCATTTATAAATTAGTGCATTATAAAGTGGAGAATAAATAGATTCAACTAATGATTGTATAGAAGCTGAGTCTATCTCGATTTGAAGATTAGTGAATTGATAAGCTGCTGCTATTTGTAATGCATAGCATATTACCTCAAGTTCTAAATAGAGAGGAGACATGCCATTAGTTTTTGTAAAGCCTAGAATTCATTTTCTAGTAGAGTCTCTGAATACACCTCCTATCCCTTCTTGTTTGAATCTACCCTTAAATGCCCCATCTACATTTAACTTTAGTTGGTGGATGGTGGGGGTTTCTCATTTGGTAGTGACTTGTTCAGGTCTGTCTAGTTTCTTGTAACTGATGTTACTACAATGTAGGTATTTCACGGCTCTTAAGATGATATTATTGCTATCAACTGAGTTGCAAATATTATGAAAGGTATTTATATTTCTATTTAGCTAAAGAATCGAGAGATTAAAAGAGAAGAGACAGTCCCATTTTAAAGAGTGGCATATGAGTTTATGTTTTCTCTTGTAGAGGTTGTCCATCTAGTGGGCAGATTAGGTGTCAATTGATGTATGCTCACGCCAAGAGTATCCCATAGATGTTTTGTTATTAGGAAAAATGGAAATAATGGTGTGGAGTCTCCTCAGTGGTGGGGCAAGCTGGGCAGTACAAAGGAGTGGCAATCCAAATGTGACTCAGGAACGATTTTGAAGGTAATCGATCAAGGTAGCGTTGCCATTGAAAATATTTAAGCATATTCCAAGTTTTTAATTCCCAAAGCGAAGCAAAGTTTGTCTTTGGGTTTGAGTTGTATTAGAGGTTATAGGAGGGTAAACAGATTTTGTGTTGAAGATACCATCTATAGCGACTGCCCATATTGGAGTATCAAATTGATTGTTAATGTTTACAGGTTGGAGAGAGTGAATTTAAGTTAAAATATGGGATGATAGCTCAAAGGAGAGTTGTGATAGGTCCCATGAACTTTTAGAAAAGATATTTGAAATACTTAGAGTTGAATCCTTGTATGTGGGGGACCTTGGATCATATTTCATATGCTTTTTGTACATGTCAGCCAGTTTGCATTCAAAAAGTTCATGTCGGAACCATATCCAATATGCCATGCAATAATGTCTTTGAAAATGATCCAACCTGTGAAGAGGCTTTTCCATATGAAGGAGTGAGATGTATCTGAGAATCGACCAGCGTATTTGGAATTAAGACTATTTCTCAGATAGTAGTAGGATGACTAAAGAAGAGCCAAGTGAGGCTTGTAATAGCCGCTTTGTTATTATCTATGGATTTTCTTATTCCTAAACCACCAGGATGCTTGGCCATTGAGATTGTGTACCATTTGATATAGTGTATTTTCCTGGATATTTGGTTGCTACCCCTACAAGAAGTCTCAATGAATTTTGTTAATTTCACGGTGGGTTTTTTTGGGCAGCATTGTGTAGTGCATAATGTGGTTTGGGAGGGCATTGAGGTTGGCTTGAATAAGAGTATCTCTCTCTTCTAGTGATAGGAATTGGGTTTTCCTACTAGTTAGTCTTTTATTTAGATTGTCAAGGATGAATTTGTAATCTGTTGGTTTAGGTTTGTTACTCAAGATTGGAAAGTCTAGGTATTTTTCAAAGTTGTCACTAACAATGATATCTAAGGATGGTAGACATGGAATTTTTAAGAGTAGTAGAGCACTTATTTGAGAAGAGTAATTTAGACTTTGTGTGGTTTATTTTTTTGCCCTAATAATATACTATAGTAGTCTAGACCACGCTTGATTGTGTAGACAGATTTATCATTGGTTGCTTCCATTAGGGTTAAATTATCCACAAACAATAAATATGAGAGGGGTGTCCCATTTGTGCTAAGTTTGATAAGGTAACAAAGAGTTAAATCGAATTGGTGATTGATAAGAGTAAACAGTAGTTCAATACAAAGGATAAAAATATATGGAGACATAGGCTCACCTTGTCTGATGCCCCTTAATGGCTTGAAAAACTCTATTTGGTATCCGTTGAGAAAGACAGCAATATGACACGTAGTAATGCAAGCCGTGATGAGTTTAGTGATTCTGGGTGGGAAGTTAAACTAGTGGAGGGCATTACAAATAAAAGACCATTCAATTCGGTCAAACGCCTTTTCCAAACCAATTTTAAGAAGAATTTTTCCCTTGGTACCTTTTATTTTTTGTAGTGATGAATAGTTTCTTGAATGATAATGGAATTATCAGCTGCCCGTTTGAGAAAGCTTGATTGAAAATAGCCTATTACGGTGTCCAAAAATGGTTTGAGAAGATTGAAAATGATTTTAGTAATGACTTTGTAAGTTGTATTGCAAAGCCCGATTGGTCTGATATTTTTAAGCTCACTGGCATTAGGGAACTTGGGTATAGGACAAAAGAAGGTAGTATTAAGCTGCTTAGTGATGGTAAGGGTTTCAACGATTGAGTGACAATAGTCAGAAACTATTTTATGAACAATGCGCCAATATTTTTGATGAAATAATGGGTGTAGTTCATCCGGGCTGGGAGCTTTGAAAGGTATCAAATAAAAAATAGTCCTAGTGATCTCATTGTTTTGTAGTGGTTTACCCAGGGCAAGCAAATCAGTGGCTGAGGATGAATTTGGGGAAGCTTGAATGCTTATCCAATTTGATTATTCGTGACTTGTTTGGTAGGTGTTTTGGAAATAATTAAAGGTGTGTTGAAGGATTTTATCGGGATCATTAATCCAATTGTTAGGTTCATCCTTAAAAAAGAAGATACTATTTTTCCTTCTCTGATTTAGAACGCTTATATAGAAATACTTAGTACTTTAATCTCCTTTACCAAGTCAATTAATACATGACTGTAGTTTTCAATAATCCTATTTAATTTTTAAGAGATTGCTTTACTCGTTAGTGAGGGTTTGCTCAAGATTTTTTGAGAAGTCACTCATAGGATAGTGGACGGATTTTTGGTTCCCCCTAATTCATGCCACGATTTTTTTATAACATCACCAAAAGTGGTGGCAGCCCTGCATTTTACTTTATTAGGGAAAAGGGTGGTAGCATTGTATAAAACGTTTGACCAGTTAAGGCGGCCATTATAATGGAAGTAAATTCTGGATGATGGCACTAGTAGGTTTCAAGATGAGAGATACCTTGAGCATGAAGCCTAGTGCAATGGGATAGTGAAATGATGAGGGGTGTGCGATCAAAGTATGTTTTAGGGAGATGGTTAACAAAAGCATCATGATAATATTCAAGCCATTGTTCACTAATAAATTACCTATCAAGTCGTTCTAGAGTTAATTTAGAGTGATTATGTCTATGATTGGACCATGTGTATTTTGCTCCTTTAAAACCAAGATCCATAAGTTGACATTGGTTAATTAAAGATTGAAAAAGTGAGGCTTTATTACAGTTAATAGGTGTGCCTCCTCATTTATCCTATTGACTAGCCACTTCATTAAAATTACCACCTAGGAACCACATGCCTTTATAATTATTAGCAATATTTTCTAGGTTTAACCGCAATTGAGACTTAATATTTAATTTAGTACTAACATAAATAGTACTCACAATCAAGGTTGATGATGGGGAAGTACCTGGATCATGGCATTGATTTCCTGACCATCAATGCGTATATGCTTGAATTTATCAGTGTTTCCAACCATGATGTTCCAAATAACAAAGTTGGGAAGTCTATTCATTGAGGGATCGAGAGGGGGATGGTATTGGACACTGTCCTTCACTGATGGACTTAGTATGACTATGAAGTTGCCTATTACCTTGTTTAGTGGAGGCTTGATATTGAGGGAACATTTGTACAGTTCATGTGGGCACTTGCAAAAAAATGTATTGTCCTCCATTGCCTGAAATAGCATGATTTTGATACCGTGCAGATTCAAAATTTCTTTGAACGATGTTATTTTTAGTGGTGGGATGATCCACTCTTCCACCACCATTCCTTCCTCTTCTGGCAGGGGTGCATTATGATGAAGATGGGGTTGTGCTCGGTGAATATTCATCGATGGTGGGAAGTGTTGTGGCACAGGCCGCCATGCATGGAATAAGGGGGTGTATTTTGATACATTGGAGAAAGCAATGGGATTTGATAGAGGAGTTCATGTTCTGCAATATATTGTAGTTCTGTGTAAGGTTACAATGGGCTTGTATGTTGTAGAGTAGAGGCGGTGCTAGTGTTGAAGCTATGGGGTCTAGGACATGTATCAACTAAAGATGGTTAATGTGGTTTGGCATCGCTAGGCTCATCCATTTAGAGATTAGTTGTGCTAGGATTGAGGGTTTTGGAGGACAAATAGAACCTCTTGGTTCAAAATGTTTAGGGTGAAGAAGGTTGTATGGCCCTGAAGCCCTTGTTTTAACCATGTTGTTGGTTGATGGTCCTGTTGGGGGAGGGGATATTTATGAAGTATATCATGATATTGGGTTTTGGTATTTGATTTTCCATTCTGGACAGCATAGATGGACGTTGATAAGGGAGAAGTTTGTTTAGTGGTACTCTTTTGTGCATGAGATGTTGTGGTGGATTCATATTGTGAAGAGGAAAATGTAGTTGCGGGGGGAACTTGGGGTTTGTGAGGTAGTGATTGAGTATCTATTATAGGAGATTTCGTTTGCATGTTATGTTTACTTACTTCCAACCCTTGATTATCCATCATTGGGGAGTTGGTTTGCATGGCCACGTTGCAATAATTGTATGACAAGTCATCTATGAGTGTATTGGGGAATTATGAAGAATACATGGCGTGCTTGTTAGGTGATTAGGAGGTGGGACCACTGTTTTACCTAGAGTGGTATAGTTGCATGCAGCCTTTTGGCCATGTAGAGACCCAAGTTGGGGAGTACGGGAAGGGTTTCGTGTATGGAAAGAATGAACAATGTCTTTGGATTGGCTATAAATTATTCTATCCAAATCCATTATGACATATTCATCTATCAGTGTTAATTCATTATTTTTAGAATGTTGGGATGAACAATTATTAGAGGTTGGAACAAAAGTGTTAGTATTAGTATTAAAACTGTTAGGCTTTTTAAAGATTGATAGTTTGTCCCGTTCGTGGTTAGTTGCTCAGCAGTAAGTAGTGGTTTTGTACTTAAAAGCCAGTTTTGGAGTATTTAGTAATTTACCTGATATCGCATCAAATATATTGACATTGATACCTGGTTTTTTTCTTGATTTTGACCTATGATGAAGTGGTAGTGTATCGCTTGTGCTTGTTTCCTTTGGTAAATGACACTAGATCCTCACTTAGTTGCCCCTTACCTGTGGAGGTGGAGGAGATGTCCCAGGTCATTCTGTGGAGGTGGAGGAGATGTCCCAGGTCATTCTCGTGTCTGCTTCACTGTATCTATTTTAGGATAGATGCATGAAGGTGTTGTGTGACCCAATCTTCCACATTCCTTACACAAAAAAATTTCTCCTTCGTACAATAGTTGTTGTAGTTGTGCACCAATTTGAACTGCAGTTTGGTCCGGCAAGTCTAGTGGTACTTGCACACATAGTCTCGCACACCTTCCTCTAATTGTTGAGCTTGTACAAGCATCTATATGCAGTAGCTTCCCAATTGAGTTTCCAATCCTTCCAAGCACTATTCCATCGTAGAACTCTGTGGGTAACTGTGGAAGTCGAACCCAGACAACTGAGTATCCTTCTTTAGCTTTACTAGCAACAAAATTTGGCTCCCACATTCGAACAGATAGGTAGTGGACACTAATAAACCACGGGGCTTGTTGTAAAGCTTTTGTCATATTTTCTTCCTTGGTAAATTTTACTACGTAAAATTCTGATCCTAGATCAATTAAGGGAAAGGGTTCATTTGATTTCCAGAGGTCTTATATTTTTCTTTTTGGGTGATGATGGACCACTCTTTTACCCAGGAGCTTGATTATCAGAGAGAACTGCCATGGTGAATACATTCTTTCTCTGTCCTCTTCTGCTAGATAGATGTGTTTGAATTAGGAGGAGAGAGGTTCGTGGGGAATTTATCCCTTATTGGCTCAGAATAATCAAGCATGTTGATGTTTGAATTAATTAGAGTGTCCGTTATCATTTTCTGGGAGAGTATTAATCCTTTAACGAGGCAACGGCTAGAGTATTTTTGGTGGAGTGATTATTTGACATTGAATGATCAATAAGTAAATCTGCTGGTTTCGGTGGAATGGATACACGAGGTAACTTTTCTTATATTTATTGGTTCATTTCTAGTGACTCTTGCATGATATTGTGTTTTAAAAGAAAAATTAATCGAACCGTACGGATACTAAAGAGAAAGCGAGATGATTAAGTCAGTTCAAAAAGTATAATTTTTATTATACAAAATGGAATAATCGAAAAATTTTAAATGATATAAAATTTTATAAGTAACCGATCGAATCGAACCATTAATACCCCCCTACTATTGAGGAAGTATTTAAGGAATCATATGACCAAGAGTTTAATGTCTTGATCACTTTGCAAGTTCGTCAAACCACGTAATGGTTACTGAATTATAGAAATTTATTTCACCTATTTGCTAATTAAGCCTAGTTTTTGGATTAAAACTCTGTCAAATGAAGTCAAATTTTGTCGCTGTCAAGCACCTTGGAAAGAGAGAAGGTTAAAATTAGAATCTCAAACCGGTTTCATCAGTAGAGTTCAAGCGGTACTTCATGGGACTTCAAGCTTAGTCGTCAAACTATATATCCGATAAGTTTTGAGTAGGGAGAATATGTAGGAACTTAAAATTGATCTCAAATTAAATTATTCTGACCTAAATAAAGGTTATAGGCTAATATATATTGGATTAGTTATTTAACTATAATTACATTAATTTACATAAAACTCATTTTATTCGAGAAGCCCATTTAAATGGTCATCAACTAAGAGGGTGTTTAGACTGGTTTTAAAAAGTAAATTTTAAGCTAAAAGTCATAAGTTGATAATACTCAATTTTTAGCTTTTGGTTTTTATTTGTGTGTATCTTTTATGTCTAAAAATACGATTAAATATAATTACATTAATTTACATAAAACTCAATATTCGAGTAGCCCATTTAAATGGTCTTCAACTAAAAGGGTGTTTAGACTGGTTTTAAAAAGTAGATTTTAAGCTAAAAGTAAGGCTGTATTTTTCGCGATTCCGAACCGGACCGAAACCGCGGCCCTGCCGGTTCCGGCGGCCCGGTTCCGGTTCTAGCGGTTCCCGGGAACCGTGGCGGGGCGGTCTACCCATTGGAACCGCCAGAACCTGAACCGTCAGAACCGGAACCGGCTTGCGGTTCTTGACCGATTCTGGCGGTTCCAAACGGTTCTACCGGTTCCCTAACGAGCATTTTTCAAAATTTTTTTTTTTTAAAATTATTTTCAAACGGCTCTTTGCAAAAACTAGCTGTTTGGAAGTTTAAAAAAATAGCCATTTGGCTCCCAAACTTTAATTTAACCCCAAACTTTATATAATTACACTATTTCCCATTTCTCAACTATAAATACCCCCTCATTCTTTCATTTTTATTCACCAATTCATCAATATCTCTCAATCTCTCTCAAGCTCTCTTTCAATCTTTCTAGTGCAAGTGCTTAATTTATTATTGCAAATTCGTGAAAAATTGTGAAGTTCTTGAATTGAAGTTTTCAAGTGTTCAAGTTCAACGATTTTCAATTTTCAAGAAGTCGTTCGTCAATACGGTAAACTCGTTTCAACTCTTACGTGCTAATAGTATTTTTTTGTGTTGTTAGTTTCCTTAATTATAATTATTATGGCATTTTCGTTGAAAAAAATATTCGGTAAAGGAAAAGCTAAAACCGGTGAAAGTAGTGGCCAAAATACTACCCCTCCCCCGGCTCCCCGACCTAGAAAAGATAAGCAAGTTCAAAGTAGTAGCTAACCTAGAAATCCTAATGAACCCTTCAGAATCCTTGATAGTGATCACCCTTGTTTTCAATTTAGCAATATTGATTTTCTACATGATGTAGCAGTAGGTGATAGAATAGACGATGATATTATGAATGCTCTTTATCCTAATGCACCTATATTAGAGGGAAATGAGGATGATGATGAAACCCAAGCTCTAGTAGATTTAGATGATACACCTACTAGTTCTACTCATAACTTAGGTAATGAACCGGCACACCCACCCGTACAAACTCCCACTTTTATTAGACAACCTCCTAAACGTACAGAAACATCATTAGTTTGGCAATTTTTTATTCAACTAAGAGAACAAGATAAGGCTAAGTGTAAATCTTGTGGGAAATTACTGTACATAGGTATATTGGAGATCGTAGCGGCACCAAAAGTTTAGTTAAGCATATAAAATTACACCCTAGCGATAAGACTAGAACTGAAATGAAAAAGAAGTTTAAAAAATATTTTTTTTCAATCCCTCCTATTTTTGGTGTGTCTGCTATGTTAAATCCAACTATGAAATTAGGAGGTCCTCACTTTTGGTATTCTACTATTTATCAATCTTTAGATCTTTCAGAAGTAGAAATTGCTACACTAGCTGATGCGAAAGCATCAATTAAAGTTAATGCTCAAATTGTTTATAATGCTTATAAACAGGCGTTAGAGCATGCTGGGCCTAATATTCCAACCCCTACTTCGTCTACATCACAATCGTCTAAAAGAGCTGCTGGCTTAACAGCTCTTAAATCGTGGACGGAGTTCAGGGGTTCTCAAGGTGATAATTTAGATGAAATTTCCCATCTGAATGAGCTTCAAGTTTATTAGTCACAGGGACTAGAGAAGGAGAATCCAGACTGCTCTTTCGACCTTTTTGAATGGTGGAAGAAAAGGGAAAAGCATTTTCCCGTTCTTGCAAGGATGGCTCGGGATGTTTTGTCGATTCAACCGTCAACTGTTGCATCGGAGAGCACTTTTAGTCAAGCAAGACTACAAATAGGTGATTACAGAGCAACGATGCGGGATAGCTTGAAAAAATCAGTGCTTTTTCGAGATTGGATCCGCGCAGAACGAAGGAATTTTGGCCTAGCAGAATCACAACTAGAAATAGATGAGGCGTATGAAGAAATGATAGCAGAACTTGCTCAGGAAGCAACTTCATCCGGAAGTGGTGATGAACAAGCTTCATTTCCACCACCGCCAACACAACTACCTCCAAACCTTGAAGGTTTTATGGGATTTGTTAGAAATAATCATAAATTGCGATGCAACTTATACATTGGCATGTCTTCTTTTAGTTTTTTTTCCTTTTAATGGTGGTATTAGTACCATGTTGTGCTCAATTCCATTGGGGGAAGGAAGACAAAGATTCAGTAAATATGCTCTTTATCATATCCTTGAATATCTTTTGTCTCAATACTTCTTTGTCTTTACTTCTATATCAATCCTTGAATATTTATATAACATAAAATATATAACATACAACACAATATACTAATGACAAAATTCTTTTATCAATATATACTACTTATATACAATTTATACTAATTACTAACTACAACACAATATACACTACTTATATACAATATATACTACTTAAATACAATATATAATACTTATATACAAAATATACACTACGTATATACAATATATACTAATTACCAAACACAATATATACTATACTAATAACATAGTACACCATATAAAATATATTCTACAATATACTAATGACTACTATACAAGATATTGATTTAAAAAAAAAAATTCAGAACCGCCGGAACCGGAACCGCCAGAACCGGAACCGGATGGTACTCAGAACCGTCACGGGCCGGTTCCACCTTCAGAACCGCCAGAACCGGAACCGCCAGAACCACTAGAATTGGAACCGCCAGAACCGGAACCGCAGACCCAAATAGACCCAGAACCGGAACCGGATACAGCCTTAGCTAAAAGTCATAAGTTGATAATACCCAATTTTTATCTTTTGGTTTTTTTTTGTGTGTGTACTTTTTATGTCTAAAAATATGTATTTTTAAGTACTTTTTATTATTGTCAAGCAACACATAAACTAAAAAAAATATTTAAGCGAATAAGCACTAAGTCAACCCATGAAGACCTAGCCCAATGACCCATAAGCCTTCCTCTGAGCCTACTTCTACTCATACCGATATAGGGTCATTAGAAGCTGAAGTCTGATAAGAGGACACTAGGGAGATCGTGGATTTGCAAGTGTTCAATCATTCAAGTATTTTAATATAAATATCAATACTTAAGATGCAAGAACAAAGTGAAATCAATCAAGGATGTTTGTTCATACAAAATTACTATTCATAGCGACTACGGATAGCGAAAGTAGCTCAAACCCATTTGATTTACCCAACACGCCAAGGTTTTAATGAGTTGTGCATGAGATACTTTAATGATGGGCCAAATTTGTGCACAATCCAACTAAAGCCGTTCATTTTGTAAAAATTACACGGGCGCGCTATTTGGTCGTCCCCATTTAACTTAAACCTAGTTTTTTTTAAAAACTTTTAACTTGTACCCACTTTTTAAATAACTTTAGCCCCCTTTATCCTCCTCCTAATTTCGGTATTGCAGCTGTTGATTAAATTTATTCAACTCGTCGCGATGTTTTATCATATGTCCACCTAAAGCTTGGCAGAGAGCAAACTCTTCACCACAAAACGAACATTCATGTTTCTTAGGTTTAACAGTAGGTGACTCGTTAGGAAAAGTAATCATCAACATAGTTTAATAGCTGTATTTGTATGACTTGCTCTGTATCTATCCAGTCCAAGTGATCTGTAGATTTCCCATTTCAAGAATGTGGTGGATGACTCTTTCAGTATGAGAAAGCAAGTTCTGTTTAATGGACCAACAAGGCAAATTAAGGATACACACCAATAGAAAGAGGAAATATTGCAGAGAACTAAAGCAAATAAGCTTTTAGCTCACATTTTCAGGGGACATGACTATAATCACTATATTACTTACGAACTTTGGGCCAGCAAACAATTAAAAGAAGATCAGTTTATAGCTCATATATAATAACGAAACCTATAAAATTTCCTCCTCGCGTTGTTCTTTTCCATTGACTCTTGGACATAGCAACTTTGAGACTATTGAGTGTGGTATTTACTCTAGAGCCGCTGAAGAAGAGAGAAAAGAATTGGAACACACAAGCACTAGAAAGAAAAGAGAAATAAATAACTTCAAAGTTTATAGCTCATATATAATAATGAAACATATAAAATTGCCTCCTCGTGTTGTTCTCGTTCCTTTCCACTGACTCATGGACATCGCAACTTTGAGTCTATTAAGTGTGATAATTACTCTAGAGCAGCTGAAGAAGAGAGAAAAGAACTGGAACATACAAGTACTAGAAAGAAAAGAGAACTAAATAACTTCAGCTAATATTTACTCTAGAGCAGCTGAAGAAGAAAAAAAAGAATTGGAACACACAAGCACTAGAAAAAAAAGAGAACTAACCAACTTCAGCTCTTTCCAGGTACATCACAAAAACTTCAGCTCTAGAGCTGAAGTTTCCCGCTACAACACAAAAAAATCAGCTTTAGAGCTGAAGTTTCCCAATTACAACACAAAACTTCAGCTCTAGAGTCAAGCTTCAGACCCGGCTACTAGAATGCTTGAGTTTTAAGTGATTGTCTTTGCTACTTCTGCCTCGAGTGCCGAAGTTATGCGATAAAGCGGGTGCGCATGCAATTTTTTTTAAAACGGATACATGATAAAATATGACACAAAAAATAGGTATTAGATGTAAATGCCCCATTCATTTTCAGTAGAACAAACCAATCTATCATTTTAGCCCAAACTGGCCCATGAAAAACAAAAGTTCATATCATAGTTTCAGTTGTGTCACTTGTGTTGGAATGAATCCAAATAAAACACTTTAGCCTTCATATCGAATTACTTGGAACAACAACATAAGCGGAAGCGTACCTGAATCCATAAGTGGAAGCTCCTTAATCCTTCTTGAAGATTGTTCAAGGTTTGCCTTTGGAAGCTCCCTGATCCTTCTTGAAATTGTCTTGAAGTTTTGGCTTTCACTTGATATCCAAGACAAATGTGAGGATTGGTTTTCCCCTTGATATGCAAGAACAAGTTTGTGCTCTCTCTCTCAATGGGAGGAAGAAGAAGAGAATGTCTTGCATTCTTGTGGGAACCATAACCCCCCTTATTATAACATGTGAGTTATGAAACTCAAAGGTCACAAGAATGTAACCTTGGTTACATGTATGTAACCTTAGTTAGCCCATCATTAACTAAGGTTACTCTTTTGGGTATCTACACATTAGTCCTACACTTTATATGACAATGTATTGGCCCCCTTAACAATAATGTCCATAAGACCACTAATATAGGCCAAACCAAAAGATAGCACATAACATATAATTAATTCATATATTGTCCATATGTATGTAGTATAAGTCCAAATGTCTAACAATCACCCACTTGGACTATACATTCATGCATATGTACAAACCTTAGCATTATATGTTACATTATAACTTTATGAGCTCAGAATTGCTATCATAATAAAATTGTCATGAACAATCCGGTCCATCAATCATACCAACATAGGATCTAAGAGATCTTAGTTACTTTTGTGTAACTAGACCCAACATAGATCACGTATATCAATATAACCAACGACATGGATCAAGTATAGATGTGTAGCATGGAAATAACATAAAGTGTGGTCTGAAATAAAATGTCTATTTCCAACTGGTTCTCTTTATTGAGATCAATCATAAACCTTAAGAGTACATGAAAACTTTAAAACTGAATATCTGCAGATATAACCTTAAAACTGAATTACTGAATGTAATGGACAATACATAATTGTATAATACAAACTCCCACTAAAATTCATAATCCTTAACCGATTTGACACCCATGCAAGCAATATGCTCATGAAATACTTTGGGTGGCAATCCCTTAGTGAGCGGATCCGCAATCATGGAGTTTGTACTGATATGCTCTATGCACAATTGTCCATTCTGTACTCTTTCTTTAACAACCCGAAATTTGACGCCCATATGTTTTGCTTTCATCAAACTACTGTTATTATTAGCATAAAGGACTGCTGATCTGTTGTCGCATAATAGCCTGAGTGGCTTTTTAATGCTGTCTACTATGCGCAGTCCACTAACAAAATTTCGCATCCATAATGCCTCATTGGATGCTTCATAACATGCCATGAATTCCGCTTCCATAGTGGAAGTGGCCGTAAGAGTTTTCTTGATGCTTCTCCAAGAGATAGCACCACCAGCAAGCATGTAAATATAGCCTGATGTAGACTTCAGACTGTCCTAACATCCAGCAAAATCGGAGCCGGTGTACCCGATGATCTCAAGCTGGTCCGATCTCCGATATGTGAGCATGTAATCCTTTGTTCTCTGTAAGTACCTCATGACCCTTTTGGCTGCCCTCCAATGGTCCATTCCCGGATTGCTTAGATATCTGCCCAGCATCCCAACAATGTATGCTATATTATGTCGTGTACATACCTGAGCATACATCAGACTACCTACAGCCGAAGCATAAGGTGTCTTTTCCATTTCCGTAGTTTCAAAATTATTATTTGGGCACTGTTTGAGACTAAACTTGTCTCCCTTAGCAACAGGGGTGTTGCCTGGTTTACAATCCTGCATGTCAAATCTTTTAAGAACCTCATCGATATAGCCCTTTTGTGACCGACAGAGAGCACCTTTGGAGCGATCTCGTTGTATCTGAATTCCTAATACAAAAGAGGCATCACCAAGATCTTTCATTTCAAATTTCTTTGAGAGAAATTTCTTTGTTTCATGCAATAATGCTATATCGTTACAGGCAAGCAGTATGTCATCGACATATAAAACTAGAAAAATATATTTACTCCCACTGAACTTATGGTAAATACAGTCATCTGCAATATTCGGTTCAAAACCAAAAGATGTAATGACTTCATGAAACTTATAATACCATTGACGGGAAGCTTGCTTGAGCCCATAGATGGATTTCTTTAATTTGCAAACCCTTTTCTTTGAGTCTCCCGAAACAAAGTTTGTGCTCTCTCTCTCAATGGGAGGAAGAAGAAGAGAATGTCTTGCATTCTTGTGGGAACCATAACCCCCCTTATTATATCATGTGAGTTATGAAACTCAAAGGTCACAAGAATGTAACCTTGGTTACATGTATGTAACCTTAGTTAGCCCATCATTAACTAAGGTTACTCTTTTGGGTATCTACACATTAGTCCTACACTTTATATGACAATGTATTGGCCCCCTTAATAATAATGTCCATAAGACCACTAATATAGGCCAAACCAAAAGATAGCACATAACATATAATTAATTCATATATTGTCCATATGTATGTAGTATAAGTCCAAATGTCTAACAATCTCCCACTTGGACTATACATTCATGCATATGTACAAACCTTAGCATTATATGTTACATTATAACTTTATGAGCTCAGAATTGCTATCATAATAAAATTGTCATGAACAATCCGGTCCATCAATCATACCAACATAGGATCTAAGAGATCTTAGTTACTTTTGCGTACCTAGACCCAACATAGATCACGTATATCAATATAACCAACGACATGGATCAAGTATAGATGTGTAGCATGGAAATAACATAAAGTGTGGTCTGAAATAAAATGTCTATTTCCAACTGGTTCTCTTTATTGAGATCAATCATAAACCTTAAGAGTACATAAAAACTTTAAAACTGAATATCTGCAGATATAACCTTAAAACTGAATTACTGAATGTAATGGACAATACATAATTGTATAACACAAACTCCCACTAAAATTCATAATCCTTAACCGATTTGACACCCATGCAAGCAATATGCTCATGAAATACTTTGGGTGGCAATCCCTTAGTGAGCGGATCCGCAATCATGGAGTTTGTACTGATGTGCTCTATCCACAATTGTCCATTCTGTACTCTTTCTTTAACAACCCGAAATTTGACGTCCATATGTTTTGCTTTCATAAAACTACTATTATTATTAGCATAAAGGACTGCTGATCTGTTGTCGCATAATAGCCTGAGTGGCTTTTTAATGCTGTCTACTATGCGCAGTCCACTAACAAAATTTCGCATCCATAATGCCTCATTGGATGCTTCATAACATGCCATGAATTCCGCTTCCATAGTGGAAGTGGCCGTAAGAGTTTTCTTGATGCTTCTCCAAGAGATAGCACCGCCAGCAAGCATGTAAATATAGCCTGATGTAGACTTCAGACTGTCCTAACATCCAGCAAAATCGGAGCCGGTGTACCCGATGATTTCAAGCTGGTCCGATCTCCGATATGTGAGCATGTAATCCTTTGTTCTCTGTAAGTACCTCATGACCCTTTTG